>NW_020769322.1:21641283-21661491 GCF_900518735.1 Pseudonaja textilis | reverse complement strand
TCTATCTATCTATCTATCTATCTATCTATCTATCTATCTATCTATCTATCATCTATCTATCACCTATCTATCACCTATCTATCTGTCTATCATCTGAAATTTACTTAGTGGCGAATTACACAAACAAGGTACTCTGGATGGCATACAACAATGTTGCCCTCCACAATTAATTTACCCCTGCTATCATTCTGAAAAGCTATTCTGTTCAAAAATCCTTTGTTTCTTGATAAGATTAGTGGGACAGTTGGATTGATAGTATATCAAGATGGTTAATATGGTGACTTATCATTTGTTGCTTTCTGCTACTAATTTTTATACTGCCCATAATATGTGTCATTGGGTGACATAAAAATATATAACTGCAAAAATAAACAACTTTTATTTGTCACCTCCTACCATTTTGTTGTCTTTGAATAGCTGATACAGTATATTGGTTCTTTTCCTTTTATTGGGAACATAACTAAACTTTTTTTTTTTTACCAACTTAAGCTTGTTTGGCATTTGCTGAATGATTGCTCTCTGTAAAGGCATAACATGCTCAAGCCATATTTAATATCCTTGGAAAATATCTCAATATGACTTTTTTATTGCTGTTGTTAAATTGAGTATGTGTACACACACACAGACACACACACCAGTCACCTTAGAATTCTTTATCACTTTACTATCCATTTCACAATTCTAGAACTTTATAGAGAGCTTCACCAGTAAACATTTGGGGCCTGTGTAGGAGCTAAATGAGTTGTCAACATTTGACATAAATTTTCTGTTTGGAACTATTCTGGTTCAAATACTTCAGCCAGGGGTCTTCAAATTCGATAGCTATCAGATTTGTGGACTTCAACTCCCAGAATTCCTCCTCCAGTCATGTTAGCTCAGGAATTCTGGGAGTTGAAGTACACAAGTCTTAAACTTGCCAAGTTTGAAGACCCCTTGCTTTAGTCCTTTGGTGCTTCTTTCCAGAAATACAACCTTCACTGTTGTCTGAGTCACCAGTATAGCATAGTCTCACCTGAGATGTCTTTGATATTTGCCTTGCTCAGCTTCCGCTAATAGGACTATGGCTCCTTTCTATTTTGAAAACCAGAATTCATCTATTTTGATTAACAAAAAAAAAAGAGTTAGGACCAATGAAAGAGAGCTCAGGATGCTGTTATATAAAAGGAGAGAGGTACTTCCATATCTTCTGAAACTTAGCATATCAACTCCTGGGGTTTGTTCTTGGGAACAGGGAGATAGCAAATAAATAACAAATCCCAGAATGCAAAAATTGATCCCCAAAGAATGAGGATGCTGCCTGGAGAGAAACATTCAAAGTGACAGCTTGTAAGCAGTGCTGTAGCTAAGCAATGTAGCTGAATAACTGGTAGGTTATAAAAGACCTGAGACTTTTCCAGCAAAGAATTTGGGTATCTGGATAGATGAACCCTATGGCCCTATGGTCAACTCTGGAAGATAACACCAAGTGAGTAATTGGAAAAATGAGTTTAAGAATAAAAGTGAAGACAAAAATGTCTCTGTGTAAAAAAGTCACAAATGAGATTGCAAGTGCTCTCCATTGTCAGCCCAAAGGTACATGGTGGCCCTAAGCCTCATTGATTGATGGTACTTCTTTCTACCAAGGTAGAGATTTTCATTTTTATAATGATTCAGAAGCAGCATTGACACCTTTATGTCTTGATGCCCAATGCCCAACTTGACCTTAGTTTAACCCTGTTACTGGTGCCCTCTTGAGAAAAGCACCACTGAAAACACTAACTGTAAAGGCTGAAGACAGGCAGCTAAAGCTATACGCTCTGCTTTCGGAGGCTAGGCTCTGCTCAGTCTCAACCTACTCCCAACCAGGGTTCATAAAGGTTTTTTAAAGTCTTAACTTTGGAAACCAGAGAGGGGGAATGCTTAATTTCCTCAGACTGCAGAGACTGAGCAAATGCACAGAAATCAATGTCAATGTCCCAGCTAATCATTTGGCCACACCAAATTATTTGACCAATGTAACAATATTCCAGCTGTCTTGGAACATTTTGGGACTTGAAGGGCCTAACTTAAACATTTGAATTGAACAAGTTCTAATGGCACAAAGTTGGAAAAAAGGAACAAGCTGGCACCATAAAAAAGTTATAGCTTTGGCTTTGAATAATTTTAAGTGTTGTAGTTATACAGTGGCCAACTGTTGTCTTGAGGAATTTGAGAGGCATTGACCTTGTCTGTGTATTGTCAGCAGCATAATCCCAACAGGGTTTCCTGCTGTCAACAGAATGAAATTCCCAATTAGGTATTGTCAAAATTCTTTCTTTCAAATCTTTCTTTCAGATTGAGAAAAAAATATTTTTGTTTTTATACACATGTATCTTATTAAATACTGTTGATTTGTTTATTTTTTGAGATTATACCTGGAAAGAAAAGTTGTGGCATCATTTTAAAGTACAAATTCTAAAACTGACTAATTGTAGTACGTATATATTTCCAGTATTTTTGTGATGAACTGTTCCTTCTGTTTCATAACATTTCCAATATTATTGTTTCTTATGAATATGTCACTTCTCAAGAAATAGGTGGCTATATAAATTTCATTAATAAATAACTATTAATCTATATGAATTGGGACCAGGTTATTTGAAGGACTGCCTCTCTCAGGCACAAAGTATTAGGACCATCTTTTAGGTTTCAGCAAAGGAGATTTATTCAAACCTATACACAGCTATAGATAACTAAAGTCAAGTAAAGTTCAATTCAAGAGGGTTAGACTTGTACTGTTTAAGGGAATGTAATGACTCTTAATTGTGTGATGTGCTTAACCCAGTTTCCAGCTCTGTTTTTTCTTACAGCTTCTCAGTTATATCCACTCCTTTCCACCCACTAGGGTGGAAGGGAAGGCATATTACGGTCCCATAAATTGGGATTGACCATGAAAAGGCCTTCTTGATGGTGACCCTCTTTTTATGGAGCATCATTTCCTCTGAGATATAGTTGGCTGCCACCCTGATACTTTTCTGCTGCTTAAATGTTATTTATTTATTTTTTATTTATTTTATTTGTCAATCTCTTACAAGATTCAGGTATAAGAATAAACATACTTTTGAATACATGAGATAGATACTTATAAGAAAAATAAAAAGAAACAAAAAAACAGGGACGGTTGGCACGATTGGTGCGTTTATGCATGCCCCCTACAGGCCTCTTAGGAAGGGGGTGAGGTCAATAGTAGACAGTCTAAGGTTAAAGTTTTTGGGGTTTGGGGAAGAAACCACAGAGTCAGGTAGAGTATTCCAAACATTGACCACTCTGTTGCTGAAGTCATATTTTCTGCAGTCAAGTTTGGTGCGGTTAACCTTGAGTTTGTATCTATTGTGTGCTCTTGTATTGTTATGATTGAAGGTGAAGTATTCCTTTGCAGGTAGGACATTGCAATGTATGATTTTATATACTATATTTAGATCGGACCAGAGGTGGTGTAGTTCTAGATTTTCTAGGTCTAGAGTTTCAAGTCTGGTGGCATAAGGTATTCTGCAATGAGTAGAGGAGTGGAGAACTCTTCTTGTGAAATATTTCTGGACTTTTTCAATTGTGATTATATCAGATACATGATATGGGTCCCAGACTGATGAGCTGTATTCAAGTATAGGTCTAGCAAATGTTTGGTATGCTCTAGTTAGTAGTGTGATATTACCAGAGAAGAAGCTCCGTAGGATTAGATTAACAACTCTTAATGCCTTTTTGGCTATGTAGTTACAGTGGGCTTTAGCACTTAGATCATTAGAGATGAGCACTCTTTGGAGGTCCTTGGCAGAGTTTGGATTCTCAACAAGGTCTTGACTATTTAGCTTGTATTTTATTTTCTGATTTTTTTGCCAATATGTAAGATAGAGCATTTATTTGTTGAGCTTTGAAGTTGCCATTTGTTTGACCATTCTGATACATAGTCAAGGTCTTTTTGAAGGATAGCAATATTGTCTGTGATGTTGAATAGGTTTACATCATCAGCGAAGAAAACACAGTTGCTCTTAATATGATCACAGAGTTCATTTATGTGGAGTATTAAGGGAGTTGGTCCTAAAACACTGCCTTGGGAGACACCACTGTTGACAGGTACAGAATTTGATAGGACGCTCCCAATTTTGAGCATTTGTTGTCTGTTTGACAGGAATGCTTCTATCCAGGTATGTAGGACTCCAGAGATACCATAATATTTTAGTAGTAGTTTGTCGTGTACCACCAAATCAAAGGCTTTACAGAAATCTATGTAGATTGCATCTATTGCCTTCCTTGATCGAGTTGTGTAGTTCATATGTTTTTGCAGTGTAAGAGTTGCAGATTATAAGAAACCAAATTGTTTATTAGAAAGGAGGTTGTTTGTCTCTAAGTAGAGGATAATGGATTGGTTAATAATTGATTCCATGACTTTACAGGTGATGCAGCATAAAGAGATTGGTCTGTAATTTTCAACTAGGCTGGGGACTCCCTTTTTGAAGATGGGGATGACCATGGCTTGGCACATATTCCATCCGGTCCAATAGATAGAGATGGTTTTAGATTGCATAGTGCTTTTTCAACATTGTCTTCTGTAAAATCGATATGTATTAGATCATTGAAGTTGTCTGTGGTTCGACTATGAAGTACTGGGCTTGATCCATTGCTGTTTACAAATACTGAGCCAAAGAATGTGTTAAAGAGGTTTGCTTTGATGGTGTTGTCGTTCCAGTCTTTGCCATTAGGTCCTTTCAGGGGTGGGATGGACCTTGAGACTTTTAGCTTGTTGTTTACAAAATTGTAGAAAGCATGGGTGGAATTTGTGCATAGAAGGTTTTCCTCTTGCTTAATGTGATAATTAGTGCATTCAGTTTTTATTTGGTGGCATAAATTTTTGTATCGGCTTTTGAAGTTGGCAACGTGACCAGATTTGTTTTTTTGCCAAAGTGATCTCTTTTTGGATTGAAGCTTCCTTATTGTTATGGGTAATCTGTTTTTCCTGGTTTTGGGAGTTGTTATTGGTACATATAGTTCGATGGCTCTTTTGATTTCTAGTAAGAATATGTTGTAATGGTCTTCAACAATATTGCATCCAGTGAATATAAATTGCCAATCAAGGGAAGAGAGATTGTTGATTATAAGGTCATAGTTGCCTTTTTTGAAGTTATAATTGGGGATTTTGTCGTTGTGATGATTTTTGTGTGGACATGTGTTGAGACAAAAGTATTGCAAAAAGTATTGTAAAAAGTCTTAATTTCCGGGCTGGGAGAAATGCAAAATGATTTGGTCAGCTGCGTTGAAAGTCAGAATAAGTTTATTAATCGGAAGGCAGGTAAGAAATCTTACAGCGTTCCTAGGGTTAGTCTAATCTTGTGAGTAGAGAAACCCTTTCTTATACCCTTCAGATCCTTTGATTTTGTAAGTGTGAACCCCTGAAGTCTTTGATTTTGTGTGTGTGATGAGTTCCTGTCTCTTGAGAGTGGGATCTCTTCCTGGGATCTTGGTCGGAGTAATTGTTTTATAGTCCAATCTGTTTTTCCCTGATCCTTTGTAGCTATCAGTTTGCACATGGTTGCAATATCCCAAGTTTCCTGTTATACTGTTTGCTTTCAGAAGTTTTTTGTAGCTTGCTATCTATTTGATTTCTATGGGAAAGGATCTTAGCTAGTTTGTAGGGTTTTTCTCTGTATCTCATGCCTGTAATTTTCTTCTTCCTTTGTTGTGAAAATCTGGCTCCAGCTATTTTAATAGCCCTACTTGACAAAGGGTGGGGGCTGTTTTCCTAGAAGAGAGAGAAATGGTAACTTCCAACAATCCCTCTTTTTTTTTCCCAAAACACATGAATGTTTTGACAAAAGTTTAAAAGGTGGCAATCGCGGCAAGCTCTATATGAGCCAATCAGAGAGTACCATATCTTCCAATCAGGGCCTGGCTTTTCCAGACCAATAGGAACGCAGGCTTTCAAGCCTGCTAGTACGGAACACCCCTCCCCTCTTGGTTCCGTCCAAGGGGTGGGGAAATGTAGTCACGCAAGTAGGTGGGTCTTCGGACCTGTCTACTTGACTTGCGCAGTTCACAATGTCTATGGTCATTGTCAGGTTCGGACGGGCTCCACATCGCTCCCAAGCTTCTCGCAGGAACTGCCTGGAAGGGTGAGCCGGGCCTATAGCTGTGACTCCCACCTGGTGCATCCGGGTCGGTTGAGTCGTTCGCTCTGCTGCTCCCTCCTGGATTCTCTGGGCTGGTAGAGCTTGTCCAGCTGCTGCTTCTAGGCAAAGTACCCATCTGCCACGGTTCCCTGTCAGCTGGTAAGTCTTGTTGGTTAAATGTTTGATTTTTGTTTAACATGTGTGGGGGGTGTTCTGCTTGTGCAGAAACTGGTTCTTGTTCAGAGTTTGAGGATTCCCCTCCCCCCCCGGTTTCTTGGGTCAAGTCTGTGAGGGGAGAAATGGCCAGCCTGGACCTTAGCTGGTCAATGTGACGTTTCCAAGACCTCCCATCAGTGGTCTCGAGTCGGTAGGAATGAGGGCCGGTGATCTGGGTTATTTTCGCAGGAAGCCATAGTGGGTCCCCAGTAAAGTTCTTGGCAAAAACAGTGTCTCCTACCTTGAAGGCACGGATTTTACTAGAGGATCCCGGGGGTTTCTCTGGTGTGTAAGCAGGGTGCAGATGATCTAGGGGTGATCAGAGTCTCCTGCCCATGAGTAGCTCAGCTGGGCTCTTGTTGGGTGTGGTGTTGGGCATGATGTGTTGGATCAGAAGCATTTTGGTGATTTTCTCACGGATGTCACCATGTTCAATTCTTTTTTTTTTAAACAAGTTTTATTGATTTTACAAACAAACAAAACAAAACAAAACATCATTAAACATTAAAAACATAAAACCTCTTTCCATTGTAGATCCTTACAAGGCAGGTAACATATTGCTTTATATCACGTACTTATAATTTATCCCATTTCCATATAAACACGTAGATTCCCTTTACCAAATTCCACATTGTTTCTCTTTAATCATTATTCAATCATATTTCCTTTCTGATTTATCTGCTATCCAGTCATCAACTTTATATTTTCCTCTGGCTTGTTTATAATTATTCTCATCTAGTCTTCCTCCGAGATTTTATTATTTAATTCTTAATTAAACACACACACATAAGACATAGACATAAAAACATAAAACTTTCTTCTAGAAAGTAACTTGGCCCCAGATTACCTCTTTTTGTATGGACTCAATTGAATTCACGGTCTTCTTATATACCATTACCCATCTTATTTACCATTCTATATCTATTATATAACTCCTCTCCACTTTTGCCTCATCTTAATTCTGTTTTATATATTTAATCTTGCTTTGAAAAAAATATTTTTATATCTTTTGTCGATTTCTCCCTTTACATCTGTCTCATTTCCAATTTAAGAAAGAATAGTTTCCCCTGGAATCACTAATCGGAGTATGATGCCTTTCTATCATTCCCCTAAGTTAAAATTTAAAATAACACCTAAATCCCAATCAGATTCTGCTTAGTACATTCTACTATTTCAAAAACCAATACTACAATAATAAATCCATAACAATCAACACATTAATCCATTAAAGTCTATATTCAAACTAATATTTTAAACATTCCCTTTAGTATTTTATTAAAACCTATTATCATTCATTATTAAACCTTTTAAAGTTATACCTTGATATTTTAGTCTTTTATTAGATCTTAAAAAGTTCTGATTATCTACTTATAATACAAATACCACTATTACAATACTCATGTGTACTTTGCAGAATCCCCCTTTTTTTAAAAAAAAAAATCCCATATATTACCCATTATCCCTAAAAAAAGTTTCCTTTTCTCCATCTTGTCTTATACCTTTGTAACTTTTTTCCCCCTTTTCCCTTTCCTTCTTAGCCCGCCTAAACTTTTTACCCCCTCCTCTCCAAACCTCTGCCTTCTTGATTTCCCCTTTCTGTTGCATTCCTCTTTCCTTTTGCTTTCTAGCATTCTGTTGTTTTTGCATCTTCTTTTTCTCTTTCATAAACATTTTTTTATTTCTTAAGTCCTTCCTTTTCGCTCCTCTCTTTCTCCTTTCTTTCTTAGTCACACCATTTAGTTCATTAAAAATGGCTTCTTCTTCCTCGGCTTCTTCCAGCTGTTGTTTAATTTGCTGACACATGACAAGCACCATATCTAGGAAACAAAGGGCTTCTCCCATAACATCTTTGCCTTCTTTCCTTATTTTTAAATATTGTTTTTTTAGTTCATCAAGAGATAGAGCCATTTTAAACTGTTTCTTCTTCTTTTTCTGTATCCTCTTATTATTATTAAGCCAATCAGTTATTTCCAAACTTAAAACAGTTCCCAAAAGTCCCAAAATCCCACAGTCATCAAACAGTCCAGGCAGAGTACAAGCTTCTTCTTTTTACAGTTTCTCTTCTAGGAGTGAAGTCAAATTAGAAAGCAGAAACGTCCAATCTGTGCTTTAAATCTTTCTTAGAATTAATTTCTATTCTCTTTATCTTCAAGGCATCTCCTCCAGCAAAGTCTTAGAGTAAAAATTTGTTTTCCCAAGCCTCTCCCTTCCCACTTATAACAAAGGAGTTTAGGTTTTACCTTCTATCAAAAGGCTGGTTTCCCTTGACCATTTGTTAATTCCATAAGGGAGGGAGAGTGACTTCCCCTTTTTGTCACTTTTCTTCGCAGCTGAAAACATCAATCGGGAACATTATAGCTTCCAAGTCATTACTTTCCCAGGTGTTAAATATGTCCTTAAGGTCCCAGTTCGACCAAGAAAAAACTTTCTTAAAAAAAAAAAACTCCTTCTCCCTCCTGCGCATTCTTTATCCAATTGCCGGCTTCTTTATGGTGGCCATAAAAGACCACCGCTGCACCGTCTTGAGAGAAGGGGATTATTGCCGGCTGGGGGGGGTTTGCGACATCCCTCACCCCCGTCCGGATCCCCCCTATCTTCAGCTGCCCCAACAGGGCAGCTTTAGCCTCCAAATCCATCAGGATCGGAGGCACCAAGGCGGCTAGCACAGCAGGGATCGCAGAGAAGGCGAATCCCTGCTGTCACCAAAGCCGACAACCGGAAGTCACCATGTTCAATTCTTTGAATAGTCGTTTTTGTGAATTGAACCATGCTTTCAGCCCTACCATTCGCCACCGGGTGAACGGGTGATGTCAATGCGTGTCGGATGCCACAGTCTGCCAAGTATTGCTCGAATGCTAATGTGGTAAACTGAGGTCCGTTGTCTGATACTAAGACATCAGGTAGACCGTGCGTGGCAAAGAGTTTGTTTAACTTTTTTATGATGGCTTCCATTCTGGTGGTTTTCATTTTGCTTACTTCGAGCCAATTGGAGTAAGCATCAATGGTAATCAAGAAGGTATGCCCTTTTGTTGGCCCAGCGAAGTCAATATGGATGCGTGACCATGGGCCTCTGGGGGTCTCCCATTCTAATGGTGGGGCTTTGGGGGGAGCCGAGCGAGTCTCTTGGCATCTGTTACAGGCGGCGATCCAGGTTTCAATTTGCTTGTCCATGCCTGGCCACCAAGCTCCTAGCCAGGGCTTTCATACGTACGATGTCTGGGTGCCCATCATGCAGCATGTTTAAAACTGTTTTTTGTAGTGTTTCTGGTATGACTACCCGGTCTCCCCACAGTATACATCCTCTTTGGGAAAAAAGTTCAGTTTGCCAGTTTTTAAATGGTTTAAAGAGTTCGTTTGTCTCGCTTTCTGGCCAACCCCTTTCAACCCAGCTGAGAACTCGCACCAATCGTCTGTTGCGTCATGTTTCGCAAGCAATGTCTTGCGCGATCAATTGTGACATGGATGCAGTTTCAATTTGCAAAATTGATAATGTGGGTGCTGGGTCATCTTGCACGTCTGGCAGGGGGGATCGGCTTAAAGCATTGGCGTGCGAGATAGATTTGCCAGGTCGATGTATTAATTGATAATTATAAGCGGCAAGAAATTCAGACCATCTTGTCATTCTAGGTGGCAGGATGTGTGGAGTGGGTTTGTTACCAGCCAGAATACCAAGTAGGGGTTTATGGTCGGTAATAATTGAAAATGTCCTACCATAAATGTACTCGTGGAATCTTTTGACTGCGGAGACCATGGCGAGGGCTTCTTTATCCAGCTGACTGTAGTTCCGCTCTGGTTTGGACAGGGTTCTTGAGAAAAATGCAACAGGGGTCTCTGTTCCAATGTGTGGCTTAGGATTGCTCCCACACCAAAAGGTGAGGCATCACAAGTAACAGTCAGTGGTAAAGTCTCGTTGTATTGCATGAGGACTGCGTCGGAAGTCAGGAGCTCTTTTATCTGTTGAAATACACGTTCCTCTCGCCGTCCCCAAATCCATGGTGCCTTTTTATCCAGGAGTCTATGCAGAGGCTCCGCGACAGTGGCTTTCTGGGGTAGGAAAATATTATAGAAGTTAATGAGTCTAAGGAATGCTTGGAGGTCCATTTTGCTTTTTGGTCTGGGGGATTCTTTGATGGCCCTTAATTTCTTGTTGGTAGGGTGAATTCCTTGTTCGTCAAGGAGGTATCCAAGGAATTCAACCCTTTCAGTACATAACTGGCACTTTTCTTTCTTTACCTTGAGGCCAGAGTCTTTAAATTTTTGTAGCACTGCTCTCAGTCTTTTTTCCAATTCTCGTTTGTTGGGGGCTGCTACTAAGACGTTGTCGAAATAGGGTATGACTCCTTTAATTCCTTGTAGCAGTCTTTCCATTAGGCTTTGAAAACCCTTGGTGCGACGTTGACTCCAAACTGGAGCCGGTTGCATTTAAAGGCCCCTCGATGCGTTACGATTGTTTGAGCCTCGGCGGTTTCAGCATCGACCGGCTTGAGCCAGGTCAAGCTTCGCAAAGATTCTGCCACCCCTCAGTGAGTGTAGGAGATGTTGGACGACCTGTACCAGGTAGGCACTCTGCTGTAATGCATGGTTGAGAGTGGCCTTGTAGTCACCACAAATTCTCAGGGAGCCATCAGGTTTGATGGGGGTGACAATTGGTGTTTCCCAGCGGGCATGATCAATGGGTTCTAATACACCTTGCGCTATTAGTTTGTCTAATTGTTCATCTATTTTAGGCTTGAGTGCAAAAGGCACTCGGAGCGGTTTGAGGCAGATGGGAGCGATGTCAGGGCTAAGATTAAAGGAGATTGGGGACCCCTTGTACTTGCCTAGGGTGTTGCTGAAAACTTCTTGGAAATCCCGAACGAGCGTTGCTTCCTAGTCTTCATCCTCTGTGTGTTTGATGCCTGCCATCTCGATCCCCAACGGTGCGAACCACTGCAACCCTAGTAGACTGGGGCAGTCTTTATCGATGATCGTGAGTGGTAAAACGTTGGTACGGTCTTTGTATGAGATATTAAAATGTCCTATGCCTGCTACTGGGATGCGGTTCCCTTGATAATCTTTCAAAATCAATTTCTGGTCGCTCAGTTCTTGTCGGTGTATGCAGGGTATTATGCGCTTAATGGTCTGCCAGGAAACCATAGAGAGGTAGGAGCCAGAATCTAGCTCCATGGTGCATGGTTGGTCTTCGATATCGACCTCAACACGTTTTTTTTGAGCGTCGATTGGTGAAGCGTGGCCGATAATGACTGTTTGGTGCATTTCCTCTCTTTGGGGTGCCTTGCTGAACCTCTTGGTTCTGCTGTCCCGGCTCCATCGATTGTCGGACAGGCGGTCCTGGTTTTTGGTAGGGTTGCCATCTTGCCTTCTTGGGCTGTTTCCCTGGCACCGAGGGCTGAAATTCCTTTTGTTGCGGCATACTTTGGTGATATGCCTTCGCTTCTCGCAAAAATGGCAAACTGGGTCCAGGAACTTACATTCAGAACGTCGGTGATCTCCTCCGCAGCCAGCGCATTGGAACCCCGACTTACGACCCCACCGGTCTCGCCGCTCGCGCTCTGACTGGAGCCTGTGGACTTCTTCCTCTTCACTATCAGAGGGGGATTCGATGTCGCCATGGTGGGTGGAGGCTGAAAGTTTCTCCGGTGTCGTGACTGGCTCGCTGGTGGATTTGCGATCAGTTCTGTTCAAACGCTGCATTTGCGCCGCTGACTTACGTGTAGCTTCGGCTGCGGTGGCTTTGGCTATGGCATCGGTGAGGGATATATCACCCTTGGCCATCAGTCTGCTTTGGAGTGCTGGATCTTTTAGGCTGAGGACGACCCGGTCTCGCATGGCTTCGTCTAGGTTAGCGAATCCGCACAAACGCCCTAGGTCTCTTAGGTCGGCTATGAACTCACCAATGCTCTCACCCTCACGCTGATCACGCTGGTAAAAGTCATGCCTTCTGATCAGGGTCGGTACAGCCGGAGCGTAGTGATTTCGAAGGATGGGAGCTAGGTTGTCCCAATCCATTGTCTTGACATCAGCTGGCTTTGCAAGCGCCTTGGCCATTTTCAAAATGGCGGGTCCGCAGTGTGTCAAAAAGACCGCTCGCTTCTTACTGCCTGCGGCGTCTTTCAGGTTGTTCCATTCTAAGAACATTTGGAAACGATCAATGTAGGACTCCCAGTCCTTGCTGGCCGGATTGAATGGTGCGGGTGGTACGGCGCTGCTGGCCATTTCGCTGGTTGTCTTTGCGCTGTCTGCCATGTGCTGGTTGGCCTTGTTGTCTCAGTATCCCATCCTCGTTGCTAGTGTTAAGTCTGGGTGGTGGGTCCCAAGGAGAGACGAGACTCGTGGTAGTGAACAAACAGCTCTTTATTAGCAATCAGATACTGAGACAAAACCCCTAGCCGAGGCTGCTCTTTTTATAGAGCTTGGCCCCGGCTAGGCAGCCAATGACAGTTCTTGTACCATATCTTCCAATCAGGGCTCGGCTTTTCTGGACCAATAGGAACGCAGGCTTTCAAGCCTGCTAGTACGGAACAATTTTTTTATTCCATTTGTAGATCCTATGCTTTTATTAATTTTTGTCTAATAATATGTCCTTTTAAACAGTTATCCTTTTTGTATGCCTACGCTATAAGTATATATGAAGTACTTTTGCTAACCTGCTGGCCTCTTCCAAAATTGCTACCCTACTATGCAAGAATTTTGTCTTCTCTGATTTCCATGATTATAAATATGTTTTATTGTGCCATTTAAAATCTGGAAGGCAAGGCCACTTCTTTCTTTGGAATCTTGTATGTTTGTTTGTTTTTTTGCTTGATTTTAGGTCTGTCAATGGAGATTCTTAATCATCCAGGTCATGGTTGTCCCAAAGGTGCTTTTTTCAAGAGGCAACTGGACTTTCTGGTTTTTCTTCAAAGTAGTTTTGCTTCTCATCCAAGAAGCTTCTTCAACTCTGACTGGATGGTGGGGAATGGAAGGATTTATATTCCTTGCCGACAGATGGCATTTAAATTCTTTTAACGGGTTGTTATAGTCATCTAGAGGCTAATTCTAGGTCTTTTCCCGTTCAATAAAGTTTACTGACAGTAAATCTCCCATGCCTCATTATTAGCAAAACCGAAAATCAAAGTGTACGAAAACTGTTCTTACCACTGCAACCCACTTAGCCATCAGATATGAAATACTTTAAAAAATTAACACAATTTTCTGCAGTTTTTCCTGATGTTACCAAATGCTAAATGTTTATAAGAGAGACAATTTAGACTTTATTCACCTCTCACGAGGTGGCACTTGGTAATTAACAACTCTTGTTAAAGGTATAACACTCATATGTCACAACTAAGCCTCAATATCTCAATGTTTGTGTGTGAAAGTTTGTGTGTGAAATGTAGAAATATTGTTGCAGCTATTCTTTAAAGTACCATAAGAGCCATGGTGACACAGTGATTAGTAGTACTGTAGACTAATTCTGTTGACTACCAGCTGCCACCAGTTCAACAGTTCGATTCTCACCAGTTCAAGGTTGACTCAGCCTTCTCTCCTTCCAAGGCGTGTAAACTGAGGACCCAGATTGTTGTGGGAAATATGCTGACTCTGTAAACCACTTGAGATAGCTGTAAAGCACTTTGAAGTGGAATAAAAGTCTAAGTGCTATTGCTATTTGCCCCTAAATAGATTACAGAAAGTTGTTCTGTCATTTTCCCAACCCCAATAGACAGTGTATATTATGAGATAGTTAAGCTGGTTAGCACACATTTGTTTTCATTACTCATACTGCTGAGTTGTCAATTATGACAATTTGTCTATCTGTTTTCTTGCTCATCAAAGATACATTACCTTTGCCCTTCAGGAGATCAGCTTCTTCTGCAAGATAAGATAAAATTCAGGTTGAGCACTACTAATTGTGGTCTGGGCCAAATAGGATTATTTTTATAAAAACATTAAATTGGCTTAGATTGGTAAATGGGTAAGTTTGCTTATTCTGTTTTGAATATTTGGCAAAGGTATATATCTCAGCCATATGCAGGACCATATCTTACTACCATCACGCATAACCTTTGCATATGGCTCCTGAGAAACCCATACAAACAGTGCTATTAAATTTTAATATTTAATGTGTGAAAATAGTTTTGTCTTGGGCTTTCACTGCTTTCAAAGAATGGGCCTTAATCCATTATCTAAAAGGCAAGTGTAGTTCCTGGATGATAAAAAAAAAAAGTGTTCCAAGTCAAGCAAATTTGTTCAAGTAAGGCTGTAGAGCTCAAGGGGATATTTAAGGAAAAAAAACCTGAAACCTAGGGTTCCATGTTCCACATTTTCATATTTAAAACAAGAAAAGAAGTCTGCTTTGAAACCTACTGTAAATTAATAATTCATTCTTGGACACAGGACTTTTGGACCTAATCAATACCTAATACTCTACATAATACTCTATATAAATGATCCTTGCAATCTCCAACTGCGTCCTCTTCATGGATGATGTAAAACTATTCAACACCACCAACAATGCTACTGTTCTATAAAGCAACCTTGATTATGTGTCTGAATGGTCAAAAAATTGGCAACTCCAAATCTCAACTAACAAATGACCTGTCCTACATATTGGTAAAAAAAATCAGTGCACCAAATACAAGCTAGGCGGATCTGACCTTGTTGATGACCCTCACTCTGTCAAGGACCTTGGAGTTCTAATATCAAATGACCTAAGTGCCAGAGCTCACTGTAACAGCATTGCCAAAAAGGCATTAAGAGTTGTAAATCTAATCTTAAGAAGTTTCTTCTCCAGTAATATTGAATTGCTAACTAGGGCATACAAAACCTTTGCTAGACCAATACTTGAATACAGCTCATCGGTGTGGAATCACCACTGATATCAAACAGTAATACAATTGAGCGAGTCCAGAAGTATTTCACAAGAAGAGTACTACACTCCTGTGCTTCCAACAGAATATCCATATCATCAGGATTGAAATTTTGGGCTTGGACAACCTTGAACTATGCCACCTATGGTTAGGCTTAAGCGTAGTACACAAAATTATCTGCTACAATGTCCTACCACTCAATGACTACTTCAGCTTCAACTGCAGCAATACAAGAGCACAACAGATACAAACTCAATGTAAACTGCTCCAAACTTGATTGCAGAAAGTACGACTTCAGCAACAGAGTGGTCAGTGCCTGGAATCCCCTACCTGACTCTGTTGAAACATCCTCTAGCACCCACTCCTTTAACCTTAAACTATCCACTATTGACTTCACCCCATTTCTAAGAGGACTGTAAGGGTTGTGCATAACTGCACAATTGTGCCTACCATCCCTGTCCTATTGTCCCCATTTATTCGTACCTATTTCTTGTATTCTTACTCATGTTTATATTTATACCTATTATCTTGTAAGCGATTGACAAATAAATAAAATATGTGTTTATTATTTATAAATAAATAAAATAAAATACATATGTGGAGGGATGAATAAGTTACCTGTCTCTATACTCAGGAGTATGTCAGGTTCATCCTTGTAAATTAATATGGATCAGACATAAACTATTTCAAGCATTATAATGAGTGTTAATTTGTCCCATGCCTCTTCCCTCCCTTTTTAAAGTAAATATATTTATATATAATTTTGGAGTGATTGTACAAATAAATGTTGACTTAAAGTTATGACCAATGAAAATATTTCTAAAGATATTCTTTGTGACAGGTTATTCAGATCAGCATCTCTATCACTTGAACTTATCTTCATTGTTGGAGGATTTTGCTTTTATAGCACTCTGGTTATGTGTTTCCTGGCAAAATGAACTTACTTTCCACTCCTCTGGGATTTTGAAGCTTTGTAATAGCAAATAACCCTATACTTTTGTTAGACCTACAATTTACATTCTTTTTATTTTTGAAAACTACCCTCATGGTAAAATTAATTAAAAGGCAGAGTATAAATCCAATAAATAAATAAATACAGTTTAATATGAATGTATATGTCAAAAAAAGTATAGCTGCACTTAGACTAGTGATTAATAGCTGTTTTAGTCCCTTATTACAACTCTATAAGCAATTAGAAACACATTTCTGCACTACCAGATAAATGTTCTGCATTACTCAGCAGAAAACTGAAATCCAGGATCACAAAGTAAGAGGCCAAATTAAATCTACTGATTCAAAGTCACTGCCATAGTTTGCCTTGTTGCAAATTGGAAGCCGTGCCAGAGGTAAAAGCAAGAGAAGAATGTATAAGCCTGGGGTTCTCAGTGGTTAATTCCTGTCACGATAAATCACAGTTTATCATCAGATAAAATTACTGTTGATGTGTCTAAAATGTAAATTAAAAATAAGGGGTGCTATACAAAATCCTGCATGCAAGGATAACCCACACCTATCTAAGTGAAAAATGAAAGATCATTATTTCTCAATAGAAGTGGTCAGCATTTTTCCTGGAATGGAGATGGAGAACTTTTGCTTCTAAATTATGAATACAGTTCATAGTATTTGATAAGAATTCAAGATTCAAAACAAGTTTAATCATCACATATAAATTCTGTAATTTAAGACAGATCTGGAAGAACAGAGAATACCTATTAAATATGTGAATCCTTCAAAACAAATAATCTCCTTCATAGCTCCCAGGCATAGGATTATTTTTTTCAGAAAAAAGTATTGTCCAACATGAATTCTACCCTGGGATGTATTAAAATCAGTTCAAACTAAGAAACATGTTGTAACATTTTTACATTTATAGGTCCTATTGGATCAACTTTGGATTCAGAAGAAGATATCATATTGTTTGGATTTGTCCAAAATTAACAGAAAACTTTCCTGTATTAAAATTATTGGACCAGGAGCTTTAGGCTCATATACAGTTTGACTAACATATGTAAATCTGAGAGGTGTTGCAAATTACACAAAGAATTGTTATAAAGGAGAATATTTGTAATTGGGGGTTGAAATGAGGAGTCCTTACTGCTCTCTGAGTTTGGTTGTTTTCTTGTAGATGTTTCATTACACAAACTAAGTAACACAATTAGTGCTCAAAGTAAGTGAGATTTGAAGACAGGGAAGAAGAGTAGGATGACAAAGGAGCTACACAGTCCCTGGTACTCTCTAAGCTTAGTAGTTTGCTTGCAGGCATTTATGACCCAACTAGGTAACATCACCAGTGCTAAAAGGGAGTAGTGTCTGTGAATTGGAAAAGAACGGGGGAGGGGTGCAGGGGAGGGAGTGGAAGAAGAAAAAGAAAGACTAGGAAGGAGAGATGAGGAAGAGGACTCTGAGATCCTTGGTGCTCTCTGAACTTGGTTGCTCTTTTGCAGACATCACTAAGTAACATCGCTAGTTCTAGAACATAGAATCCTGACATATCATTTTGGATATTAATATGTTTGTAAGAAAACAACCAAGCTCAGGGAGCACCAAGGGCCCCTCAAGAGTTACTATGATAAGATTTTCTATGTAGTTAGAACACCTACATATTCAGTGATCATGTTAAGAATGTTTCTATAAGCATAATAAATTGATAGCTACTTCTTGGAATAGACAGTTCAGCAGAATACATGACTCTCAAGGCAAGTTCATATAATAAGGGTAGATAATCTGGCAGATTAAATATGTTTTGAATTCTAATTATCTTCCCCATTGTACAGTTATTAGACATAATAGAATTTTCAATACATAAATTTGAAAGATCTTACTATATCCTAATTTGTTTCATATTTTAAAAATATCTTTGGTATATTAATATTGTATTTTCCTGCTGTATTAATACATTGTAGCAGCATTGTAGTGTGTTGAGTTATACAGTCTAGTATACTGATTTCATTTAACAGAAGTTAAATGTTGTGTGAAAAATGTATAATTTCATTTCTGGAAGATTCATTAGTTACTTTTTCATTATTTGTATTTTATTTATGTGGTCTCTCTTTATTGCTGATTCATCTTTATTAGTATATTAATAATGATGTAAATCTATTCATATCCTGATATCTACACTTTGAGTTTTCAAAATCAAAATGTATTTTCAGATATTGTTTTGTCACTCAAAATGTCTGACCTTAAAAGTTTGCAAAAATAGAACAATTAGTCAACATTTTTGTTACAAAAGGAAATATCTTACACTGCTTATTGGCACATTTGAGATGGATGAAGAAACCAAGTATGAGAATTTTTGAATTCGAAGAGTTGCTCCCACAACAAACATTGCACATTTAAACATGGAATCCAACTAGCTCCTATCATGGGTATAATAATTAGAAGGCAAAATAATGAATCTTGGTATAGACAATTCAAAGATCTTTTTCAGCTTTTACCTTCTAAACTTTGATGATACACCCAAAGAGTGACATTTTCCTTTCAGACACTTCCCATAAAGGCATGATGCTACAGCTATCATCTTAAGAATGCTTCTAAAGATAAATGTCCTTGAAAATAATGATACTCTGCACTGGTACTTTGCTTTTCAGTATGTTTGCTTCTATTAAAAATTAATTCAGTCCATTTTGTCCTTTTTAAGTACCCTTCCTTCAAGAAAGAGATGAAAGAAAACAGAAGCAAATGGGAATTAATATATGTTGTTTTTTTAGACACTTTAGAAATGAATGCATGCTTCAGCCCAAAAGCTGAAAGAATGAGATTTGTGCCTTCACTGTACTTGACTGCTAGTATGTTTGCTTTATCTTGCATTCCCTTCCTTATCATTGATCTAGAAAAAAATATTCTAAAATTATTTCAAGAACCACTGGTTATAGCTTTCAATTCTTACATATCATCTGCTCATTTCTTGACTCTGTGCTGTTGCTGTGAATATGCACATTTATACATTTATATATAGAGGAACAAAAGAAGTTCTGCATTTTATGCAACAATGCTGAAATTAAAAAAAAATAGAAGAATGGAAAATTACTGATGTCAGAGTTCATCCTTTAAACAGTGAGATAGTTAATTCAAAATTAATTCAAGAGCAGAACTTCAGGAGTATTTATATTCTCTCATCCTATTTGTTATAAACTATAAGGACCATGTTGCAGAGTGACTGGAGAAGAATCTCAATGCCAGCAATGTCAGAGGGATAAGTTAATACGTTTTCATATTTGGAAGGACACATTGGGTCCTTTCTTCTACTACTGCTTTATTTCAAAGGCTAGTTCTGCCATGTAGCCAATTCCTAGATTCACAGAATATTTGCCACATATATCTGTCACAGTTCCTTTAAGTATACCCAAGACAGAGCTCCAAACCACAAGAAATCCAAGACAATAATATCCCTTGGAAATTCACACACACAGCATTTTTCATAGCCCTCCTTGGTGTGCTGGGGAGAGGGCTTAAAGAAGGACAATAGCTGCATAAGTGCTGGCTATATTTTAGGTAGCTTGCTTACTCACAGTGTAAAAAAAATGGTACTTGATTTTAATGAGTAAATGAAGTCCTTGCTTTAGGTTACAACATGTCTTAGGCTGATCTTGGACATTATTATACTGGATTTATAATCCAGTTATGAAGTACAGTTTATCTCAAGTATATTGCATGCCTGGCTTTAAGACATAGAAAATGAAAAAAAAAATATGAAGGAGGGTTAGTAAAGAGAAAAATTAGTTCAAGAAAAGATTTATGGACTTTTCCTTATGTTCCGGACTAGCAGGCTCGTAGCCTGCAAATCTGATTGGCCCGCTGAAAGCCGATCATGATTGGTCACCATAGACTGATGCGATTGGCCAGTAAATGGGCTGCCGCGATTGGCCCTGCCAAGAGCGGCAAACTCAAATTGCCTTCATTGGCTGCCTAGCCGCAGCCAGCCCTATATAAGGGGCTGCTGCAGCTGGGGTTAGTTGCTCAGATCTGAAGTCACAAATAAAGAGCTGTTGTTGCTATCTGAGTCTTGCCTCCGTTCTTGAACC
>NW_020769322.1:21600870-21631283 GCF_900518735.1 Pseudonaja textilis | reverse complement strand
TTTGGCAAGATTTTGTCTAGTGGGAAAGTTAGATGTGGCCAAAAATCCCCAGATCTACTGTACCAGGTGCACATTCCATCACACCAAATATGTTAAGGACCCTGACTGTACTAATATGCATAATTATTTGGATCATTTTGAGTTTTCATGACATAGCTAATAGAAATGACTACAACCAATATGGTCATGTTAATATGTTCTTGAACAATTCTCATTCATTTAAAGTGTCCTGGGACATTTCAGGTTTCCAAAAATATGTATGTGCATGTGTATGCAGAACAGAACAATCCTGCAACCATTGTAGCCAAATTTTTCTAGAATGACGTGTAATATTTTTGTTTCTAAAATGTCACATTTGTTTTTCTCAAATTAATTTGAGCAACATAACCAGAGGACATTATCTGTGTATTCTCTAGTCATGCAGACATTTATTCAAAATTGTTCATGCTTGTTTAGAAGTTCTGATGGGATGTAACCCTGCTCAAAATGCTATATCTATCCTGGCTGAGTTGATTTTCTGAGAAATTATAGCATTTAAAGCCAAAGCAACCCCATTGTCTTTTCCCTTTCCAATTTTTTGCTGGTTATATAGTTTATCCATTGAAACAATTTGTTATTTGCTTAGCCTGCCTTTTTCTCCTATGTACAATATCTTTCCCATGCTATCTTGGTTCTTTAATATATTTTTTTCATTCATTTTTCTATATATATTCCCATGTTTCTTTTACTTATTTTTCCATTCTCTATGCAGATTTAAACTAAACATGCTTGTTGAAATATAACATTCTGCTATTGTTCAATGTGTACAGTATAGGTTTGTACATAAAATGACTTTCTTTCAACTTGAATTTCTCTCCCTCCAGATGGGTGCCAAGTTGTATGAGAAATTATGCAGTGTGATGCATATGGACCATAACATATGGAGGAAGAGTGCTGTTGAGCTTTAGGATCCAAATTTCATGCCAATGTATGTTTCACAAAATCAGTGTTTGTTAATTATGTTCTATGTGGAAGCCAGCCTATATGTTCAATGGAAGCTCTAAAGTGAGAATCCAATAAATATTTCAAAACCTCTGTCCATATCTCAATTATGTCAAAAAAGAAAACATATCACTCTGTTTCTGAAAATTAATCTATTATAGAAGCATATCTTTATGCTGATATTCAATGCAAAGAAGATAATTATACATACACATTTAAATACATACTCATTTTAAAAAAACTTGCTCTACAATTACACATTTCTTTAAAAAAAATCATTTTAAAACATGTATCAAACAACCCCTGTTTTGATGGGTTATTATCTTACCTAAACAGAGAATCCAAGGGTGATCAAGAAAGCAGTGAAAATAGGAGCAACTTTTGACTTCCTGCCAGTCCTTTTTTCCTTTCTTTTCCTTCCAAGTGGTTGTTGCTGAATGGAATAGGGAGTGAGAGATTGTGAAACTGACTGGGAAACTGTCACTGAATGTTGAAAATGAATGGAAGTGCGACAGCAGCCAGTAGCGCAGAAACAGCCATAACTTCCCCAAATTTAATTCCCTTTAGGATTAATGAATCTTGGATTTTGGACATGTTCTTTAAGTTAGCCCTTTTGAAGGGCCTTGATTCAAAAAATGTTGCCCTACAATCCTTTGTTTTCCTCATATAAGCATCAATGAGAGTTTTAGTAGTATATAGATGGTGGTATTTCTGTTTTTTAATTGATCAGATCCTTGTCTAAAAAAAGGCACAGGGTAGATGCCTAATATTTTGGGGGGGGGGAGGCGGGAGGGGAAATGGAGAAAGAATGAATCATCCTGAAGTTTTTTTTAATGATTTATAAATTTCATCAGTTCTTCAACTTCTTTAAATTACATTCAGTAGTTCATCTTTAATATCTTTGGTAGCACCTGATGAACAATGTTCTTTTTAAGTGTCAGATGCATCTAAGAAAAACTGTTGATGGACAATATAGAATAGAAGATTGGGACTGTTTTGTATTAAAAATATTCAAATAGGGATAATTTCTTTTTTGTTTTTAAAATAGTTTTTATTAGACATTTTCCAACAATTTAAAAACATATTTACATTTCCAACAATGTTACAGCATCATCATCATTCATATTCATATATCAATTGCTATATTATTTTTATTTCTATTGTCTAGCCAGATATACCAGGCATCCCAGACTAGATAGTACTCAGTTTCATTTTTATCTTTTAACTCAAGGGTCAGCCTGTCCATCTCTGTGCAGTACAGGATCTTTCTTATCACTGTCCCGTCAGCTGGTATATTCTCTTGTTTCCAGGACTGTGTATATACAATCCTGGACACTGTTATTATATGTAAAATAATATATGCATCTGTTTTAGCATAACTTTCCCTTAATATTCCTAATAAGAACAGTTCCAAATAAGGATAATTTCAATATACTTTTACTTTTGAAACAGAACAAGAAAGGCAATGGGTTATATAATAGTCATATAGTCTTGATTAATATGTTTCAGATTATCATTCTCCTGGGAAAATTTCTATAACTTGATAAACACTATCTCCACTACACCACACACAAACAAACAAATGTAAGGTATCAGAGACATATTCTAAAGTAATAAAAGCATTAATTTAAAACTAATTTTAAAAATGACACTAGTCTGTGAGATTTTCTATAAAGAATTATGCATCTGTCCCAGCACGGAATATGTATGTTGATGGATATGGACATGGACATGGATTAAACATGGACATAATTTAGGAATAAAATTTAAAAAAAATTGCTGACATACATAGAGCTGTAATGGAAACAGTTCTAAGAACTTTAAGTGAATTTAGTGATCTGATTCAGACACATGATGAAGTTTGTTTTACAGTTGTTTTATGTTCCTGGTTTGTTTGGTGTTATTGTGATGTATGATTTTCTTCTTTCCTTTCCTCCTTCCTGTTTAAAACATATATGTAGCCACCAAACTTATACTGAACTCTGGCAGCTCCCAATCAACAATTAAAACAATTAGAATAGCCATAAATCTTATATACCATAATTCTGGGTGGCTCACAAAACAGCAATAAAAACATAAAACTATAACAGAAGCTCATGGCATCCTAAAATCATCACACCTTTACCCATTCAAACAATAATCTAAAATGCATTTATCAAGATTATATGACTGTTAAATAATTATGGTAAAAAGATTTGCACTAGTTCCCAGGTTCTCTCTATCCCTACATTTGCTGGAAATAGCAATGGTTTTAAAAAATAATGACTCTGAAAGGTGAGAAAATCCACTTACTAATAATTAAAAGGCAAATGAAAGGATGTTGGAAAACTACTGATGTTTAGGAATCATTAAAAAGGCTCTAAAGATAACAAAGATTGAATTGTAGGCTAAAAGGCTACAAATGATTTTTCATGATCCAACATTCAGGGAAGACATGGCTATAGAGAATGCTAGTCTTGTTCTAGTTATGTAAGGGAAAACATTGAAATTATATGAAAATTTCAGACACTAATAATTATTTAAATGTATTTAGCTTCATTTTTCCTGCTATTAATTTTAACAAATAATAACAATAATAATCTTTTCCAAGACAATTGATACAGCAAAAATGAAAAGGAAAAGTGAAATTATCTTACACAGCTCACTTTGAAAGATTTATATTAACTCTGTTCTGCAGACAGATGACTTTGACTATTCATTCTACAGTATATACCTTTGATAGGAAATTATATTATTGAATAAAAAAATAAAATGGATATGGATATCTTATAAATGCTTGTTAAAATGACTACAAGCCTAATTTTGAATGGACACAATTGGATATTTTTGTATTTAATTCAGAAACTCATTTTTCCTTTAAATTGAGTATTCAGTTTGATTAAGAATGTTCTTGATTTGGAATGTTTTTAATGGTAGAACGTATTTTTGGAACAAGCAGCTCATGTTTTCAAAATGTATTTGTAATAGATATGTAGTAAGCTGGATACTTACAAGAATCACAAAAAAAGAAATTAAAAACCACAAATCCTAAAAAACTATGTACTGAATACAAATGATTTCTTGTATTATGAAGTAAGTACTTATTCACTGGCTAAAATGACTCACCTTATGTAATTATAGTTCAAATATTAAACTTTTACATAGTGGGATAGTGGGTAACACCCTATGTTTGATTTGTTAAGCATTCTCAAACACATTAAAACCAAACTTTTTTTAAAAAAATTTTTTTTCATCATTTCAAAATACATTTTATGTATATGCTTGTGTATCTTGAGCTTACAGCAACCAGCTGTTAGAATGAATCAGCCAATAGCTGACTACAGAAAGTGCAAATCAGTCAGTATTCACTCATTTGATTTTAATTTTCCAATCCCATAGATTACTTCTCCCACCCCAGAGTTTTGAATATTCCATGCGTATGACATCAGTCTTTCTTAATGGAGCATATTTTTAGCTTTCTGCCACTCCATTGGTTTTACCAACTTTTTAAATGTGCATTTTTATGGTGATTAGCACAGAGACAAGACAAGACAAGATTTATTTCTGAAACAATCCACTGATTTATCTATCAATCCCACTTATCTACCTGGCATCAAATCAGTTTTGTCAGTAAGTGCTATTCCCACTGCAGAAAAACCCAGTAAGAGTTTTTGGTAAGGCATTATTCCTGAAATTTTGGTTGATTGAAACAACACTGAAAATTTGGGAGCAGTGACATGCCAAGTAGCCTGTTCAAGAATTTTTTTAAGAAGTCATTAACAAACAAGAGCTTTGTTTTGTCAGACCTGCAACAACTTAAATATTTAAATAACATGATCCTTGGCTTGATTTCTTGAGAAAGGTGCAGTTTATTAGAGATCAAGTGTATTGCAGTAGTGCAAAGTCAGAGCTGAGAATCAGATGTCAAAATCCCCAACTTCTACTTTTTCCTTCCTTACCTATCTCTCATCACCCACCCCAGGGTAACCAATCAGATTCAAGATGTTTTCATAACTGTTGTTCAAGTGCAGCTTGGTATGAGCCCGCTCCTTCTTTCAGCTGGGTGACCTTGAAGCATTATCTCAAGGAGTTACAGCACTTACTTTAGTTTCCCAAAGCATTCCCCACTTCATTCCCCCTCCTCACAGTTCATTGCAGCCTGTCACTGCATAGCAGCAAACCATAAGCAAGCATAAGGTGGCAGCTAACAGTATACCATACAAACATAGGATTCAAATCACAAGCAAAATATAATAGTTTATAGATCCGAGTCACTATTTATTTATACTTTGTCTATACCTATAAACAAATAATTCAACCAATTCATAAGTGTTCTGTGTTCTTTTTCAATTCTGCATATATCATTAAAATTAGGGTGACCCCCTACACATTCTCTTCATCATTATATAAATCTTGACCCATATTTTCTCTTAAATACAAGTAACTGTACTTCTGTAAACTGCACCGTAATATTAGTATATTTTCTTATCTTTGTCTTGCTCTGGGGTAGGCTGCTGGGTTGTGATGCAAATAATAAAAGAAAGCTCTTTTTTTTCTATTCACAACTAGAGGCTTATATATTTCTTATTGGATCTAAAAAGGAACGAGAATTTAAATGATTCCCTGAGATAGTATATTCTCAAACCAAGATTTTGTTATGCCATATGTATTCAGAACAAATAGCCATATAGTCAGACAGGTAATATTATACAGGTACTTAGTTATAAGAATGACTTATATGCAAGTCACACGATGGATCTTTTTGTAAATGCAGATAGTCATGCCAGGAGGGCAAAATATGCTAGGAGAGAAGTCTAGTTTTCTCTCCATTTAATATGTCTCTGTTTATAATTAAACTTTCTTTCTCCTCCTTAAAAAACTGTTTCTTTTTCTGCCCCTTACTTCCAAGATTAATCCTGCTACTGCTTCTCTACTCCTACCCACCCGACACCTGCTAATATTAAGGAAGGTACCTTGCACCCAAGGACACATATTCTTTTTATATATTTCCTTTCCTTTCTTCTCTACTCCCTGAGCTAACCTTCCTTCCATTATGAAGATCCTTTAAGCCTGATTTCATTACAGGTTCCACACATCATGGAAAAAAAACATTATCTCTTTCTGTGATCCATTTACTTACATTTTTCTATTATTTTCTTAGCATCCCAGAATTTTTATTCTCTGCTTCTGATTACCAGTTAATGACATGCACAACCAAGACTTTTAGCACTAAAGCTAAACTATTGCAATTTTTGTTCCTCATGGCAAACCCTTACCACTTTGCATCAGGTTCATCCATTTTTCAACTTTACTGCAATTTTCCAGTTTATAGTTATTTTTGAGATTAACATCTTATCAAACAAGATAATTGTCAATTTACTTTTTCTTTATTCCCCCTTCCCAATTTCTTCCATATACCACCTGCCCATTAGTCTGAACTGAATAAAATCTTGGCATTTTATTATTTTCTATTCTTTCAACCGGTTTCTACAGTCTACTTCAGCTTACATGAATAATATCTCCAACTTCTAAAGAAAGTAATCATAATACTGTTTCTTGCCTCAACTTAGATTGCTCTAATGTATTCCCTTGATAATTTTAAAGCTTTAATAAGATTCTTTCATTTTAAATGTTGTCCTATTAACAATTGGGCTGTTGATTAATTGCCTAATATAGAAGTATTTCTCTAAGCCAGATTTTAAAAGGGATAGATTAGTTCAATGTGCATTCAACTGTTACTGAACTGGAGAGAGATTTTTATTTTTATTTTTTACACAAGGACAGTAAGGTGGTTGCCTACTATGAAGAATGATATAACAGAAAGGACTATTTACGTTATTTAGTTTAGTTTAGTTTACTTTATTGTCATTGCACCTCGTACAATGAAATCAAACACCGTCTTCAGTGCACATCATGACCATGACCATGAAAATAAACACCTAAAAACTTAAAACTGACCGTTTTTTCCACTCGGTCTCCATTGATAGGCAAGGGCTGGATGTCTGATCTGTTCCTTCTATAATCCGCTATAAGCTCCTTGGTCTTACTGGTGTTGAGGACCAAATTATTGTCTCTACACCACAAAAGCAACTGGCCCACCTCATCTCGGTAGGCAGACTCATCCTCCCTGGAGATAAGTTCCACCACTGTTGTATCATCTGCAAATTTAGCAATAGTATTATTAGCGTGAGTGAGAATGCAGTCATGCACATATGAGCAAGGGACTCAAAACACAACCCTGTGGTGTACCAGTGTTAAGAATAAGGGCTGAAGAGGTATTATTACCTAATCTGACCCTCGGTGAGCGGCCAGACAGGAAATCCATAATCCAAAGGCAGATTAAATTAGAAAGCCCAAGGTCCAGAAGTTTAGACACTAGTCTATGTGGAAGAATTATGTTAAACACAGAATTAAAATCCACAAAAAGCATCCTCACATACCCCACCCACCGCTGATCTAGATGAGTCAGAGCAGTGTGAAGAGTGATGCCTATAGCATCCTCTGTAGATCTATTTTTTCTGTATGCAAACTGGTGTTTATCAAATGTATGTGGAAGACCAGAAATGATGTGCCAGCAGACCAATTTCTCAAAGCACTTCATGATGATAGGAGAGTGCTACTGGTCTGTAATTGTTGAGGTTATTGATAGGGAACTTCTTTGGCAGCGGAACAATGGTGGAAGCCTTCAAACAAGATGGAATAGTGGACTGGGATAAAGACCAACTGAAGATCCTGGTAAAGACTCCAGCCAACTGATCAGCACAGTCTTTAAGCACTTGGCCAGAGGTATCATCAGGACCGGCAGCCTTTCTAGGGTCCACAGCCCTCAGAATGCTCCTCACCTCCTGTTCTTCCACAATGAGGTGGGGGCTACAATTGGCTGGTAGTTGTATTTTATCTGTCTCTGATGTCTCCAGCGAGCAAAGAAATGATTCATTTCCTCTGCCAATGAAGCATCCCCCTCAGCAGGGATGACATTGGTCAGTTGATGGTTTGTAATTTGTTGAATCCCTCGCCACACCTGCCTCATGTTATTGCTATAACTCAATCTTCCTCTTGTAAGCAGTCTTGGTCTTCTGAATACCTTTCTTCAGATTAGTTCTGGCAACACTGTATCTTGCCCCATCACCAGACCTAAAAGCCTTGGTCCTGTCATGCAAGATGCGCTTGGTCATCCAGGGGTTCTGATTGGGAAATTGATTTCAATTGATTGCTTTGTTCAGAAATCCAAATTAAAGTGCCTACAACAGATAGCTGTTCATTCAGTAAAAAAGATTCTGCTTCTCTGATCAATTGATTTTATTCATAAACAGCTCATATTGCTAGAAATTAACCAGATTTGTCTTCCTTTAACCTAAACCCATTATTCCATTTCAGGCCTCCAGGGATAATAGATAGGATGTCTGTGTAACCTGTGTAGCATCCTCTCTGGTACTTCAAAAGCACCATTATATCCCTGCCCTCTTCTTAAGACTAAAAATAATTCACTCTCTCATGTATTCCAGGAAGAAAATGGTGAGCTATCATCTATCTCTTTCAAATATGCAAGGTTGCTTAATATTTGAATACATGTTATTTGAATACATGTTATACTCTTTTCAGTGGCTTTTATTTGACAAAATCCAACTCTACATTTTAAAGCATTACTGGTATAGTGTATTTCATTAAAATAAAGCCCTCCGAAATTATTTTAGCAAGTAGATTATATTTGCCTCTCTGTACATTCATCTTAGATCACTCTTGGCTCAGTTTAGAAGCTAACCAACTTCTGTTAAAAATTCAATATTCTCTTTCAGTTCCTATGTCTATCCATATAGATCTATTACTTCTTCTTATAGAGCTACTCAATATATTGTAATATACCTTTTCTTGCTTTCTTAATAATTCCTGGAAACTAAAACATACATTATTTACAGGGCATATTTGCTAACATTACTCCTTACCCCCCACCCACCCCTTAACTAAAATCAAATGTTACAAGTCAGAAATTATCTATACCCTGTACTCTGTCAATTAACAGGCATTTCTCCTTTTTTGGTATCTGGATAGCTGAATTTTTACCTTTTCTTTTATTGAGTGTTAACCTGGTTCTCTTCCATGCTTCCTGATTAAGGTCAGGATCTCCTGGTTCTGATAGTTGCTATATAATACCAGTTTTGGATACTTTATGCTTATCTCAAGACAGATGATGAATTAACTATTATAGTGAAGTATAGGTAGTTGCCTCATTTAACAGAGAGATAACAGATAATCAGAATTGGAAGGGACCTTGTAGGTCATCTAGTCCAACCCCCAGCCCAAGCAGGAGACCCTACACCATTTCTGACAAATGGCAACCCAATCTTTTCTTGAAAGTCTCATATGATGATGTTCCCACAACTTCTGAGGGCAAGCTGTTCTATTGGTTGATTGTTCTCACTGTCAGAAAGTTTCTCCTTATTTCTAGGTTAAATCTCTCCTTGTTCAGTTTCCATCTATTATTCCTTGTCTGGCCTACAGGCGCTTTAGAAAATAGCTTGACCCCTTCTTCTCTGTAGCAGCCCCTCAAATATTGGAACACTGGCATCATATCTCCTCTGGTCCTTCTCTTCATTAGACTAGCCATGCCCAGTTCCTGTAACCATTCTTCATATGTTTTAGTCTCCAGTCCCCTAATCATCCTGATTGCTCTTCTCTTTATTTGATGTGGGGGTTACTGCTTTAGTCACAATTCCAGATGATCAAACTTTGTGTTTGTGTGAAACAGTTTATTCCAGGCTCAGTGGAGTTCTGCCTTGATGTTGGGAAAACCCGGGCAGCATTATCATTTTCATAGTTTAAAACCAACCCCTTATCATTTCTATCAGCCAAACCGCATGTATTTTTGGGCTACCAAATAATGAAAAGCAACAATTTTCTTATCCTAATTAACCAGCCAAACAATATTGTCCAGACAGATTTTTAAGACATATATGTATATATGTTTGGACCATAAGGGAGTCTGAGCAACAATTAAGGCCCTTGAACTATGGTGCTGCAGAAGACTCCTGTGAGTCCCTGGACTGCAAGGCAATCAAACTGGTCAGTCCTAGAGAAGATCAACCTTGACTGCTCTTTAGAAGGCCAGATCCTCAAGATGAAACTCAAATACTTTGGCCACCTAATGAGAAGGAATGACTCACTGGAGAAGAGCCTAATGCTGGGAATGATTGAGGGCAAAAGAAGAAAGGGACTGCAGAGAATGAGGTGGCTGGAGCAGTCGGCATGGACTTAAATGGACTCTGGGAGTTTGTAGAGGACAGGAAAGCCTGGAGGAGCATTGTCCCTGGGGTCGCGATGGGCTGGAAATGACTTCAAAACTAACAACAACAATAACAACAACAATTTATGTATGTCCATTTTTCCGATTATTTGCAATCTGATATATATCTTTTACAGATATATTTATCATAGTTATTATAATTATGATCATCATCTACATTTCAGAAAAATTCCTATGAAAGAAAGATAGGTATGGAAAGACTGATTGAAAGAACCAAAGTGCTGAAATTGCCTAAAAGCTTTGGCTTGCATCCATTCTCCACTTGCATTTCAAAGCTCATATGAGTTGTAAAGTGTTATACTTTCCAATGAAGCATTTTTACTCAACGTTCATGTTTGTATGGTGGCTGCATTTGAAACACATTTTAATTAATACGTGTAGGAAGCAACACACTTTTTCTAGAAACTTTTCTTCAGGAATGATCAAAGGATATATAAAAATGTCTCATCTACTGAACAAGGTTTGCATAACAACAGTAATTCAATAGTAATTTGCTGATTTGCTTCAGTGTTTAATAAACTGAAACAGAGTCAGAAATAAATATATTTCTGTATATTCAGCTCCTAAAGAAACAACAATATGATAAATCAGTCACATTGGAACTGCTCTTCAAATGGTTGAGAATCCTGCTGTGAAGTGTCCAAAATGTGTACTTTCAGCACTGATACAGAGATACCAAAAACTGAGACTGAGACTGTGGATCTGAATTTGGAGATATTTTGGTAGAATGATGACTTGCTTCAGCTTAGAAATTGAATTGCTCAGCACTCTCAAGAACTTTTTTAAAGACTGCATGAAGACAGAAAGACTAACTTTGAACCTATTATCTATTTTTGATAAAAACTTTACTGATTCATATATCACCAAGTATAACATGCTATTTTATAAATTATGAAAATCACCAGCATAGTTATTACCTTGATGTTCTTCTGATTTATAATCCAAGCCAATATAGATTGCAATATGCTGACTGAGAATCCCCAGATTTTGTATATTTTAATTCTGATTTCAAAACATTCAACAATGAAAATTTTATTGCTTGACTTCCTGCGTTTCATAACTTTTTCATTAAAGAAACTGAGATGCATTGAGAGAAATGTTAAGCTGAGAAGCTTAATGGAGTATGAATTATGAGGAAATGGAAAGGATGAGTTATAGTTCATACTGTGGAAGATAAAGGTGTCAAGGCAGAAAAAACAGTAAGAGAATACTGCATATTCATATGCTGCTTGTTGATTTCACAATAAACATCACAATAACATTATATACAATGACTATGATGAGAACTGAATGTTGGCGTAGACATACTTTGATCTTCATATGGTTACAAGGCTCTACATATGTACTTTGCTATTGTGGAAAATGATTTGTCAGAAATAAAAAGCAATGGCTGTAGCTCCCTGCTTATTTTAATATTTGTTCTGTAAGCCATTGAAATTTATATTTCTTATTTTGATAGTAGAAAATTATGCTTGGTGTTTACTTATAACACTTATTTGCAAAGTACTCAATGTAGTTTGCATATCAGTAATCTGAAAAAATTATATGAAGCAATTTATAGAAGGAAAATGAAATGAGATCAGAATCATAGTTTTTCTAAGGCTAGCTAATGAATTGATGATTAAACAGACTTGAGAAAAGCAAGTCCACTATTCAGCTCCTAAATTTTTCAATGTATGCATATTTTTTAAAAAAATGTAAACTCTTTTTAATTGTTATTGCTTTTAAAATAACAGAGGAAGAAAAAGAAATCAAAATGTAGAAATATAAAAATGCATACATAACTAAACTATAAGAAATGCTTCAAAATAAGTGAAAAATTATTGCATAAAAATGCAAAATATAAATTATGATACATTATTAGTAATCTACTACAATTCTATATAAGATTATGTAAAACAATATTATTAAATTCTGTATATGTATATATGTGTGTATATTAACATATATAACTATGCTTTATTAAACTATTGTATTATATATAAAGTCCCATATTTCATTATATTTATCCATACAAGGATAACTGATAGCCATTTACTCAATGGTTTGAAGACCTCATTTCCTACTTATGAACAGATTGTCTATAGTCATAAACATTGTATAAACAGATATAATGAGATGTGAGATTCTTTTATAAAATGGAATTAAAGTAGGACAAAGATCCATCCCAAAATATGATAAGAACAGCTATTAATGTTTGTTCTTTTGTCTAGCGGGTGATATTCAGAAGAGGGAGGAAATATAACCATGGGAATCAATTGAATCCATTTCTTTTGCTTGTCCTTCTAATGACCAACGCTGTACATCACCTTATTCTTAAAGAAGAAAAAGGCTCGTCAGTCAGGGCAAGGCAGTTTATTCAAGCAGACCTCTCTGTCAACTGAACAATAGAAATATGGGACATTAATGTGACTGATATTCCCTAAGTCTTCAGACATGAAAACACCATCAGGCTCTGACCAAGATCTCTGTTACAAATCTGTCCTTTTATCTTTCTTGGAATATAATGCAAAACACTTCCAAGGAAAATTTAGATTGGAAATGTTTGTTTCTTGGCCTTTTGGCTAAGATTAAGTGTATGCGTGTAGCTTGGAAAAACATCCTACTGACAAAGAATAAGAAGATTGATTATAGCACTGTAATATGGTTTTAACTCTTCATCTATAAATCTTTAAAAGGCAGGCATTATACTGTCCTGTGGAAAGCCTCCCAAATAAGTAATTTGTTTGTGCACTATTTCACCCTTAATATGTGCAGTAAGAAATGTGTCTGTTCTTTTTACCTTATTTGAAGATAAGTCACCTACCGTATTTGAATGTTCCATTCTGATCATTTTGCAAATCTCAAACTATCTGTTGGAATGTTTGAACATTAAGCAAGGATGTCCTCTTCTTGATTTTCTCTTTCCATGTATGATGGCAAGAAAATAATTACACCTCCTTAACTGGGGAGATAGTTAGCTAGTTCTAGTCCAGCTGAGGTCATATCCTGTAAACTATAATATACATACTTTCAAAAGGTACATTATATGGTTCACTTCATCCTTTCCAAACAATTTACTGACAACCTCATGTTCACTAAACTGAAACTTGTTCCTCCAATGGATGGATAGAGTATGCTGGCAGCTTCAGATCAAAATGGATTTAATTAGCAAACTGTCTTGTAAATTTATGCAGGATTAGGAAGCATTTTCTTCACTAAGCTAGGATGTATAATATAATAGCTCCACCATAACCCTAATTGCTGTCACAAATGACAATATAGTGATATATATTAGTGCCGGAGAAGAAATATTCTTTACTGCTACACAACAGTGCCTGCCCTGGTTGAAAAAAAAGGTTGATTGGATAACCTGTCATACTATAGATTTCAACAACATTGCTAGATCAAGTGGTAGGAAATCTATAATAGCACTTAAAATTTCCCAGAATCCTTTTTTTTCTGAAGGGAAATTAAATTAATAAGATACGTTATTTCTGTAGTACTTGCATCAAAAGTTCTCATACCCATTAGTTAGTGATATGGCTCTTTTATAAGTCATTGCCATGTTCTAGATCACAGGTGTCAAATTTGCAGCGTCACATTGTCATCACATGATGTTTTGTGACATTTTTTTCCCTTTGTGAACCTGGGATGGGCTTGGCCTGCATGTGACAAATCCAGCCCATGGGCCCAGGTTGACACCCCTGTTCTTGATGACTGAATCATAGTATATAGTAATTCTTAATTCTATTTATTTGACTTTAAATAGAAGCAATAAGCCATTTCTTGAAAATATTTATATATTGTTTATTATATAACTCTTGAAGCAGTTACAGGTGTTAGTTTATTAGCAATAATTGTTCTCGCTAAGTATTCAATAAAGAATGCAAACATACTTATTTCAGACTTGTTTCATTTTTAGCAATTGCCATAGTCTTGTGAATGTATGTATATATGTATAGGTATGTGTGTGTGTGTGCATGCGTGTATGCATTTGTACTTGTTTGTATGTGTATATATGTTCACTGCTCTGAATGATAGTGTTTGCATTTGAAGAAATAGAGTCTGATGCCATAAAAGTATTTGTAAAGATTCTTCATTGTTACAGTAGTAGTAGACACTAGAAATCAAATGAAAAAAGATTGGATGGCCTGGAAATCTTTGAGAGAAGACAACTAAGAGGGAGTGTGACAGCACTTTTGAATTACTTAAAAGGTTTTTCAGATGGAGGAAGAACAGGACTTATCCTCTTTTCTTTCAGGTAGGAGAATAGTTGATTTACGTTACAGAAAACTGATTTAGATTGAATGTTTAAAACAATGTCCATACAACAACACAGAATCAACAGAAAAATCAATTATTGAAAGAGGTAATGCGCTCCAGCTTAGTTGAAGGCTAGACAATCATCTACCTGGAAAGCTTTAATATGACTTTCTGTATTGAGCAGAACATTGCCTCGATAGTTTAAATTGTTCCTTCCAAAATTTTGTGATGGATTCCTTTATTGGTAATATATATGAACACAGTCCATATTAACAACATAGCATGATTTTGATCCTAATGGTATTGTGAACGTTTTGAAGCAAATATCATCATTCAGTCTTTAAGATCTCCCAAATCTTGTTCAGGAATAATTATCTACCATATGCATAAACTTCATCAAGTTGTACCAATCATAAAACATCCATTACATCAGTTACAAGAGTATTTAAAGTACAGATGTATGCATATTAGCTTCTACCAAATCAGATTCCTTGGTAAATACAAACAAACATTCACTGAAAAACAAACTGGATATTTATGCCCATGTTTTCTTGAAAATATGACCCACCCCGAAAAGAAGCCTTATCATGTTTTTTTTAAACAAGTTTTATTGATTTTACAAACAAACAAACAAAACAAAACATCATTAAACATTAAAAACATAAAACCTCTTTCCATTGTAAATCTTTACAAGGCAGGTAACACATTGCTTTATATCACATACTTATAATTTATCCCATTTCCACATAAACACGTAAATTCCCTTTACCAAATTCCACATTGTTTCTCTTTAATCATTATTCAATCATATTTCCTTTCTAATTTATCTGCTATTCAACCATCACATTTATATTTTCCTCTGGCTTGTTTATAATTATTCTCATCTAGTCTTCCTCCGAGATTTTATTATTTAATTCTTAGTTGAACACACACACATAAGACATAAACATAAAAACATAAAACTTTCTTTTAGAAAGTAACTTGGCCCCAGATTACCTCTTTTTGTATGGACTTCAATTGAATTCATGCTCTTCTTATATACCATTACCTATCTTGTTTACCATTCTATATCTATTATATAACTCCTCTCCACTTTTGCCTCATCTTAATTCTGTTTTATATATTTAATCTTGCTTTAAAGAAAAATATTTTATATCTTTTGTCCATTTCTCCATTTACATCTGTCTCATTTCCAATATAAAAAAGAATAGTTTCCCCTGGAATCACTAATCAGAGTATGATGCCTTTCTATCATTCCCCTAAATTAAAATTTAAAATAACACCTAAATCCCAATCAGATTCTGCTTAGTACATTCTACTATTTCAGAAACCAATACTACAATAATAAATCCACAACAGTCAACACATCAATCCATTAAACTCTATATTTAAACTAATATTTTAAACATTCCCTTTAGTATTTTATTAAAACTTAATATCATTCATTATTAAACATTTTAAAGTTATACCTTAATATTTTAGTCTTTTATTAGATCTTAAAAAGTTCTGATTATCTACTTATAATACAAATACCACTATTACAATACTCATGTGTACTTTGCAGAATCCCCCTTTTTTTAAAAAAAACCCCATACATTACCCATTATCCCTAAAAAAAAATTTCTTTTCTCCATCTTGTTTTATACCTTTGTAACTTTTTTCCCCCTTTTCCTTTTCCTTCTTAGCCCACCTAAACTTTTTACCCCCTCCTCTCCAAACCTCTGCCTTCTTGGTTTCCCCTTTCTGTTACATTCCTCTTTCCTTTTGCTTTCTAGCATTCTGTTGTTTTTGCATCTTCTTTTTCTCTTTCATAAATATTTTTTTATTTCTTAAGTCCTTCCTTTTCGCTTCTCTCTTTCTCCTTTCTTTCTTAGTCACACCATTTAGTTCATTAAAAATGGCTTCTTCTTCCTCGGCTTCTTCCAGCTGTTGTTTAATTTGCTGACACATGACAAGCGCCATATCTAGGAAACAAAGGGCTTCTCCCATAACATCTTTGCCTTCTTTCCTTATTTTTAAATATTGTTTTTTTAGTTCATCAAGAGATAGAGCCATTTTAAACTGTTTCTTCTTCTTTTTCTGTATCCTCTTCTTATTATTAAGCCAATCAGTTATTTCCAAACTTAAAACAGTTCCCAAAAGTCCCAAAATCCCGCAATCATCAAACAGTCCAGGCAGAGTACAAACTTCTTCTTTTTACAATTTCTCTTCTAGGGGTGAAGTCAAGTTAGGGAAAGAAAAAATGTCCAGTCTGTGCTTTAAATCTTTTTTAGAATTAATTTCTATTCTCTTTATCTTCAAGGCATCTCCTCCAGCAAAGTCTTAGAGTACAATTTTTTTTTCCAAGCCTCTTCCTTCCCACTTATAACAAAGGAGTTTAGGTTTTACCTTCTATTAAAAGGCTGGTTTCCCTTGTCCATTTGTTAATTCCATAAGGGAGGGAGAGTAACTTCCCCTTTTCATCACTTTTCTTCGCCGCTGAAAACATCAATCGGGAACATTGTAGCATCCAGAAAAAAGCCAATACTTTCCCAGGTGTTAAATATGTCCTTAAGGTCCCAGTTCGACCAAGAAAAAACTTTCATTTTAAAACTTCTTCTTCCTTCTGCACATTCTTTATCCAGTTGCCGGCTTCTTTATGGCGGCCATAAAGACCGCCGCTCCACCGTCTTGAGAGAAGGGGGTTATTGCCGGCTGGGGAGGGGGTCTGCGATACCCCTCAGCCCCTGTCCGGATCCCCCCTATCTTCAGCTGCCCCAACAGGGCAGCCTTAGCCTCCAAATCTGTCAGGATTGGAGGCACCAAGGCGGCTAGCACAGCAGGGATCGCGGAGAAAGCGAATCCCTGCTGTCACCGAAGCTGACAAACCGGAAGACCCCTATCACGTTTTTGATGCATGCGCTAAAATTAAGCCATACCCCACAAAATTAGTCCTAATTAAGACCCCATCCACCCCAGGGTGCAAGGGGTGGGGCACGGCGCACAGGTAAAAATTAAGCTAGGGTGGGGATGGGTGGTGGTGTACCTGCCCTACTTACCAGGCCTCACACATCCCAACAACAGACTTACATTGCAGGCCTACTTCTCCTGTGGCCACTTGCTGCCATTCACATGCATCACCCTACCCCCCAGCCGCCATTTCACCATCAGAGCCTTCTGGAAAGCACTCTGAAGCTGAGAAATGGGCTCCAGATTGATGCGAGCAGCACCCCTGGCACCTGTTTCACCTTCAGATGCCTTCTGAAAAGCCAAGAAATGAGGTCCAGATTGATGCATTGGGGAAACAAGGTAGATATGCAGAACTGCCTCCTTTATGACTGTATGCATAGATGTCTCTGTTGATTGGATATTACCTATTAATAAACATTACTTTAGAAAAGAAAGGGGATATATGTGATTTAAAAAATATATTTAAATAAGATAGTAGGATTTGCAAAATTAAATGATCTAAAAGCACTTGGATGCTAAGACTTTTTGTTTGGTTGGTTAACCTATGAGCTAGTATTGTGAATTATTAGTGCTAAATGATTACGTGATACCCTGTTTTATTATTATCACAACTTTGACTTGTGATTTTGCCTTTGTTTATGGTTATTATATATTCCTATATTTTTTTATATTTTATTTTTACTACACTTAGCACCAGAAGGATTGAAGACACATAAAATCATGTGTACTAAATAATTTGACATATAAGAACAGTGAACATAGGATCCATCTCACATAATATTTGAAATAATATAATATTTCAATTCATCTCACAGCAACTTGATGTGATAATATTGTATTATTAGTACGCAACTGCTGATGGATAAAAATGGATACTGTGAGTTTCTTGAGTTTATTGAGTGAGTGCATAGTGGATAGTTGCAAAGAGACGGAGCCAGGAACATCAATTGCGAATGAGCAACTGAATGAATTGCTGGCTATGTAGGATGGAGAAGAGACACAGCTACAGTGGATCAGTAGTCAAGAAGAGCAGTTTCTGTTCCCACTAGATCCTAGGTCATAAAGAACTGAATGGAAGCAGGTGCAAGGAAGGTCAGCAGCTTCAACCTTCCTAATGAGGTGCACTTATTAGTTCAGTGTTTGGAACTGAAAGGTGTGGGAGTCAACTGTTAATAATTGGTCATTCTGGGGAAGGCGGAGCCACGTCGCTGTGATACAGCTGCAATCTCGGGGCTCTGAGATTGCAGCTGATATCTTCGCCCCTGGTCGGTCCTAATGGACCTAAACCATCCCGTAGAGACGGTGATTGTAAGGGGCGCGTTCTGCTGATCCCAGGGACATCGCAAAGTCCCTGGTTGATCCAGAAGAAGCCCTTTTACCATTGGCGGAGAGGCAGCCTTTAAGCTGCTGAAGCTGTGACAGCTCTGGAAGGAAGAGGCAGAAAGAGAAAGTGCATCGGCTGGTGATAATCTTTTTTTTTTGGGGGGGGACTTAAGGACACTCTAAAATGAGAAGAATCCTGTAAGACTTTGGACAAAAACTGATGAAACTGATTTAGCGGCAATTTTTTAAAGAGAAAGTAAAATTGAGGCTTGGCTTTTTATTTTTACTTTTGTTTTCATTGAACTTCCATTGTGAACTAGTAACTGTAACTAGACTGGTTTTTTCTCTTATATTTATCTAATTTTCTTTTCTTTTTTTCTCCCCTTTTTTTTTAGAACAGAGGCTCCCTTTAGTAATTTTTTTTTCTTTCTTAAATATATATATATACATACATACATACATACATACATACATACATACATACATGTATATTTCCCTTTTTTTATTAGGCTTTTTGGGGAAAGAAGGGGGAGTGGATTAAAGAAACTTTGTAACACTGCCAACTAGAGGCTTGAAAATACTTTATTGGAAGTTGTGAGGGCTGTGAAGGAATCCTTTCTCAAGGACACTGGAACTTGATAAGATAGAGGGAAGAACACCGGAGAATGTTTTAACAGGTGTTCTTTGGAACTTCTATTATTAATTGAGTACTTGAAGTTTGGCTTTGGAATTTGTGGAGAAGCCATAATAAGAGCCTTGGATAACTAAATAAGATGCAGTGTGCTTTCTTTTTTATCTTCTTTTAGTTGTTTCATCCCTCCTCTTCAATCCCACAGTATTTTGTAATATTTGTATATCTATTTTCTTTTTCTTTTGTTTGACTTTATTTTTAATTTTACTTTTCTTCTTAAAGGGAAAGCCTCAGAATATTTTTCTTTTTTCTTTTTGCTTATTGGAATTTTTGCCTGTTCTATTTTCTATTTTCATTTCTTATTTATTTTTATGGTTATTTTTTATTTTTTGAGACCTTATAATTGGATTAAGGTGTGAAGAATCTGAATTCTTTTTTTCTTTTTTTATCATTGCTTTTTAATATTATTGGGTCTTACTCTCTTTTTCTTTTTCTTTTTTACTATTCTTAATTTTTATTTTTGAATTATAATTGACTATTCCACAATAGGATTAAGGTTTAGAAGAACCTGAAGAATCTCCTCCTTTTTCTTTTTAATCTTCTTTTTCTCCTTCTCTTTTTAATCCTGGACTCTTTATTTTTTATTGGGTTTTTTTAAAAATGTTTTTCTTCTTCCCAACTGGATTATAATTGGCTGAGTTATTCAAATGAGTAAGAAAACTTTACCTTATGGCAGTTCAACTTCTGCTCCTGCTTCTCCCTCAACTGGAGGATGACTATCAATAATGGCAAAGCAAGATAAAGTACAAATGGACTTAGCGACGATTATACAAGGAATACAAGAACTCAAAATGAGTATTGACCAAAGAACAGAGAGTATTGAACAAAGAATTGCGAAGACTGATGAAAAAATTGAAAATTTTCAACAAATGATGGCGAAACAGGAGGAGAGACTCCAAAAAATTGAGGAGAAAGACAAACAAAGAGATGAGACAATTGGAAATATTGTTAGCAAATTAACAACGGTGCAACAAGATATAACTGCGATGTTGAAGTGGGAGATGGATAGGTCAGAATTTTATCTCAGATTTCAAAACATAGAGGAAGAAAAAGGACAAGATTTGGCGGCTGTAATGATAGAAATTCTGGCTGGAGCTTTGGAGATAACAGAGGAAAAGATGATGGATGGAGTAGATGAGATATATCGTGTCTTCACAAGATATGCGATGAGGAATAAGCTACCAAGGGAGATCCATGTCAGATTTACTAAAAAGACTATTAAAACACACATATTACAAGTCACAAGAGATAAGGGGTTGAAATACAAAGGTAAAGAGATTGTGGTTTTAAAACAAGTGCCCAGAAGAGTGAGAGAGATGAGAAGAGAATATCGATTTTTGATCAAAACGTTATTGGAAAAAGAGGTGAATTATAGATGGTTGATCCCAGAAGGATTAATGTTTATATGGCAAGAACAGAGACATAAAATCGACTCAATTGAGAAAGCAGAAATATTCTACAATGAATTTTTTGGAAGAAGAGAAATAGAGACAGAAAAAGAGACCATCTCAACTGAGCCTCAAGAAGACCAGATGGGAACGGGGAAAGAAGAAGGTGCGGTAGGTGGAAAAATGGAGATCAAAGAACAACTTGAAGTAAGATCTACAAGAACTGTTAGACCTAAATATAAAACATAACCATGGAGGAAAAAAAAAGAATTGGCTTTCTTCTTCAGTGAAAATAAAAAAGAAGATACTTCAATGCAGAATGTTTGGGATACAATGAAGGCATATGCGAGAGGATTAATAATGGATTATACAAAGAAAAAGAATATTAGGAAGAGGCAAACTATTAAAGCTTTAGAAGATGATTATAAAAAACTGGAAAAAGAATTGCAGAATATGCCACCGAAAAAAGATATTAAATTTAAAATGGATATAATTAAACATAAGATGGGTCAGGCAGAGAAAGAAGAATTGGCACAAAAAATCAGAAGTGCTAAACAGAACTATTTTGAAGATGCAAACAAACCAGGTAGATGGCTAGCATACAAATTGAGAAAGAAGAATGAATCTAGGAAAATAGTACAGTTAATAGATGATCAAGGCCAAATGTGTTATGGTAATAAGGAGAAAAAGACAATTATCCAAGACTTTTATGGACAATTATATAAGCAGGAGGATTTCGATGAGGAAAGAATTAAGCTTTATCTACAAAATGCTAACTTACCTAAGATATCTGAAGAGACTGAAAAAATGTTAGAAAGTACTATAACAATGATGGAACTAACGGAAGCATTTCATAGGCAGAATAATGGAAAAGCACCAGGCCCAGACGGGCTGCCGGCAGAATTTTATAAAACATTATAAGAATCGTTGAGCACTCCACTGTTAGAAGTTATGAATGAAGCCATGTTAAATAAGAAAATACCCAAAACATGGTCAGAAGCTTATATCACACTTATTCCAAAAGAAGGGGCCGATCCATCACAAATTAAGAACTATAGACCTATTTCTTTACTGAATGCAGATTAAAAAATCTTTGCTTCCATCTTGGCAGAAAGGCTCAAAAGATATCTAAATAACTTTATTCATCCTGACCAGAATGGATTCCTGCCAAAGAGACAAATTAGGGATAATATGAGGGTAATTCTGGACACTTTGGAATATTACAAGGCGCATCCTGAAAAACAAATGGCTTTGATATTTTTAGATGCCCAAAAGGCATTTGATAATGTGAATTGGAGATTCGTATTTTTGTTATTGGAACAGATGGGCTTTGCTAGAAAATTTATTCAAGCAATAGAAGCCATATATGATAAACAAACGGCAAGAGTAATGATAGAGGGAGATTTTACAGATTCTATTAATATAAGAAAAGGCACAAGACAAGGTTGCCCATTATCACCTTTGTTATTTGTATTGACTTTGGAAGTGCTGAATAGAAACATTAGAGAGGATCCAAATATAAAAGGAATGAAAATTAAGAAGGAGGAATTTAAATTGCAAGCCTTTGCGGATGATTTGGTTTTTATTTTAGAAGATCCTCTAGGAACAGCTTTAAAGCTACTGGAAAAGATAGAGATGTATGGTGAGATGGCAGGCTTGGAAATAAACAAAGATAAAACAAAGATCTTGACAAAGAATATGTTATTAAAACAAAGAGATGAACTGGCAGATTTATTGAAAATTCGAGTTACGAATAAGGTTAAATATTTGGGGATACATTTGACATCAAGATGTACTACATTGAAAGAGAATAACTATATTAAACTTAAACAACAGATAGCATCCGATTTGAAGAAATGGGAAAATCTACAATTGTCATTGATAAGTAGAATTTCAACAATCAAGATGAATATTTTACCCAGAATTTTATGTTTGTTCCAGACCATACCAATCAGGCTTGGTAAAGATTACTTTGAAGAATTAAATAAAATTGTGTTGAAGTTTATATGGCAAGGTAAGAAAGCCAGAATAAAATTAAAACTTCCACAAGATGCTAGAATTAGAGGAGGTTTTGGCCTTCCGAATTGGGAGTTATACTACCAGCTGCAAATTTAATGTGGGTTAAAGAATGGATAACATTAAGAAAGACTAGATTGTTGACATTAGAAGGGCATGATTTATTACTGGGATGGCATGCTTTTCTGTGGTATAAGGGAACTAAATTGCAGGGCTATTTTAGAAGGCATTATATAAGGGAGTCTTTATGGTTGAATTGGGAGAAAATTAAGAGAAAATGTTATTTGAAAATCCCAGTCTGGTTATCAACTATTGAAGCTTTTTCTTATCCTATAATATATGAGAAGGAACAAACAGTTAGCTATGGGGAAATATTGGATGAAAAGAGTGAACTTAAAACAATGCAAAAACTAGAAGAACAAGGCATAAAGATGAATTGGTTTTCATATGCGCAAATACATTCAAGGTATCTTATAGATTCTAAAGCGGAGGGATTTTATGATAAATTGACTGATTTAGACAGGATCTTGATAGGTACTGATGAAAAAGTGATTAAAAAATTATACAGTTATTTGTTGGAAATTTTATTAGAGGAGGAACAAGTTAAAGAAACGATGATTGTTTGGGGGAAAATTTTGGATATGGGATTGATTTGGAGAAATGGGAAAAATTGTGGTCTCAAAATTATAAAATGACAATGTCAACAGCTTATAAAGAAAACTTGTATAAGATGTTTTACAGGTGGCATTTTCCCCCGACAAGAATTGCAAGAATGTTTAAGAACAAATCTGAAAAGTGCTGGAAATGTCATCAGATACCTGGCTCATACTACCATATGTGGTGGACTTGTGAGGACGCTAGAAAATATTGGACTAAGATTTGCATATGGTTGGAAAAAATGACAAAGACACATATAGACTTGAAACCAGAGATTTTTTATTGGGAATCTTACCTGATATATATAATAAAAATTTGAAGTATTTGATTGTAAATATATTAACAGCGGCTAGGATTGTATTTGCTAAAAACTGGAAGAGTGAGAAAACTCCATCAGAGGAAGAAATTATTAAGAAAATATTGGATTGTGCTGAAATGAGTAAATTGACATTTGAAATCAGAGAACAAGAAGATAAACAATTTTATGAAGTTTGGGATCTTTTTTATCAATGGTTAGATAATAAAACACAATAATAGAATATTCAGATTTAGCATAAAAAAATTTTTCCTTTTTTTTTCTTGATATTATCTTTATAAAACATTATCAAGATAGATTTGGTATGATCTTATGATTTATTGCAAAATAAACTAAGTAAACTATAGTTATCTCGTTAAAATATGAATTAACAAAATTATAGATAAATGATTTTTTTAGTGATGATATTAGGTTATATAATTATTGATTGATAATATGAGCTATTATGTAATATAATATTAGTGACTAGGAAATGGATGCACAAAAAAAAAGTGGTAAACCAATCAATGCACTGTATGTAAATTTATGAAGAAGGATGATATTTTTATGTTTTATGTGATATGTCTATGTTGTTTTGTTGTTAAAATAAATTTTTTTATATAAAAAAATAATAATTGGTCATTCTGTGATGACCCAGGACATGGCACAAAGGCAACAAGTCAAATAAGCAAGAACAGTCCCTTTAATACCTCCAACTTTGCCCCCAATGTCCAGGTTACCTTCGGCTAGAGAAAAAACTCTTCCAAGAACAGACTTTAAGTGGAGGAAATTCACTCTGAGAACAAAGTACATACAAACCTTAAATAAAAATCCACACAAACCAGGTTGTAGCAATTAACTTGACAGGGCAGGATAAGAAATTGCAGACTTGAAAGGCCAACAAAACACACATAGTTGAGAAGATGCAAGGAACCCAGAAAAGCTTCAACAATAACAGATAACTCACGATTTGCTTCCAACAACTTTGCTGTGTGTTTAAACACTGTGTTCCCAGCTACAGCTAATAAAGGGAATCAGGATTCTTTCTTCCCCCATAAGCCATGCAACTCACATTTCTCCCTTCTCTGTTCCTCCCTGTGTGCCCTAGGATGAAGAGGGGGTGGCCCTGAGTCTTCCTCTGAATTCTCTCAGCCTTGCTCTACCACTTCTCTGCTCTGCCCAGCCGAACTTTGTTTCTTCGAACCTTCCCCAGTTTCTTCCACAGCCAACAGAGCCACACTCCCACTCCTTGTCAACTGCTTGGCCTCCCCCAGGAATCAGATTCTGACAGGGGCATGACACATTCATGTGTGCTTTGGAGTTCCTTGACCTATAGATTTCCTTGTACCTTTGTTCCTTTGAATCTGTGCTTTGGACTTATAGATTTGAATTGAGCTTATCATGCTGTGATAACATTGATTCTAAGTTGATTGTCTCACATCTTTGACTAATTATTGACTTTGCTGGCCTTGAACTCCATTGACTTTGCTGTGAACAGATTCCTGAGGAACTGCACTTGCAGTTGGGACCTGGAGAATGACAAAGAGGCTAGATCAGGGGTCTCCAACCTTTTGGACCTCAGGGACCACCAAACTCATAATTTTAGATCCCAGGGACCAGTAACCGGTTCTGTGGGCATGGCCTAATTTGTGGGTGTGGCTTGGTGGTCATGTGACTGGCTGGGCATGGCTTGTATGTAAATATTATAAATATGTATATATGTATATAAATATGTATATAAATATTGAATTTTTTATAAAAAAGAGCAACTTTTACCCAAAATCAGGCAAAGCAGGCAGATTGAGTTGCTCACAGAATCATTCAGTGATCTCTCTATCTGCCATCAGCTAGCTCAGTCTCTCAAATTTGCTTGCCATGAGTCTGCACTGAATTTGCTTGGAAGCAAACCTTCAGTCCTAAGGGAGGTTTGGCTGTGCTGAGCCAAAGATCTAAAGATTAGCTAGAAAGCAAGAAATTCAACCATTTCCTGCTTCCTAGCTAATCTAAATCTCCCAGCACAGCGGAAGAGATGATGGTTGGAAAAAGGAAAAATAGCAATTTAGCAGGCAAGTTTACTGGGTAAGGAGTGAGTTCCCGTGGGCCATGTGGACAGCACAGCCTTGTGTTTCTGCACAGCCTGGATTAATTGCTTTTGGGGGGTGCTCTGCGGGTGAGATTTCTCTGCAGCCCACCAAAATTTTCTCATGGCCCACCAGTGGGCTACAGCCCACTGGTTGGCGACTGCTGGGCTAGATGATGTGGAATAAATATATTAAACCTTGCTTGTGTGTGGGCATGTGTAGACTGGCACAGAACAATCATACTGGCTGTCAGTTAAGGTTTGTAATATAGTTTACCACTACAGATTAAAAGCATAAAATGTATGAAATGTGTTGTGCATATGGAAAAATTCCTAACAAGTTATATATCTTTGAAGAAATTTGCACAAAAAAACTTACACCTTTCAGTTTGAACCTTTATAAAGATTTCAGATAATAGGGAAAATACATTTTTAAATTAAATTGACTAATTCACAAAATCAGATTTCAAGAGAAGCTGAAATTTACAGAAATTCCAATTCTTATCTTAGAGTTACTCCTAATGCTACATTTAAGTTCTTCTAGTAGTTTTAAGGCTAGGCAAGAATCCCACAGGGCAGAGGTAATAATGAATATGTTTATTCATCCTGGTTTCTTCTGAAATTAGATTAACTTTTCACACATTGGGTCCATCAAATAGGTTTTCTTATAAGGTATTATATAAGAACCTAAGGGCTAATGCTGAATCCTATGCTATTATGCCCTTAGATTCTGAATATCTCTGTATATAATATTATCTGAAAATAAAATGTTTTCATACTCTATCTCATCTACCTATAAAAAACTATCCGCATTACATTTATACACTACTCAAGAGCATGAAAAATGCATGATTAACTGGCAATCACTGAGTTATTATTTTGTACAGAAAGAGTAAATTGATTTTTGAATTCTTATTCTTCGTATGACTATAAAGTTAACATGGTTGGTAGCATGCCACTACGGTTCCATAAATTTTTCCATGTTCCAGTGGAACATGAAATAAATGTTTACAAATCTGTTTATTTGCACTATGTAGGCCCTTTTTAAATATCTTTGTAAAATGTTGGGAACATTTAGTATTCACCAGAGAAACTTTGCTGTACACTGTCACTTTGACTGAAATATGAGTTTATGTATATTTGATTAATCCTATTTGTGAAGCCTTTCCCAATCTGATGCTCTTCCAATGTGTTAAAATTGTGTTTACAGAATTTACAACCTATTCTGAAAGTTTATTGTATACTTTTAAATTTAAATTATTTTCAAGTTACTTTATTAATTACATTTACATAAATTTACTTTTATATATATGTTGAAATGTAAACAATATTGAGATTCTGCAGTGATTTAAGATATGAATTTGCACACTCAAGAAATTGATGGATGACAGATGTCATAGAGTGACTACAGAATATGAGCTGAGCTGATAGCAATTGCACTGTTTTTTTCCATGAGGAAATTGAAGTTATTCAGACAAATATTAAACATTATAACTGAGATCAGTATAGCCTGGAAAGACTTTCACCGCAGAGTAAATGTCAGGCTTCCGTAATTTCAACATTCAATAAAGAAAATGTTGAAAATGAGATTTTAGAAAATGAATGTGAAGAACAAAACAATATAGCAGGATTCAATCCAAAGAAAGACAGAGAGCATCAGAATAATAATAAAAGCAGTTCATCTGAATGTCTCCAAAGTCATACTTGGTCAATCAGATACTATAGAAAGTTCTAGAAACTGGATAGTCATTTACCTGAGGTCAATTTATATTTATTTTGAGAAAGTTTAAGAGTGTATTGTATTTTATTTATGCATTTGGATGAGGCTTCAAATAATATCTCCTAAGACTCTTGGAAACTTGCCCTGATCATTTCACAACTGGATAATTGCAAAATTCTCTATATGTGAATTCCCTTGAAGAACACTCCAAAGCTCCAGCAGGTTCAATATGTGGCAGTATAAGCAATAATGGGCACCTTCTGATAAGACCTTGTGTCACCACTAATATGGAGTTGCCAAATTGACAGTTAACTTTTGAGTTTAATTCAAGGTGCTCATTACTATATATAAAATCCTGTACATCAAAAGGCTGGATATCTAAGTAACAGTGGTGGGATTCAAATTTTTTTTACTACTGGTTCTGTCGGTGTGGCTTGGTGGGCATGGCTTAGTGGGCCTGGCTTGGTGGGCATGGCAGGGGAATGATACTGTAAAATCTCCTTTCCCACTCCACTCCTGGGGGAAGGTTACTGCAAAATACCATTCCCTCTCCAACCCACTAACCTGCTTTCCAGCTCCAGCAACAAAAGAAGACTCAGCCAATCAGCTGGACTCAGGAGGCAGAGAATAGATGGGGCAGGGCCAATCAGAGGTAGTATTTGCTGGTTCTATGAACTACTCAAAATTTCCACTACTGGTTCTCCAGGACTGCTCAGAACCTGCCAAATACCATCTCTGCTAAGCAAGTACTTGTCTCTAACTATTTCTGTTGACCAGTGCATTCTAGCACAATGTATATGCTCTTTGTTCCCAATCTTATGCACTGTCTTTTCACAGGACCAAGGAAGCATGCTCCCATGCCCCCATCATCTGGAACAGAATTTTCCCAAAGACAAGAACAATGTCCTCTCTTCCAGGATTCCAGAAATATTAAAACCTGGCTTGTTCCTGGGGCTAAAGTTAATTTAGCAATCTATTTGTCTAGAATGGTATAAAGTCTCCTGCCTGAGCAGGGGATTGGACTGGAAGACCTGCAATGTCCCTTCCAACATCGCAATCTATATCTTAAAAGCCACACACAACAGGCACCACTTAAATACCACATACAGAATAGCCCAAAGAACCCACTCTGCCAAAGAGAAGTTCCCTGAGAATGGGTTCCAGCACAAGTCCAAAAGATTGGAAAATGAAACCTCTGGTCCTGGTTACTGACCAGACTGGATCCTGTTAGGAATGACAGTCACCTAGCAGTTGGGTTGGATAGTCATTTAATACTGTTGTATCTTCAAGAGAATGTTGTAATAACAATTGACTGAGGTTCGTCCAACGGCCATAAGACGGAACCAGAAACCTGGTTTGTTCTTTTTTTGCATTTCCTTTGTTTGCCTTTTGCCTTTTGCCTGATCATCATTCTGCTTGAATTGCTGTGAGTCTTACAACTTTTCACAAACTCCGTTTACTGAACTTTGTTTATGATACTGGTAAAGAAAAGGACTTCAGTTTTGGATTATCCTTGGACTGATTATTCTGAATACTAACTGCTTTAACTGCATGTGATTTGGACTGTTTGTTGGACCTTGTTTACCTGTTTACAGGAAGTTAAATTTACATTTTACTATTCAGTGTATCTGTGTGCTGGTTGTGTGTTATTCATCACCATTCTCATTATGTTTCCCTTAGTGCACTCATTCTCCTAACGGGGAATACTTCAACACTGATTATGGGTCCAGACTCAGATAACTGAGAGTTAGTGTGAATACACAGTACCATATACAGACAGCTGTCTATTGTTTAATCTTGGGTTACTGTCCTGGTAAAGATGGCACAAGACCCATCAACAACTCTATCACTGATAACCCGGTTGGATGGAACAAACTATGTTTTCTGGTCTATGAAGTGCAGTCTACTTCTGCGTAGAGAAGGGTTATGGAATACAGTTCAAGATCCACCAGATGTAAATGCAATCAGAACACAGCCAAGCCCCCACCCAATCAAGTCACACCTCCACTAGTTAAAAGGAAGAAGCCGCTGCAAGCTCACATTACTCTGAGAAGCACAGAGCTGGAGACACAAGCCTGAAGATGATGAATGAGACTTCATTGAAACGTTGCCTAGATACTTCCAATTTTACACGGGAGAAAACCAAATAACCAAAGATCCACATACAAATACCCGTGAGAATCTCAGAAAACACACACACACACACACACACACACACACACACACACACACATATTGACAAACACTATACAGAAGCCTGATGATGGCAGATGAGACTCTGCCAAAACATTGCTACAACTTTAAAAGCACAACTATAATGACGTGGGAAAATACCCGAACAAAGCTGAATAATATATATGTGTGTGTGTGTGTGTGTGTGTGTGTGTGTGTGTTTTATCTTATGTTTTCACGCATATTTATTTATATGGTATTTAGGTTTCTTCGGATATTTTCCCATGTCTTAACTCGAAGACCAATAAAAACAGATCTAGATTCCCAGCCAATCAAGATGAGGAAAAAAACCATTCAAATAAAGCAGAATGCCAGCACCAAGTTCAAACAAAAAACAGCTGCTAAGCCTGACACACCAGAATACAAAGAACCCAATACACAAGCCTGAGGATGACAGATGAGATTCTGCCGAAACGTCGCTATAATAAAAGCATAAATATTAAGATGTGGGAAAATACCTGAAGAAACCTAATACCATACATATGCATGTGTGTGTGTTTGTGTGTCTATATCTATCTATCTATCTATCTATCTATCTATCTATCTATCTATCTAT
>NW_020769322.1:21584658-21600860 GCF_900518735.1 Pseudonaja textilis | reverse complement strand
TATCTATCTATCTATCTATCTATCTATCTATCTATCTATCTATCTATCATCTATCATTTTTTTCTTTGAGGCCCATTGACATTGCCAAGGTATTAACTCTGCAACCATTAGAGATCATTACTGCTTCTTATTTGAGATCTGTAATGCAGGGGTGGGATTCAACCGGTGTTACTACTGGTTCGGTGATTATGTTTTCCATGCCCATAAGCACTTCATGTTTCACTTTCCAGATGCGTGCTGTGCACGCATGTAATAAAGCTTTAGCTGTGCCACTTGGACAGCTGATGAACATTACACGCAAGTACAAAGCGTTTCAAAAACCACATTTTTACTGCTTTTTCAAGCTCAGCTGTGCCACGCAAAGCAGCTGAAGTTGAAAAAGCAGGAAATAAAAGACAGGTAAGAGCCCAGGCGGGTGGGTGGGCCAAACAGCAGCAGACATAGAACCGGTTCTGTGTCTGCTGCTCTTCAAAGCTACTTGTTCTATAGAGCCGGGCAGAATCAGTAGCATCCCAGCCCTGCTGTAATGTCTTCCAAAAGTGCACATTGAATTAAAAAGGATTTGAGAGGTATTTAAAATCTGTGAAGTATAATAGCAATAGAGAGTTATATTAACTCTATATGCATGTAGAGTTATATACAGCTTCACATGCTTTATAGCACTCTGTAAGCTGTTTACAAATGTCAGCATATTGCCCCCAACAATCTGGATCCTCATTTTACTAACCTTGGAAGGATGGAAGGCTGAGTCAACCTTGAGCAGGTCAGGATTGAACTCCTGGCAGTGGGCAGAGTTAGCCTGCAATACTGCATTCTAATGAATAGTTAATTGTTTTGACATTAGGTATGGCAAGTTTGAATACACAGTAATACCATATGGATTAATGAATTGTCCCAAAGTTAGTTTATTCAATGTATTTCAAAATATTAATTTTAATAGTCACTATTAGACCAAAATGTCAAGAAAGAACATCATTTTAAAATCACATTTTTGTGTTTTAATTATTTTGGTAGTCATGAACAGTCTTAAATAAAATACTGGAACAGATTATGGAAACTCAAGTTCCTGATGTTACAGTTGAAATATCTGATTTCTGATCCAAAACCCATGATGCCAACTGATCCATAATTAATTACTTAAGTATTAAGCTAGAGAGCAACAGAATTCATTGCAGCTCTTGTTCAGAATACAGATACTTAATACTATAACTAAAACAGCTCAACCTTTATTTTATCAGTCCACTTTTATGAACAGGCAATTATTTTTTTATGAAATAAAAACTTAAGCATCTTTCTATTTGAGGTAGAAAAATGTATACAATATATATTGGTACTGAAAGACATTAGTATTTTTATGAGTGACATTTCAATGACAAACTCATTAATAGATCCACAGGCAACATTCAGCTTGATAATATTAATTCCATATATATCTTACCAGGTGATGTATTTCCCCCCATTAACAATTATGGAAAGTTCAGGAACAAAATGAATAGTATGAAAAATAGAGACAGAACATGTCATATTTTTGATGTTCTGTCTCATAGAGACAGAACATGTCATATTCTTTGATGTTGCTAAAAAAATAAGAATTACTGGATTTATTAGCAGCAAGTTCTAATTTAAGAATTTGGTATGACAATTGATGGATTTACATGAACTCTACTTGTCAATTTATTTTGATTTCCAATTCAAAATTATCTATATTAGAGAACCAGTTTTTTTTCTAGTGGTTAAGACATCAGGCTAGAAAGCAAGCAACCTGGAGTTTAAGTCTTACCTTAGCCATGAAAGTCAGCTGGTTGACTTTGGGTAAGTCATTCTCTCTCTCAGCTCAACCACCTCACAGGCCTGAGCCCCTGAGTATATTAAAGGCCTTATTTATTAACTGTGCTAACACATCCATGGCAACAATTCTACTTGGTAACATATATATTTACTTTTTATTGTTTAACATATTATTGATTTGTTGCTATGCTCTATGATATATGCTCTGCATAGTCACTTAGGAGTAACTTAATTAATTAAATAAATAAAAGCAAAACACAAAGCCCAGGTTTGCTTACTATCGAAAATAAAATGCGAACAGAAATGAAAGAAATAACGTATTAAAGGAATTGCTAATATTGCAATGATGTGGAGTCTAAATAGGATAAGTGAATATATGACTGGATTATCATGAAACTGAAAGAAACAATTAGGGCCTTGCATATTATCCCCTACTTTCTGCAGAAATAGCTACAGCATTGCCTGACAACAACCAGAAAAAGGAAACTTTCTTAGGTATTGAGTTCCATTGTCAAAAGGTTTTTATTATAGAAAAACTTTAGTTAGTTATTCACTAGGGTTATTTGGAGAGTAACTAAATAATAGAATGAACATTAGAATATTGTGAACTAAATCTGTTGAATAAAACATAGATCTAACAATAGGGAAGCTAAACCTTTTCCACTGTCACATCCACACCATTCGATACCACCGACACCAACAGAACTGTACTAAAAAAAAGAGGACATCCAAGTGTGTTGTCATTTTGAAGGATAGGATATAAAAAAGGGAGAGGGGGAAAAAAGCTGGGAAAATGTCAGTATGTCATAGAAAACTCAGATGGATTGTGAAAGCAATATTTTCCAGTTTTCAATCTGAAGGCTTTCATTACTTCTAATTAGTGAGTTCACTGTGGTGCCCCTTTTGGGAATTTGTGGGGTTCCTGTGACCAACAAATTTTGGGATCCTCTGGCCTAATGATTTAACTCATGCCAAGACAGAGAATATTATAGTACTACGGAATCATAACTAAACTAATGCAACTATTCATTCAGAAACCTTATTCAAATGAGAACTGAAAAATAAAGCTAATTAATTTCTTTCCAGATATTTTAGTTTTGTGTAATTTTTACAAAAAAAGAGAGAAATGATATGGATAATTTTACCAATCTCTTAGTCACTTTCAGCATGTAGAGGGACAGTATCTTCAGAATAAGAGCTTCTTACAGGAAAAATATAAAATATGTGGGGACTTGGTCAAGATTTTGTTCATGTTTCTAGTAGATTTGATTCCATATTATTAGTAATAATTAAAACTACAAAAAGAAACAGATAACTATCATCTCAAAGTCAGTCATTGTTTGACATTTTCATCTATTATATACCTCTGATGAAACAAAAAGTCATCTGGATATCACCTAGACAGTATAAATAATTTGAATGAATATTCATGAGGTTTATTAGGCATGTTGCTGTCATGATTCCATCAACATTCCAAGAATAATAATGGACAGCTATTTTGTTGACGTTTCTTCATCAAGTTTTCTATGTCAAATTAGATTCACCAGTGTCCAGACTAATACAGTTTCAAAAGATGAAAATAAATCAATGCAATATTTTATTACATGCAAGGAGTATGAATGTATCACTGTTTCAGTGCTATTCCACCAAAATAAGGTGTCAGATTAATTCTAATACCAATATTTCAGATTAGCATGAGATACTTCTCTTAATATTGGATTTTGTTAACAGACACATTGGCTTGGATATGTTTTACTGAATTTCAATTAACTGTGTTGATCTAATAAAGGTCAGTTGTCATTACAAATCTTATCCAAGAAAGCAACTTCTAGAAGTTATGATGGTCTTGAATAACTTTATGGCCAATTTACAATCATCCCGCCAGAGGCAAAAATACATTAGACTACTGCTACGCAACAGTAAAAGTGCTTATAGGTCTTTATCATGAGCAGCTGTGGGACACTCTGATCGCTGCATGATTCACCTTGTACCTGCCTATAAACAAAGACTTAAAACCATGAAACCAACAATTAAATCAGTGAGGACTTGGTCTGATGAGGCAAAGCTGAAGCTCCAGGCTTGCTTGATTGCACTGATTGGAATGTTTTTGAAGATACCTCTGCAGACCAGGATGAGCTCAGAGATACTGTAATATCATATGTCAGCTTCTGAGAAGGCTTATGTGTACCAACAAGGATCCTGCAAATATATAGTAACAATAAACCTTGGTTCACAGCTAAACTTAAGCAGCTACATCATTCCAAAGAGGAAGCCTACAGAAAAGGTGACAGAGTGCTATACAATCAGGCCAGAAACATATTCACAAGAGAGATCAGAGCAGCAAAAAGAAGCTAGTCTGAAAAGTTAAGGAATCAGTTATAAACAAATGAACAAGCAAACATGTGGAAAACTCTTAAAAATCTCACTGGCTACAGCAAACCTCCTTCCCAGGCAGAAGGAAATCAACAACTAGCAGATGACCTGAATGTGTTTTGCTGCAGGTTTGAAAGGAAACTACAGCCACCTATTTCCACAACCCCCATCTCAAACATACCAACAACAGCCAAGCCTCCTACAACTGACCCCTATCCATTGGGTTCACAACCTCTGGTGATCACAGAAAAAGAAGTTCAAGATCTATTTCACAGACAAAAGCGAGGAAAAGCACCAAGGCCAGACAAGATAACTCCTTCTTGCTTAAAAGTCTGTGCTGACCAATTGGCCCCCATCTTCACACAAATCTTCAATAGATCACTAGATATGTGCTATGTTCCCTCTTGCTTCAAGCACTCTACTATCATCCCAGTGCCAAAGAAGCAGGAACTGAATGACTACAGACTAGTTGCTCTAACATCGATAATTATGAAATGTTTGAAAAGCTAGTGCTGTCCCACTTGAAAAACATCACAGATCTGCTGTTAGATCCCATGCAGTTTGCATACTGAGCAAATAGATCAACAGATGATGCTGTTAATATGGCTCTGCACTACACCCTACAACACATTGAATCTCCAAATACCTACACAAGGGTCCTCTTTGTAGACTTCAGTTCAGCATTCAATACCATCATTCCACACATTCTTCTAACTAAATTAAGCCAGCTAGCGGCACCTGAACATACAGACAGGAGATTGTACAACTTGCCTTGTGGTGTGACCAGAACAATCTGGAACTGAACACACACAAAATCATAGGAATGGTGGTAGACTTTAGAAGAAACCCTCCCATACTACCACCTCTTACAATACTAGACAACACAGTATCAACAGTAGATACCTTCAAATTTCTAAGTTGTATTATATCACATGACCTAAAATGAACACCTAACATCAAAAACATCATAAAAAGCACAACAAAGAATGTTCTTTCTGCATAAACTCAGAAAGCTCAAACTGCCCAAGGAGCGGCTGATACAGTTCTACAGAAGAATTATTGAGTCTATCATCTGCATTTTGTAACTGTCTGATTTGGACACAGACTTCAGAGAATAATTAGGACTGTAGAAAAAACAATTATTACCAATCTGCCTTCAATCAAGGACATGTATACTGCACAAGTCAAAAAGAGGGCTATGAAAATATTTATAGACCCCTCACATCCTGGACATAAACTGTTTCAACTCCTTCCCTCAAAATGATGCTAGAAAGAATTGCACACCAGAACAACTAGACACAAGAACAGTTTTCCCCTGAATGCCATCACTCTGCTAAACAAATAATTCCCTCAACACTGTCCAACTATTTACAAAGTCTGCACTACTATTACTATTAATCTTCTCATCACTCCTTATCACCCATCCCCTCCCACTTGTGACTGTATGACTGGAACTTTGTCGCTTGTATCCTTCCGGTCTATATGGACTGTTTCCTAGTATGATTTGATTGCTTATTGTACCCTATGACTATTATTAAGTGTTGTACCTTATGATTCTTGACTATTGATGAATGTATCTTTTCTTTTATGTATACAGAGAGCATTTGCACCAAGACAAAATCCTTGTGTGTCCAATCACACTTAGCCAATAAAAGAATTCTAATTCTAATTCTACTGACTCTTCCCCTCCTCTCCCCGCCACCCACCGAATGAAGAGATTGGAGTAGAAAAGATTTCAAGAGAACAAGCACAATATGGCTATGCTAGCAATAGGAAAAATTCAGACAAAGGAGATTGCCTCCAGAAATAGCCTCCCTTGCTTTCTTTTTTCCCCACCCTCTCACAAAAAAGAGAGATTGGGCAGAAGGCATTCCAACAGAGCCATTTGCATAGTATTTGCATGACTCACAGACCTGGCCTGTTACGTGATTACATTGCTTTCAATATGTGCAAGACAGTAATTAGGCATTCAGCATTCCAAAGAGTAAGAAAATAGTTAGGGAGCAAACAAAAGTTGAAGTGTGAAACTGAATAGTCTTGTCTCTTTTTCCATCATGCTGCTCTAGAGTCCAGCATTGGGTATGACTCCGCCCTCTTATGACATGAGCTGAGTCTTCCACAATAAAAAGTTCACCTCCACTGAGAGCCCCAGCTTTTCGACTCAGCTCTTGGACATATGAGCTATTGTCTCTGGACTCTTGAGTTAATTAGCATTCCTCAAAACAAAAGCATTGGGGGAAAAAAAGGAAAAAAGACTCAACAACATTGAGAGCAGCTCCTGAGGCTCCAGTAGAGCTTCCCTCATGAGGAGAGCCGGGAACCACTCTCCTCCAGTTGCCAGCTGCCTCAGCAAGGCGCTGACATGCAGACAGTAAGTGTGATTGGCCAAAACACCGCGGAACCTCCCTCAGACTTACTAGAGGCTAGTTAACATCACACAGCCTGCTACACAGCTTTCCCTGGGCCATGCGGCTTGTAAAAACCTCCTGCACTTATTTTCGGCTGCACAAGTCTCCCAGAGATTAATTAAGCCCTAAACTGCCAAAGTTTTATGATAGCTGCCCTCATGGACTTGCAGCGATGAGGTCTGATCCCAATCAATGTCCCTTCTGCTGCTGCATCGATTGGAGGGCAATCTTCTGACTGCAAAGACATTAATCGGGCCATTATAAATTGCCAAACAAAGGCCACAGCATGAAGCCCCAGGGATTCAAACATGCAACAAGGATCCTCGAAGGCCTCAAGGCACCTCACTTCATGGCTGGTGGCCATTTTAAGTTCCTTCCGGCACCATTTATTAGTGGGTCCCAAGGCAGTGATCCTCTGTCCTGGTCATCCAGCTCGGAAAATACCATCAGGAGGAGCCAACAGCACTCCAGTGTTTCTTCCTTGAGCAATGGAAACACATTGGGCCCCACCGGGACCATCAGGCACGCAGAGCATTCAAACCTCTCAAGCCCCCAAAAGGACTCTGAAAAGAAAACTACCACGAGTCCTTTCAGCCAACAGGGAGGCCACTGCAAAGATCAGGGCCAAGGCCCTAGCCCCCAAGAAGGCCTCCAAGTCTCAATTTAGGGCAGAAAAAAGAAGACATGAGGCTTTAGAGAAACAGTTCACAAAAAATGCTCAGCAATTACAAGAACAAGTTTTATGCATAGAGAGGGCAGATGGGAGTCCGGCTAGCCATCTACGGAACTGGTCACCTGAAACGCAGGATGAGGCCCTTCCCCAGGACCTGAGTTTGTCAGTCCCTTCTTACAGACCACCTACTTGGGACACAGCTACGCCTAACCCTCAGCAGACTTTACCCATGAGGTTTACAGGTTTATGGAGGAAGCTAACCTTATTCCTTCTGTGACTGGGTCCCAGGTGGATAGGTCCTCCCCGGGAGAACAGGCCGCAGGATATCCAGGAAGTAGTTTCTGTGGCAGTCAGACAGGGCATCGCTGAAGATCTCAAACATCTCCACCCCCCGGGAAGAGGCTCAGGTATCTTTTCTTCTTTCTGTCAGGGTAACCCTCCTCCACGGAGGGAGGTTCCCACTTCAGAACCCATGTATGCCCCTCATCATCATTATAACTGGGAGGGACAGGATGACAGGGGATCCTCATACCACTCTGAATAGGGTAGTTCCTCAGCGGAGGAAGAAGAAGAAGTTAAAGTCCCCTTCCTCTCCAACAAAGAGGAAACCAAACCAGAACAACTGTCCACAATGGCTGTCTTTAAACCTTCCTTGTTTCGGCCCTTACTACAGAAGGTTCTGGTTATAGCCCAGTTAAGCCCAAGAGGTGGCCCCAGAACAACAGGGAGCCTGGGAGATGCACTATTTTCCAAACCGGTAGTCCAAAATGAGGTTATCCCATCTCCTTTGTTATTGTTGGATGTAGTAAAGGATCAGTGTGAGAACCCCCTGTCAGGGCCTCACCCTTCTTCCCAGAACAAGAGGTTCTTTAATGTAGGTCCCTCCCTGGCTAACGCATTAGCTCTCCCAGCAGTAGATTCCTCAGTGATAGCCACCTTTGTTTCCTCAGGCACACCTATAGAACCGGAGGATGTTTTACGACCGGAGGACAAAAGCCAGAACAAACTCTGAAGTGCACACACCAGGCTGCAGCTTGGGCATGAAAGCTTCCACTGCAGCCTCATTTTTTTACCAGGTCAGCAATTTGCTGGTTGCGTCAACTTCAGGACAGAGTTCCCAGTGTTGACATTATGTCCTACCAGGACCTCAACAAAATAATAGCAGCAGCTGAATTCACTGCAGACACCACTTTAAGCTTGGACAAATTTGCCTCAAAGGCAATGGCCTCTTCGGTGTCTGCCAGGCTCCTGCTGTGGATGTGCAACTGGCAGACCGACTCCAAGCATAAATGGATGTTGGCGTCGTCCCTTGCTCAGGAGAAAATCTCTTTGGAGCAGCCTTAGAGCCATATGTGGTAGAAAACCGAGACAAGAGAAAGATGCTGTCTACTTCCTCCAAAGGGTCAGATTTTTGATGCACCTCATACCCCAGAACTCAAACCTTCCAGCTGGACAACACCCCGCACTTCAGTCACAACCAGAGACTGTATCCTCCTCGTCGGAAACAACAGCAGGACCACCAACCCAAACAACAACAATTCTCCAGTAAGCGGTCCTTCCAATGGGGAGGAGGTCATTCATTCAAGCACTCTAAGTAACTACATCTATTCCCCTTTCATCGGAGGTCATTTGACCTTTTCTAAATCCAGATGGGAGGAATCAACTACTGATGCCTGGGTCATCAGGACAATATCATCAGGCCTTCGCCTCAAATTTCTCTTCCTCCCTCCATCATTTTTTATCAGCTGTCCAACCTCTCATGACAGGCCATGATGGACTCAGCTATCCATCACCTGATGGACATCAGAGCCATAGAAAGAATTCCATGGGATCAGCGGGGGTCAGCCTTCTACTCCCACTTTGTTATTCCTACTTTGTTATTCCGAAGGCCTCAGGACATGGTGGAGAGCAATCCTCGATCTCAAGCTCCTGACCAAATTCATCCCATACAGGCATTTTAAGATGCAGACACTACATTCTATTCTTCAGAGCATCCAAGAGGGTGATCTCTTCTCTTCCATAGACCTCATGGAGGCTTACCTCTTTATCCCAATTTGGCCTCCCCATTGCCAGTTCCTATGTTTTTTTAATTGCAGTGAGCACTACCAATACCGGGCCCTACCATTTGGCCTTTCATCGTCACCAAGGGTCTTTACTAAGATCCTAGCAGCATTGGCAGCCCTCCTCCAAGCCTTATCTGTGAGGGTCCAATGCTACCTGGACAACATTCTGATTCAATCTATCTCCGTCCAGGCAGCCGAACGACTTCTTTAAATCATGATGCAGGTGTTGCAGGAGCCATCTTTCTCCAATGACCCAACTGCTGCACCTCGGGGTCATCATCAACACAATCAGCTGTTAAGTCTTCCTCTCACAGGACCAACAGGACAGCATCAATGAGTTGATCAACAGAATTCGACTATGTCACTCTCTTCCATTCTCCCTCCTGTCCCAGTTGCTTGGGAAGATGATCTCATGCATCGAAGTTGTGCCATGGGCATGACTGCATTCATGCACCTTGCAATGGTTCCTCCTCACCTTCCAAAGAGAGGAGACCAGTCATTCTGCCTAAAGGGTACTGCCTTCTCCACAGGTGCTTCGATCCTTTTGATGGTGGCAGTACCAGGCCATCGCAAAGGGTCATCCCTTTATGGTGACAGACAGAATTGTAGTGACCACGAATGCCAGCCTTCAAGCTAGGGAGCACATGCCCAGGGCTGGATGGCCCAAGCACACTGGTCATCTTCAGACAGGTCTCTTCCCATTAACCTCCTGGAGCTCAGGGCTATTTTTCTTGCTCTGAGAAGTTTCCGGAAACTAGTGTCAGGGTCCCATGTGCTAGTCATGACAGACAATATAGCAGGCAAGGCTCATGTCAACAGGCATCTTGCTTTGATGTGGGAGGTGGGACATCTGGGGAGATGGGCAGAGAGAAACCTCCTGTCTCTCAGAGAGGACCATATTTCGGGGGTCGACAACTCCCAGGCAGACTTGTTGAGTTGGACTCAAGTCAACCACTTGGAATGGAGACTCCATCCTCCCCTATTCATAGAATTGTCCCACATTTTTGGAACCCAAGGGTTGGACCTCTTCACCACTCCCCAGAATGCACAGTAAACAGGTTTTTCTCCAGGTTCCCAACCTAGGGAGTGGAGGGGACCAATGCACTTCGGAGCAAATGGCCCCCAAGTCTCCTCGATGCCTTTCTCGCCCTTCCAATCATCCTGGCAGTCATCTGGAAGATGTTAGAGGAAAAGGTGGAGCTGATTCTGCTGGCCCCACATTGGCCCAGGAGACCCCAGTTTGCAGACCTGGTGAACCTGTCTGTTCAGAGGCGTTGGAAAATCCTGGCCTCATGGATCTCTCTCAGTCAGGGGTCCCTTCTGCATCTGAAACCCCAATGGTTCCAGCTGACCGCTTGGCGGTTGAGTGAAAATTGTTGAGGGAGGCCAACCTTTCAGATAGTGTAACTAACACAATACAGGCTTTACATAAAAAGTCTACAACCCGACTTTATGATGCCACCTGGAGGAAATTCAGTGACTGGTGCTTGGAGGGAGCCCAGAACCCCTCTTCAGCATCTGTTCCGGAGATCCTTCAGTTTCTTCAGGATGGGCTGGACAAGGGCCTCGTACCTAACACCTTCTGCAGGCAGGTGGCGGTCTTAGCTTCAGTAATTTCATGGGACAGGTACCTATCCCTCTCCCACCATCCTTCACTCCGCAGATTTCTGAGGGGAGCCTTAAATCTGTGATCACCCATTGTGCATAGGTATCCCACTTGGGACTTGCCTAAGGTTCTCCAAGTTCTCTCGAGCCGTCCTTTTGAGCCCTTATGAATGGTAGGTCTCTGTATTTTAACTCTGAAGGTATCCTTCTTGGTGGCTATTACATCAGCCAGGAGGGTGTCTGAATTAGCTGCCCTTTCAGTAAGGCCAGATTTATGTATGTTTCATGACAACTGGGTGGTTTTGTGTTTGGACCCTTCATTTGTACCCAAAATTAACTCTTGGTTTCACAGGGCTCAAGACATTGTACTCCCTGACTTTTGTCCCAAACCCCAACATGTATTGGAACATCAGTGGCACACATTGGATGTAAAAAGGGCACTCATGATTTATATCAAACATACTGCACCTTTTCGCAAAACTGAGCCAATGTTTGTGTCTCTTCAACCTGTCTCCCTGGGGTCTAAGGCCTCATCTCCCATGTTAAGTAGGTGGATCAGAGCATGCATTTCTAATGCATATGAAGTTCTTGGCTTGCCAGCTCCCAAGAAACTGACTGCACACTCTACCTGGAGCACAGCAACTTTGGCACTTGGGCCACACAGGCTTCAATTGAGGAAATTTGTAGAGCTGCTGCATGGACCTCGCCTTCCCCTTTCATCCAATATTACTGGCTGGACTTCTTTGCATCTTCACAGGCAGCATTTGGATGAAGGGTACTCCAGCACGTTGTTCCTGAGTTGGATTAAGAGGACCAGTCGATTCCCTCACTTGGGCATGCAGGCTTTGGTATGTCCCAATGCTGGACTCTAGAGCAGCATGACGAAGAAGGGATGTTGGTAGATTTACCAGTGAATGCCCTCTCTAGACCTGCTGTGATAGAGTTCAGCCCCACCCTTTGACCGTCTGATCTAGTATTCTTGGTTATGGGGGCGGCTGTATGCTCATACTGTTTTTTTTTTAATATTCCAGAGACAATCCTAATCTGTCAAGACACTTTGCCAGAAAAGCTGGAGCTCTCAGTGGAGGCAAACTTTTTATAGTGGCAGACTCAGCTCACGTCATAAGAGGGCAGAGTTATACCCAATACTGGACTCACAGCATGTCTAGAAAGGGCGTTCACTGGTAAATCTACCAATGCCCCTTCTAGTCAGATGATTTACCATCTAGCAACTGCTTTGCTTAATGGCAGAGTTGTCAATCTCAATTAGAGTAGTTAAAGTTTACTAGTAATACAAAAACAAGGGGTGCTTTTGATTACTTATGCATAAATTGGTACCTTTTAATAACAATCACCACTGGAATAAAAATTGATTGTCTATTAACCAAACAATTGAATAGGGTTTATGAATATATGTTCATATTTCTAGGGATAGATGTCAATAAAATTAGAACAATCCATGTGATTAGCCCACAAATATGACTAATGTGTTCACGTAATTTGTGGAAAAATCTCTCTTGTTACTGATCAGGTAGTTTTGTATGAAGAAGGTGTGAATGAATGCCTGGCTTTTCAAGAATTTTTACCAGATCATCATCATGCTTTAAGACATTTTACCATCTTATTCAGTAGCTGGTGATGAGAAATATTGCAAGATAAGTAACAAAATAGAGCTATCACGTATAGTAGCTTTATGAATAGTCTAGAAAGGTTAGAAATAATAGGATCATTTTGAACAGAAAGTTTCACACACTTTTATATGGAACAGCAAAAAAAAGTTAGATATTTCCAGCGGCAGCTCTCTGATCATCCCTTTTTATAATTTCAGCGTGAATAATCTCTAGGTACTACACCCTTTGGAAATGGCAATTATTTACTTTATGAATTAAAAATGAATATATGCATTTTACACTGTATATGAATAGGTTGGTTGTGAATCAATTTTAGCATAACTCATTTTAGCTGTACATATAAATTAATCTAGTAAATTTACAGGAACTAAGATTTTAGCTATTGAGGGCTCTAACACACACACACACACACACACACACAGAGAGCGGGGGGGGGGGGATTTTCCTAACAATTAACTGTCAACATTCCAAAATAAAGGATTTGGAATATTATTTTGTAAAACACAGGGATTTATTGAGCAGAAAACAAAGTGAGAGGGGAGAGCAGGGGACAACAAGGACAGTAAAATGTCTATTATGCCATTAATTTTCATCAGAGTGAGAGAGAGAGACTTGTTAACATTTTGTGAATAGGTTTCGTGATGTAATTCTATTTAATAAGTTTTGAATATTTAAAAAAAATACATGGGGGAGTCTAAGTGGAAGAAAATATTTTGTATGCCATTAGCAACTTTGAGCGAGTGTTTTGCTTTAATCTTTTTTGTAACCAAAAAGAAAAAGAAGCCAGGCTTATACTTATTCCATAGGCAAGTGGTATATTTTCTTAGCTTTTGACATACCAAGAAGACCCAGTTTTTGATCCCTTATACTGCAGTTACCATTGGAAAAGCACCTGTGAGTTTGTGTGTTGCTTCTAGAAACCTGATTAAATCATGATAACTTTTTGCAGAATTGATCATTGATAGTTTCTTTTTTTACCTTACCAGCAGGGGTGGGTTTATACCGGTTCTGTCCGCCTCTGTAGAACCGGTAGCTCTGAAGAGCAGCAGATATAGAACCGGTTCTATGTCTGCTGATGTTTTTGTCCACCCACCCACCCGGGCTCTTACCTGACCTTTTTTCAGCTTCAGCTGCCATGCAAGGTACACCTGCAGTTTAAAAAGCAGGAAAAAGGGGCTTTTTCTAAGGCTGCTTCGCTGCTCTCAGCATGCTGATGACAATTTACAGGCACGCGCCGGCAGCGTGCAGGGAAGCACATTGTAAATCACCTAACCTTGTAAGTCACCGAACTGGTAGTTAACCCTGTCGGATCCCACCCCTGCTTACCAGACACTGATTTGAAATAGTCAGAATTGAACTTCTTTTTCTTAGCACATGTGGATGATGAGACAGTCTTAAGTTGGCATTATTTCTGATATATGAAGACATGGAATTTATTCTTTCATCTGTGAATATTTACTGCCAATTTTCAGTTTGAGATGTTGAATATCATTTCCCAAGATCAGATTTAGAAAACCTACCACTCATTATCCACATTTAGCCTGCCAGTATGGTAACATCAAAGCATTGAATCCAGTGGAAATGGCAGCAGAAAACCAATGGGAAGTAAACTGTTCCTTTCCTTTACGTTAAATACCTAAAATGCCAAAGTTCAAATAAAAGTGGCATATCAGAGTATTTTTAAGGTGTTGGAGAAGGGATGAGGGCAGAAATATAGAATTTACTTTGTAGCTTCTCTTTCTGCACTATGCTTAAATCTCTATAGTACTAACTCTTTGTCTGTTAGTATGTAACCTTCTATTGGAAGGTATAGGAAACAATTATTGAACCAACTCAAGTAAGCCAACTCATAGAATGCTGGGACCTATGACTTCAGTGGGACTAAAAGTTGGGAAAGTTGGGGCTGTTTCACTATCTCTGCACTACACTTTTATACTACTCTGCACTGCTCATAGGTTGCTTGGATTCCTCCTGGAAAGCTAGGGCTGGTTGAAGGGGTGCCAGCAAGGAGTTGGTATCCTTCTTTCTCCCTGAAGAGAGGAACACTTGGAGACATGCCAGTTTGGGAAGAGGGGTGGAGTCTACAACACTCTTTGTTCTTCCTTCCCCTTGCAAAGTGGCAGGCATTTCTTTAAATCAGCTGAGGAGGAGGATTATTTCTGATACTCCTCACCAGTTCCCCCCAAGCAAAGTCAACAAGGAAGTCAGCAGGAAATTGGAAATCATTTCCACTTGCACTGTTGTGCCTAACTGGCTGGTGGCAAGGCTCAGCAATTGAGCAATAATTGGTTGCTTTGGAACAGAGGACAATATTTATTTCTCTGTTGAGGTAAAGAAATATATCTGAAAGATGTGTATAGTAGAGTCTTAGAAATAGCTCAAACTCTCTGAGATCAGATTTCTTAAAGAATGTTAAGGACTATATTTTGATTAGGAACTTGTACTTTCCATGAAATTGTTTTGCAGAAGTTTTGTTTGCAACATCTGGTGTCTAATAATATATAATTTATTATTAGTGTGAGATGCTTCTTTAAGATTGCTGATCGCCAATGTATATTTTGGGTGCTGTTGTGACAATAATTTCAGTGTAATATGTATTATATGATTAACCTAGTTATTAAATTCTTAACCTGATTATTAAACTTACCTATTTTATTTATTTCCATATGTTTTTGAACTAAAAGCCAGCCAGGTGGAGTAGATTTATTTAACATCCTGAGCCATAACTGAACATACAAGGATATGACAACCAAACTTAGCATATTGCTAGCCATAATAATCAAGTATATTAAGTGGTGGCACAAGTACATGAACCATAATGGTGCAGTGGTTAGAATATAGCATTTCAGGCTAACTTTACTCATAGCCAAGAGTTCAGTTTTGACTAGCTCAAGGTTGATTCAGCTTTCCATCCTTCTGAGATCAATAAAATGAGGACCCAGATTATTGGGTGCTATTGCTGTTAAGTGAACCCAACCAGGGGTGGGATACGACAGGGTTAACTACTGGTTCGGGATTTATGGCTTCCCTGCCCACTGTGAGCCCCACGCCTGTTAATCGTCATTAGCAAGCTGCATGCCGAGAAGCAGCCTTTGAAACAGCCCTCTTTTCTTGTTTTTTTAACTGCAGCTGTGCCTCGTTCGGCAGCTGAAGTTGAAAAATCAGGAAATAAAGATCAGGTAAGAGTCCAGGTGGGCAGGTGAGTAAAAACATCTATGTCTGCTGCTCTTCAGAGCTACTGGTTCTACAGAGGTGGACAGAATCTGTAGAAATCCACCCCTGAACGCAACCAAGTTATGTTGTTTTGTCAACCCACTACAGCCCAGGAATGGATTTTGTTTTCAGTTTTGAAAAAAGTTATACTGGGCAGATAAGCAAATAGGCATGATGAAGATAAAATAAATGGTTTGTTTTATATTTAAAATAATGGTTTAATTATTAATATAGAATGTAATTATAATGTAGTATAATTGCTTTGACTATTGCACATATTTTATACTTTCCCAATTTTTCACACAAAATTTTACAATTTGAAGGTAACATCTAAGAAGCTATAGGTAAACTTGCAATTTTAGAGCCTCAGACTGTGCCCCTTCCTTCCTTCCTTCCTTCCTTCCTTCCTTCCTTCCTTCCTTCCTTCCTTCCTTCCTTCCTTCCTTCC
>NW_020769322.1:21566232-21584648 GCF_900518735.1 Pseudonaja textilis | reverse complement strand
TCCTTCCTTCCTTCCTTCCTTCCTTCCTTCCTTCCTTCCTTCCTTCCACCAAATGATGTCATAAGGTATAATTTGTTAGGAAGTACTGGATAACAGGATTTATGCAAGTTTTTAGCACGACAATTATCTCCCTCACCCATCCCATCAACCCTAGCTTGCCAGTAGGAACCCAAGAAATCTATGGGTTTCTGGAAAGTGTAATCAGAAGGCAGTGAACAATAGTGCAAACCCTGCTTAAAGCCTCCTGTTTTGCTTCTTTCCAGTTTTGCTTCTTTCTAGACACCCTATTTTTCCCCCCTTCATTGTTATTCTAGGGACCAGGTTTTAGGGAAAAATATAATTATTATCAAAGATAAGAAAAATCTCTTGTGGAGAGACTTTTAGTCAAAATTAGCTGGGAGCTACAAATGCTCATCTGTTTATACTTTGCCAATGCATTTATATTATCTTTGTGGCTGTCTTCACTTTGTCATCAATTTTCAGTTTCCCAAGTCCTTGAAATCTGCACATTCTTTGCATAATTACTTTCAAAGTTGTGGCTTGCTTATTTATTAAACTCAACAGTTGTCTCAGAATCTAAAAGTTTGTATAAGTTCTTTTCAGCTGTAAAGAAGAGTAGAATATACTCTTGGCTGTGGTCAAGAAAATAAAACCAAATTGATCCAATAGTAACATCCTGCCATAAAATGAATCAGAGTGACCAGGATATAGTTAATAAAGAATAGTAACAATAATTCATTAAGCACCTGTGTAGAGAGGGAAATATAGAGTAACAGAAAAGTGAGTACAAAACAACAGATATCCATAACTTTTTTATCTATATTGTCCATTACTTTCCTATATCTAAAATTTACCTGGCCAAACATTATGCAACCAGTCATCATTGTTTGGTAAATTATATATCAGACATCTCTATAAAAAATGTGGTGGCCAAGCAAAATGTTTTGGATCTGGACAGTCAATGAGCATTGCATTGTGCTTACAACGTATTTATATTCTACTTTTTAATTTTATGGTATATCTCAACAACTTCAGCTAATAACTTGTTACATGCAAACATTTTTATGTTAATTAAATTTGTTACTTGTAGCAATCTGATTCAATGTTCCTCTGAACAAGATAGCATAGTTTCCCTCCTTTTCTTTTCATTACATTTCTTCACTCAGATTCTATCAAAAAAGAGTTTCATGCTCTAAATCGGCAAACAGCTACAGTATTCTGATGATGCAGTTGCTCTGTTTTTGACTCAGCTTAATCTAAGGCGGGCTTGCAAGGACTAGCAGTTTATCAAAGCCAAGAAAATTGGAATCATGCTAAAACTAAAGTAGTTGTGTTTATGAATAGACACATTAATTGTAACCTTAATTTGAAGATAAACACCTGCAACTGAACATGTAAATGACTTTCAATATACAAAGTCACCTTCCAATCATCTACAAAGAAGAAACAATCAAAACTATTTGAATGTAAACAATATTTAACAGCATAATATGATTTATTATATAAGACATTAATTTTGTACTTTCCTTAGAATTTTTCTTCAACTTCCAAGGGACTATTGTTCTGTGTACTTCATCATGTGTACTTTTATTGAAGAGCTTTAGAATCAGTTCAGGTGGACTGGACCAAAGAGATCTACATTTAATATCACACTACAGAATCCATAGGATAGTTGGAGATAAAAATATTATCTTGAGTTCGTGACAGAAGAATAGGATATACATAAAAAATATAAATAAAATATTATGTTCAGACAATGACTGGATTTCCTAGAACATGTTCAATCACTCAATCTATTTTAGCTTAGTTTGGTATATATGGCCCAGCCTTTATATTCAGTTAAAAAAGATTACTGTAACAAATTATATTTCCAAACATCCAATAATAAAAACAAAACAAATTAAGTTTAAATCAATGTTAAAAATGAATTGGAGAAAAATATTTGTATATGGAATCGCTCAACCTTACTCTTTAAGGATCTTAATGTCTATGGAGATTTTCAGCATCCAAGTCATGATTGTCAGAGCTGAAGAAGCTTCTTGGATAAGAAGCAAAACATCTTCAAAGAAAAAACAGCATGTCCAGTTGTCTCTTTAAGAATCTTAGTTTCCAAATGGTGTTTAATTTTTACAGATAGGCCATTATTTCAAAAACTAATTGATTAACATACATCTACTACCCCAAGAACTTGAACTGTACAGAAAACTGATGAAATACTTTCTTACAGGAATCAAAAGCAGATTTTTTTCCCCTTATGCAAGCTAATCAAGCTTTTCCAGGACTTTAAATGCAAATTATCACCTGCTTCTGTAGAACAGTCTGTCTTCATGGTTGCTTCAGTCATGATTAATCTTTCTACTCCTCATCCAAACGCTCTAATAGAGAAGAAATATTTGGCTCTGATGAAATGGGAAAGACTGCTTAGCTTTTATTCATTTAACATGACAGATTGCAATGATGGTAGACAAATCCAGAATCTTCCAGAATGTTAGAAAACTGCATAGCAAATAAGTACTAAAGTGAGACAATAATTTCTACAATTTTAAAGGAAAAAAATGTAAAATCAAGACAAATTCAAGTGTTGCTTATTTTGGTTTTATTACATTTATATCCCACCATAATTAACATGACTCATAGTGTTTTACAAGATGTGAAAAAACAAAAATTAAATACATTCAGTATGCATCTAATTGAAAATATTAAAATAATCAGCATATTAATTCAATATAAGTATAAATTAATGGATAATTTTGACATTTAACTTTAGGCTTATGGTATCTCCTTTCAGCTAGTTAAGGAAAATATGGTAATTACATTTTCTACATAATACAATGCAGCTTGTGATGTTTTTCAATGTAGCACTGAATAGCTTGATATGCTCTCAAACTATTAATTTACCATGATTTCATTAAAATACAGTTCTTGGATAGATTTTAGGAACAAGTAATGAAAATAAAAGTCATTCACCTGGAAAGTTAATACCTAATTTCTATTTTACAGTGAAATAATGTTTTTAATGACAATCTGTAAATTTATTCTTGAAATTCATATCTTTTGACCTTTTTTTCCATATAAATATTCCTTCAGTGACCATACAACATGACCTTCAGTGACCTTCAGTGACCATACAACATAATTCAGAATGTTTATGTTTTGGCAGACCAAATCCACTTGTTTCTTCATCATTGCCTTGACTTCTTATTTTCATCAATTCTATCAATTAGACTCTCACAAATTGTTCAGTAGGATGTAAATTACTTTTTTCCTTTATTTTATCTTGAAATGTCAGCTTCATTATAAATATTAAATGCATTTATTGTTGTAATTTGTTCATTTTACATAGGAAGAAGCAAAATAATTGTATTCAACCTGGTAATACATTTTGAAGCTGTTAGAAAACATATATTTATGATATTCTCTAGAATTTTATGAGGAATTGACTGATTTCTAATGTTCTGTATTCTCATTCTCCTTCCCATTTAATCTCTTCTAATAATTTAATATTTTATTCATTCCCTAGGCTTTCTCAAATATGGCACACTAGGCTGATTAATTTATCAATGTATTCATTTAATTTATGTAGCCTGGTTAGAAGGTTATATAGTTTATATATAAATAGTAATTTTGCTTTACTGTTAAATTGGGATTTAATATCACTTTAACTTTTTTTTAATCAAAGCTCTGTACTGCATATGTATGAGAAAAAAATGGATATTCTGCTTGGATTAATACTAACTATGCATATAGGGAGGAATTGTCACCAAAATACTACATAACTGAGTGTCTTCATGTGATGAGACTATATTGGTAAATCTTTATTTGATTAACCTCTCTACATAATCTGCACTTAATTGAGGCATTGCTCTGAATGCATGATTGCATGATCAGAAAAGCAGTGTAAATAAATAGAAGTAAAAAGATGATAGGATATCTATTTGGGGTAGTTTGGAGTAAATTGAAACCTTTCACACTTCTGATTTTATCATTTGAAAATGGAAGACCACATCACAAAGGCAAACATAAATATATCTTTTGTGTATGTGTGTGTGTGTGTGTCTAAGTCTGTGTATCTGTGTTTTTGTGTAGGTTTATTCATATATTTATTTTTATGCTTTAGAAACAAATCTCTCTCTCTCTCTCTCTCTCTCTATGTGTGTGTGTGTGTGTGTGTGTCTCTCACACACATACATACACACAGACACAGACACATGCATGCACACACAAATACACATATATTTATCTATTTCTCAGTTCTTTGCTTTAGATAAATGCTATGACCTATGACCTATTTGAAATTTAAATATTTTAATCTCTGCTGAGAATATCAGTGAAACTCTTAATAATTATTATTTTTATTTCTTTTTTTAAAAAGCACGGAGACACTTGTAAAGCTTTAATTGAATACCCATAAAATAAATCTTAATAGGTATTCTGTATATTAAAAAAACAACATCACTCTTAAATAAGTATTGTGCTAGGACTATCAATAATATACTTTTACAAATATGCCCTTACAAGTTACATAGTAGTACTTTTCCAGTCACGCTTGATGTAGAAAGAATCATAAAATGCCTTATCTAAATTGATCATATCACAGTTCTATTATAAGCAAATACAAGCATTTATTTAGCTGCTTTTAACCACTTTGCCTTGTTACTCAAGCAAAGCATCTGTGTATTTTTGCGTGTCTATGTACTTGAAGTAAGAAGAAAGATAATTGGCCTTTTCTTCTATCTTACAGCTTACTCAAACACTTTTCAAGGGTTGCCTATAGGCTAGTGTTAATTCCTGGTGATTGCCTGCGTAAGTCTGTGCAGTTTTCTTGACAAAGCTTTTTGGAAGTAGTTTGCCACTGCCTACTTCTAGGGCTAAAAGAAAGAGAGAGGTCCAAGGCAGTTTCTAGTCTGATACCTTGACCAATATACCAAACTTGGTCTTTTCAAGGATGTACTGTCTGTTCAATTTCAGAATATAAATTTTCTATAGTACTTGGATCACAATATCAAACAATATCACCAACTAAGTTCTCCACTCTCAATCTTTTCATTATCTTGTTTAGTACTAAAAATAGTAATGTACTATTAGTGATATCAGAGAACTCCAACATTTTTTTTAATTAATTAAATTTTTAACTTCCAAATATTGTGATTTTATCAAAAGAGACCATAGCAAGCACGGCACCAAAGAATTAAATCCTCAACTCTTCTAACCTAGAACAGTTCAGAAAACAACTATGTAGACAGAAAAGCTATGTAAAAATTACCATACTTTTCAGAAAGTTATGTAAGACTACATAAAGATGTGGTAAAGTAGAAGAAAATGTATATTAAAACAAGGCATTTTATCCCTAATATGTAACATAAATAAAAATACTTAACAGAGGATGAGTACTTGTAAAACTTTGGATCTTTTTTTTTTTTAAATGAGTTTTCTAGGCATTATGGGGAAAAATAAGCATAGTGCAATACTATGCCAAAATCCATGTTAGTGTGAAATTTTGATGAAATTTACTACTCACACAATGTGTAGAAAAGTACATAAATAAAAGAAAATTGAATACAATATATGTAGAATAAAGACATTAAAAACAAAGCTATATTTTGGGTGGCAGAGATAAGTTATATTATGATAATTAATGTGTGCATAGTATGAGCTATAATAATGTATACGGAATTCTATATCTGCATTATCTGTAATGATCTTTTATAGAAAAAACACTGATATAGAAATACAGTGAGTAGAACTGAAGACTGTAAATTAGAAACCAAGAATGTTTGAATGATTTGCCTCTCCCCATGTTTTCTAATTCACTGTAGAAATAGTTTCATTGCGACAGTCTTTTTCAATGTCTTTTTTGTGTAAGTAACAATAGCTGGATTAAGTGTGACAAGTAGAGATCATATTTCTCAGTCAAGAATCCTTGCTTCTTTTATGATAGAGCCATTTGTTTCTATTGGGAACAGTTTAACAGATTATTTTAACACCTACAGCAATAGATATCCTAAAAACTCTATAAATTTGATATGTACGTACTCACCTTGGCCATTTACTAAATGTATCCTTGCATTTATTTGCCAATGTGTAACTTCAGTGTTCTCTCATTAAAAAAGTCCAACACTTCTAAGAACTGTTTCCATTCATTTGTATCATTGTCTACAATTAAATATAGGGAATTATGGAAAAAATGGAATAAAAGTAAAAAGTATAGAAGTATAGACATATTGAAAGAAAGGAGATTCAGATTCAGTATTTATCCTTAATTTTCATCATGTGGCACTTCCAATAAACTATCAGATAATTGTACTGTACAGGTTCTTATACTATGAATATAAATATTTGCAGAAGAATGCAAAAAAAATTCTACATAGATACAAACATGTGAAACTGTATTTTCAATCTCCTTTCTTTTTGGTATTAAATGCATGAATGTCTACAAAAATATATGTCTGAATTCTATCAACAGATATGGAGTGTGACTTATCCAGAACTGTTCATGTGGAAAATCTGCCATATTTAAGAACAGTGTTATAGAACGATCCTGTGAAAGCAATGTAATTTAAATTTAAAAAAAATGTGTGCTTTATAGAAGTTTTACTTAAATTGTAAATGATGTCATGAAACATTAGGCCATTCTTTTCTGTCAAGAACAATTCAAGGGAATTTCTGTTTCAGAAATATGGCTTCAACTAATTTTCAAATGAAACGAAGGAGACATTATGAATGAAGAAGAATTTGAAAATTCATCCTTCTCCTTGTTCACACAATGAGGACATTCATACATGGATAATAGCTTACTAACGTTCTTTCAGCAACAGTTGTTGTCAGAATGTATTCCAGTGGTAGTAAAAATATTATATTCCTAAAAATTATTTAAGACTTTAGCGTGACAAAGATAAATAGGGACTGTATTATACCTTGTAGGATTTTCATATCCAAATTAAATTCCATTAATAGAAGCAAGCAAAATCACTCAGTGAGACAGAGAGAAATTGGAATGTATATTTGTTCTTTCTGCCGAGTCATAAAACAAGTCTGTTCGGCATACACAATACTTCTGTACTTACAGGCACCTTGTCAATCTCTAAGATAAACTCTTATACAACATCTGCCACCTTCAACAGTCAGCCAAGAGAGAATTAGATGAAAATCAATGATAAAGTAGACATTTTACTGTCCTTGTTGTCTCATGCTCTCCCCTCTCACTTTATTGAATTTTCTATTCAATAAAGCCCTATGTTTTACAAAATAATATTCCAAATCCTTTAATTTGGAATTAGTGTTTTAAAGTTGATTGTTAGGAAACTCTTTCTGTTTCTGTTTCTCTGTCTCTGTCTGTCTGTCTGTCTCTCTCTCTCTCTCTCTCTCACACACACACACACACAGAGTATATATGCATACACATACACATATATTGTATTCACTTCCATATCTTAAACAATACATATATAAAGATACAAAGGTAACAATCAGAATTGGAACAAGTGGCTAACAGGGCATTTGTTAAGCAAGCACTACCTGTATATATTTTCATTTAAGGGTTTTGATTTCATAGAGATTCATCAGTATCTTTGTAGGAATAATTAACCCAGCTAAAATCTTATTCAAATAATCAGTTTGATAATTGATTATAGAATGGCAATTGTATTCCATTTGAATCACTGACTTGGTTCTAAACCCCATATTAATTTACTTCGGATTCCTAAAATTATTAAGTAGAAACAGTTCAACTTGGTTGCCTATTCTATTCAGAACAAAATGCCCTTGACTATTTATAAAGTGTCAATAAACTTTAAAGATGGCTGACTTCAGATTACACATGAGTACACCAGATAGCTTCTCCAAATGACCTGAAGAAGTAGTCAGGGACAGAACACAAATTAAATTTGGTAATATGATTATTATTTATACATGTAATGTCCCTCTGCCTTAACAATTCAGTACCAAGGTAGAAAGACTCTATAGTTTCAATGAGATTTTAAATTATTAATCTTGCACAGGTGATCCTATTGTTTTGAATGAAACGTACAGTTACTGGACAATGTTTCAGAAATGTTCCTTCAGCTCAATTTCCTTTATATAACTAGTTGCTGCATTACATTTCACCTCTAAGTCAAATCTGTTCTACTGCCAAGGAATTTCAGCATAAGAAGAGAAGAAGAGCAAAATAAATCTATCAAAAATTGAACTGGACTCAACACCCTGCTTAATACAGGACTCTAAAATTACATCATTTTTATAGACAGCTATCTGGCTTCTATTTATATTCTTCCAAAGTTTAACATCTTATAAGTCAGCCTGCTTCATTGATAAATAATATTAGTATTAGGAAATTCTCCTTTTAAAATATGTCTTCTGGAGCACTCTGTCTTGGAATAGCCCTAAACAATTCTGCCCTATGACAGCTTTTTAGATACTTCAGAATATTCCAGACTGTTTCCTAAATATTAAAAATATAAGACTGTTTGGCATAGTGTTTTCCCTTCCAGGCCCTTATTCTCTTGATTGTACCTTTTGTACAAAGGGTGATGTACCAGTTTGTCAAATTCTTTTCTGAAATGCATGCTTAGGTATGCCAGGATGCATTCAGATTGGTCAATTTGCCCATAAACTCAGAACCACTTTTTTTTTTTGAAAAAAATCTTTTAAAAGTAATAAGAGAATACTGGACATTATTGTTTCTCCTAACTTCACAATTCCTTATCTTCCATGAAAATGTGGAACTACTGCCTCAGCTCAGAAAAGCTATAGGAATAAATGTGTCCTCTGAAGCATTTTTTTCTGCTTCAAATTTAAGTAGCTGCTGATCATTAAGCTCTAGAGAGTTCTATATAGTAATAGCAGAAAACATATTCGCTGCATGTGTGCTTGATAATTCTTTTGTGAAGTATATTTTTCAGAGGAAAATGACTACTTTATTGGAAGAAAGCAACCAGCTATGACTAATGTACTACCCAGAGGACCAGCAGAACTGAAACTCTATATAAACCATTAGCTGTTTTCTGAGTCCTTTTTGGGTAAAAGTTCTTTGATAGGTATAGACAGACTAGTGCTCTAAAGCAGTGGTGGGATTCAATTTTTTTTACTACCGGTTCTGTGGGCATGGCTTATTTGGTGGGCGTGGCTTGGTGATCATATGACTGGGAGGGCGTGGCTTTGTGATCATGTGACTGGGTGGGCATAGCCAATTCAATGTCACTCATGTCAAGGGGTGCCTCACCTGGCCCCTCCCCTCCCAGCCATTCCTCCTGGCCTCAACGTATCTATAGCTCTGTAAAAATGTTGTTCACCTTTTTTTGATTTTATTATCTATAGATGTAGTACTATAGATGTACTTTCATGGACCACTGAAAGGAGGAAATGGCTCACATGCTTAGTCCAAGAGTGTGATAGGCAACAGGCTTTTAAGGGGCTGCCACAAAGAAAGGGGGACAATGTATTTTCCAAAGAAGCAGAATGCAAACAAGAAGCAATGGATGGAAACTGAACATAGAGAAGCAACCTAAAACTTCGGAGAAACTTCCTGACAGTTAGAACAATTAACCAGTTCTGCCTGTCTCCAGAAGTCCTGGGTGCTCAATCACTGGAAGTTTTTCAGAAAAGACTGGACAGCCATTTCTCTGAAATGGTATAGGTCTTTCAAGGTCCCTCTAAGTCTTATGCTGTTATGCTGACACTTTCCCAGGATCTCTACTCAAATTTATTTCATAATTTCATATATAAAATAGCCAGTTGTGTAATATAACCTGCATATTGTTCAAAACAGTAATTATTATGGCTCTTGTTTGACAGCAAGTCTAAAAGTCAAAGATCACAAGAGTGCTTCTTTCTCTGTATGTATACTGTAAGGTCTGGCAGTACACCTAAGCCAAAAATGAATCAAAACAAAGATTTAAACAGAGGCTTGCAAATTAAATAAAGGAGACTTTATTTTTTGATCAAAGTTAAACCTTTTATACCTTATACCTTTTAAGATTCTTAGAAGTTGAGTAACTGCATTGTAAAACTCTCTAACTCAGATTTACATCTTTCTTGCAAAAGACAAATCTCTCCTGGCAATGTTTACCTTTCATTATCTCTTCTCCTATTGTCCATCTAATTGATCACAATTGACCATTAAGGAAGCTGTTAACAGCATACTTCAAAGTGTGGATTTCTCCAAATGGAGGTACCTTACATTCCCAGAGAGGTATGTTTCATTCCTGGGGGTGATGCTGGGGTGAAATGTATCAATCCAGGAAAACAGATGAATTCAAGTTGATTTAGATGGGGCAATCATGTGTCTTAATAGAAGAGGGATATAACTGATTGCAGTCATGTGTTTATAATTGTTTTACAACAAGTGAAAGGTTAAGGAAATCTTTTTTTATAACAGCAAGATAACAAATGCCTATAGAGTAACTCTATTTAATGCTATAATATATTCTATTACATTTCTTTATTTATTATTACTATACCCTTCAGTACAAAACATCATGTACTAGGAAGAGCATATTAAGCTGGACTTATGCAACCTGATGTACAAAATAAACACACACATATTTATGCTCTGGACTAGACACTGAATGCATGTAAATCCCTGAAAAATATGTGGTAGCCCTCAGCAAAAAAAAGGCAGTAAAATCACTCTTGGTGTAGAGACAATGCAGTGTATCAACACATGATAAATCATGGAACAATTAAAAATAATAGCACGTGTTTTTTTTTTTCTCTCTCTCTCTCTCTCCCTTCCTTCCTATTTCTTTTTTTTCTTTTTCTTTCTCTCTTCCTTTCTTCCTCTTTCTTTTTCTTTTCCCTTTTTCTTTTCCTTTTTCTTTCTTTCTTGCCTCTCTCTCTCTCTCACACACACACACACCACTCTGTCTTCCTATTTCTTTTTCTTTCTCTCTTTCTTTCTACACCAGTCTCTCTTCCTACTTCTTTTTCTTTCTCTCTTTTTTCTTTCTCTCCCTTCCTCTTTCTTTCCTTCTTTATTCTCTCTCTCTCTCTCTCTCTCTCTCTCTCTCTCTCTCTCTCTCTCACACACACACACACACACACACACACAAAAAAAAACACCCCAAGTATGGGAAGAACTGAATGATCCAGCAAGCTCCAGTCATCAGTGGGTGGCAGGAAAAGGGAGAAAGTGGGCATCATCATGGAGCATCCACCTGCCCTCCCAAAGACCTCGAGCCATTTGTTTTCTGGAGGGTGGCAGTGATGAAGGAGCTCTGTGAATGGCAGCAGTGGAAGGAGCATCTGCCCATCCTCCCAAAGACCTCTGGCAGCTGCTTGCATTATTTGCGAGGGGAGGTGGTGGTGGTGGGAGTGTGGAGCACCCCCCCACTCCAGCTCTCCCAAAAAAGCTCCATGAATGGTGGCAGCAGCAGGAGCATCCACCTGCAGGGCAGGTGTATGTCCCAGCCAGTGCTGCACATGTGGTGTGCAATTTTCAGCAATCCTGGCTGGGACATTCACCTGCCCTCACTGCGCCATGGCTGCCACATGGTAGGAAAAGCTGGGAAAGCACCTTATGGGATGGAGCCACGCTGGCTTAGCCAGCCAGTCAAGCCCAGGGACAGGAAGGCCTGGAAAAGTACAGGGACAGGAGAGAAGGCCCGGGAAAGTCTGGGAATGGTGGGGAAAGTGCTAGCATGACTCACAGGCTTACCTGTGAGCAGGAAGATCAGGGCTGCTCAGTTGGGGTGGAGGCACCATGTGGGAAGGCTAGAATGGCAAGCCACGAGGACCAGGAAGGAAGGAGTGACTGGGCAGGGCGAGTGGCAGGCAGGCAGATGGGGTGGTCGGGGTGAGCGAGCATGGGTGGGCAGGGCAAGCAAGCAAGCAGAGACCGGGTAACCAGGTCAGGGGAGTGGCCAGCCAAATGTTGCTATCCACGCCAAATTCTTCCTACTGGTTTGCCCAATCCGGTGCGAACCGGCTAAATACCACCTCTGTTCTAAAGATGACAACAAATAAAGTAGGCTTTTCTGTGGTATCTTTATTTTGGCATCAGTGTCAGCCTCTTCTCTTGCAATTAGGAATGGATTTTTAATAAAGGAGACATGAAGCCGAATTGATAATGCAGATACTAAAATAATGCATATTACAGTTAAAACATTATTGCAACTTAATATTAAACGCTTTTTAAGAGTATGGTCCACATTCAATCAGAAGATTGTGATACTCCAATTCCAGTGTTCTATTCAGGTATATAGTTTGTCTTAGAGTTCTTCTAAAATAGACCTTTTCATAGCATATTTTAAAAATAAAGATGTCAGAGATAGTAATTGAAACTTCCTACATGAAAAACATACCACTAATTCATAAATCCTTTTTTGATATTTTTTTTTTTGAAACCATACAATGGACAATTCCAACTACTGCGTAGTTAGAGATTAGTTCTGAAAACTGCATGAGCTAAGAATTAAATTTTTGGGATTAGAGTTGGATTAAAAAAGGTAATTAGGACCTTAAGTTCCTTATATTGTTTAGAATATAGATCTTTTGCCCAAAATAGCTGTATAATACGAATGGTTGCTGGATTTTTGAATGCTTTTACCCAATGGGTATCTTTCAGTGTAGATGAAGCCAACTGTGAATATCTCAAATATATTTAGCATAATTGTGCCTTCAGAAATTTCTTCCACTATAGTGAACACACTCTAAAAAGCACAATAAATGACTGTCATTGACTCAATTTGATGTTGGGTTCTGAACAAAATTTTCATTAAAGAGAAGAAAGGGAAATAAATCGTTATAAAATTGAAAATATTGATAAGTTCTCTCTCTCTGTGTGTGTGTGTGCCTGTCTGTCTGTCTCTTTCTGTTTCTGTTGTTTTTTTTCTAATTACTTTTACAAATAGTAGAGGGCAATATGATTGTTAGCCTACATAATATATACATTTCAAATACATACTTATTTTATTTTATTAGAAAAAATTTAACTGAAAAATAATGTACTATTAAAAAGAATACATATTCATATTTACATTAACCAGTATTATCTATGGTTTTTAATGTACTTATTACATTTATCTTCTGCTACTATCTTAGTTTCAGTAATTCACAATATAACATCAGTATATATTAATAAGAATAAAATAGTTAAGGCATGTACAATAAACATCAATGGATTGAAAAGTGTATATAATAATGTAAAATAATGGAATCATCATAATTTTCCTAGCATTATTTCTGAAGATGCAGGGTCCGCTTTTCAGATCAAGAAATGCCATCTGTAGAAGCAAACTTAGCATCTTGGTTATATCTGCATTTTGACGGATATAACTGGAGATCATTGGTTATGACAAAAAACTAACCAACTGTCTTGTCACCTGCATCTGACATCAGTTTTGTCATGTTCAGGTCAGAACCATCCTGGTAGATGGGCAGTATTCAGCAGTTCCACTAAGTGAAGCATATCTCACCAACAATCTAAAATAACTGAATAATTGTGTATATATCTTCACCTACTATTCATATTGCTTTCCTTCATAACTTTCTAAAGTTTACACATTTTTGCACTTTTTCATTTTTACTATGTATATGAGATAATTATATATTTTCCATGTCTGTCTGTCTGTCTGTCTATCTATCTATCTATCTATCTATCTATCTATCTATCTATCTATCTATCTATTTTAAGTTATATCATATTTTTTTAAAATCCGTATTTTTTAACATACTAGATGAAATGGACCCTAAGACTTAGATTTTCTGTGATGAAAAAAGATAATTTTTTTGCAAATCTTTCCATTTGACTTGAAAATATATCTATACAGTATCATAATTCCCAATCGTGTTTTTCCATGCCTTTGAGGGCTGATGCTGAGCTCAATAGGTATTGGCATGATTTAGCATGATTTTTTACTTTTAATGTTCTTTTTACCCATGAATATATTTTTGCTGGTCAATTACTTTGCCCAGAACTCCAAACCTGCTGAGATATGACTTCAGTTTGTGAAATATTCTGCTCAGTATTGTATTCTGTTGGCCCATAATGATTACCCTTTTAGCATGAAAATTATTCTCTGAATATTCTCATTATGCTACTGCACCTGACCTAAATAAGCCATCTTAAAAAATGTTTTCTATTTTTCTCTTGAAAAAGTTAAGACAATGTACACTGGGTACATCTCAGTAGGTAGCATTGGATTAGGAAATATTAAAGCTGATCTAATTAATATTTAGAGGGGTTCTGAAAAAAAACACCACTGTTTCCACAATACACGTTTGAACATTAAATGATTGCAAGCATATAGTCCTAAACACTGGCCCCATATTACAGTATATTGTCATAGGCTTATTGTCTTTTATTGGAAAAGATCTTGAACAACAAAGAGCAAATTCAATTTCCAGAAGCTGAATGACAGAATCAGCCTGAGGCAGACATAATATTACAAATCCACCTAAAATTATGTAATTAATAAAGATTAACAATCAGTAAAACCTGACCAACAGCTGACTAATCAACAGAGATGATGATTAATCAATAGACCAAATAACACAATGGCCTACTGGGGTAGAATATACTCTATAGTTTCTCTGATCCAAATCTTATAAAACAGAAGCTAAATGGAGTGATATTGTTAATGACTGAAATCTTTGAAAAGCTGCAATAGGAGATAGATGTTAAAATATCCAAAAGGTTACATACAGTCTTTATAAATAAACTAATCATTGATAAGGGATCAACAGTACAAGGATGGCATTGAAATGGTTTAACCAGAGATGGTATTCAGCAGGTTCTGACCAGTTCTGGAGAACCGGTAGCGGAAATTTTGAGTAGTTCGGAGAACCGGCAAATACCACCTCTGACTGGAGATTTTACAGTATCCTTCCCCTGCCACGCCCACCAAACCACACCCACAGAACCGGTAGTGAAAATTTTTGAATCCCACCACTGGATTTAACAACTGTATATTAAATTTTCAGTCTGTTCAGTCAAACTGAATTTATCACTTCTATCATTTCAAGTGGTTCGGATTCAATGAGAATGAATTGAGTTGGTATCCTTCAGTCTCAAGATACTGTGGTATCATGCTATGAAACTGGTAGCTGCCACTTCCCATGTTGTTTCAATGCTGTATGCAAAGCTGGAGTTCCTCTCCAGAGCATGAGGCCTGGGTAATTTAATATGGAGGATAAACTGTAACCCAAGCAGCAGATCCCCCATCTCCACATCACTGAAATAGTCTAATAGAATGGCAGAGTCGATGCAATTAGTTCCAGCTGCGTTGCAGGAGTTACCAGAACATGATTGTATGAAACAGTCATGAACTGCTTCCAGGACTCCAGTTCTGGATTTTGCCTTGAGGTTGATTCCTGAAGCCTTTTCCAATAATAGATATAGCCACAAGGCAGTGGAGGTTTGAAATCAGAGTTTCCCTTCTAGAAGATGGTTCTACTGTTTTATCTGTCATTGGGGCATAAAGCCCTCTTCTGCCTTCAAAACTGAAGAATGACACTGTTACAGTAGAAAAATGAAAGAAGTATAGAAGGAAAGTATAACTAAAATACATTTTGCATTCATATACAATCCAATAAAAGTGTTAATATATTTGCATATATACTCTCATCATTCTGAGCAAATGATTGTACAGCATTAATGCTATAGAATATATATATCTGTTCAGGGGGATTCTGGTCCCATATTAACTGTTTACAAGAAACATGGATAGTAGATTAAAGCATAAAAGTTTTAATCACTAACAGAGATATTTTATCATAACTAAACAGGCATGTGGATTTTCTATATCATTTTTTACTCAAGCACTTTCATCAAAGTTGAAAACATTATATATAATTTGTTAAGATACCCTTAAACATCATAAATGAAATAGAAATTATGAAGAGGCTTACCTAACCATAAAATATAAACATTACATTAAAGTAAAATAAGTGCTCATAATTGGATAAAGTCTTAGTACAAAAAGGCGAACAGTATTTTTTTTCTGCATATCACTAAAAGCAAGGCAATAAATATCAGATGCAGGAAGATCATGGCAAGCTGAATATTACGACTAATTTTATGTATAAAAAAAAACCTCTCAGAAATTATGAGGTAGAATAAATTACTGAATGCAATTTCTACAGCAGCTGTGTTATTTTTCCATACATTTTTTTAGAATTGAGATTGAAATTCCTAAGGATCGGAATTATAGGACTGGCATTCCCACCTTTTCTTGTTAAGCCAGGGAGACAGGCCTGTGTGTGTGTGTGTGTGTGTGTGTGTGTGTGTGTGTGTGTGTACATGAGTATGTTTTTTTTCAATTCAAGCTGGATGTCCAAATATAATGCATAATTTTCTCCAAACAAAATAATGTTCTTAGTTGGATAAGTGAGAGCAATAACCCTGGAGTTTCAAACACATTAATTTAATATTCATTTATATTAGTAAAAAAACCATAATAAAAAAAGAATGGGTATTTGAGATAAATATACTATGCACTTATTTCCCACATTTAAATTCTATATAAAAATACTTGCAAAGTCTGAATTGAGAATATGTGAATAGTATTGAGGTTGACAATAGTTTAAATGGAAAAGATGACATAGCTTTCAACAATGGGCAATTTCAACAATGGGCAATTGAAAACTTCTCTACATTCTGTGTTCTGCATTTAGGCATTGAGAAAATTAAGGCTTTTTGAAATGCTGAGTGAATTTCTTTTGAAAGGATTGGAAAGGAAATTCACTAAAGTACATGTAGAGGAAAGTTTTAACAGAACCTTGTATAGTTAATGCCAATAATAATCAATATCATACATATAAAATCCTAAACTGGATCAAATATTCCAAAGATATTTTTGAGCCTTAACAACTGGCAAATTAAATGAAATAGCATTCTTTAAGTCAGATGCAGAATATATTTATTGATTTAAACCTTAGGCAAATCAATATGTCAGTCATAAGGGCCTGGAAGTAACATGATGATTTCACTAAAAAAAAAAAAGATGATAATAAGACAATGGAGGAGGTTTTAGCAGTACCAGCAGCCACCATTTTTTGTGTTTTGGTGTTTCCGTCTACTTTTGGACATTGTGTTGTTGAGGACAGCAATCCATTGAGGGCATAAAGAAATCAAGAGCCCAAAATTAACTGCTTTGATGAGCGATAATAGACTAGACAGCTATATAAGAGACTGGAAAACATATGTGGACTTTCTACATGCTAAATATAATAAGATGGTTTTGAAATGTAATGTTTAGCTCAACCTGTTGACTATATGTATGTGTGTGTGTGTGTGTGTGTGTGTGTGTTTACAAAAAAGGAGGAAAATGATCAATTAGATTTAACATTTAACCCACACACGTTAAATGTTAAATCTAATTGACCATTTTTTCTCCTTTTTTGTACACAATTTTTTTCTTTTTTGTTTCTTTTTGTTGTTGTTAAGGTTGAATGTATGTTTTTGCTTTGTTTCATTTTCTTTGTTTGTTGTACTGCTCTGTATTTTATTCTCTATGATCAAACAATGAATTTAAATTTTAAAAAAGAAACATGGATTCTCTGAGTGAAATTTTCCCTCAAATCTCCCAGGATTGAAGTTTAGGATCAAATGATTTTAAAAATTAGAAATTATAAGTAAAGAAAGGATGTTTAATTTCTATTTAAGTTCACAAACAGACTCACACACATACCATTATCATCATCACATCACATCAGATGGATTTGTTCCTTCTGTAACATTTAGAAGTTATCTTAAATGAAGGAAATAATTCTGCCAAAGATATTTAGAAAGGGTAATAAAAGACATACATCCTATGGTCTGTCAACCACATGTGGTTCTTGAGCATGCCAAGAAAAATATGGCATACATGGGCATTGTGTTGTAAAAATGGTGCACAATATTTTGGACAGTGATGAAAAGTTCCATGTAAAGGAAAAATATCAGGAACTGGCAGCATAGTTCGGAATGCCAATAAGATTAGCAGTGCAATACTATGTTTGTATTCTCAGTAATTAGTCTCACTGATTTCTACAAAAGGCAATTTACTCCTAATAAATTAATATAATATTGCAGCTCTTAAATGTTAATATTTTTCCAGTAATGCTTCAATTTGAAATTATTCTTTTTAAAAGGTTTGTTTTGCTTTAAATCAGTATTTTTCAATTTCAGTAAGCAAAGATGTGTGGGATTTGTTAGGAATGTAAGTCACCTAACAGTTATTTGGGTTGGAAATATATAAACTAGGATAGACGTTTTAATACTATGCCTTTAAGAGAATGCTAAACCTGTAATTGGGTGTGGTTTCTCAAACAGCCATAAGATGGAGCCAGAAACCTGGGTTGTTTAGACTCAGAAGAGAGTGTGAGTGAGTTTTTGTTTCCTTCTGTTGGAGAGTATTGCCGTTCCTCCTAATATTCTTGTGTTGTGGCTCCGGGCTTGGATTCAGCTCCTGTGATTGATATGAGTTCAAGTGAAGAGGTTA
>NW_020769322.1:21475070-21561232 GCF_900518735.1 Pseudonaja textilis | reverse complement strand
TTTCAATTTTTAGAAATGGCGGTATGTACTTATGAAAAATTGACTACGCAGCAGGACGATTGGAACAAAGAAGAAGAAGAAGCCATTTTGGATGAGCAATGGGTTTTCTTTGGGGAGGAGGAGGAAGAGGAAAAGAAAAAGGGGATTTTAAGGGCAGAGAAAACAATCCAAAAAGAGAAAAATGAGATGAAAGGTGGATATAAGGTTAGAAAACAACAGAAAGGGGGTAAGCAGAAGAAGAAAAGGGAGGAGGAGAGACAATGGGGTAAAAAAGGCAAGGAGAAAAATAAACAAGAGAGAAAGGAGGGGATGGAAAACCTTAATGGTGGGAAGCAAGATTTAAAGAAACAAAATCTATTTAGAGACAGTGGGTAAATTTAATTGAAAAAGAGATCCTGGAAGGTACATAAAAGTGTGTTTTTATACGCGTATTTAGAGTAAAATGTGTATTAGCATATATGATTAGCTCTTTTATGGTATCTATGGTGGGTTATAGGCTTTCATTTTGTAATTGTAGTGTACTTGCTTTTTTTAATAAAGTTTATTGTGTAATTTTAGAATGTACTAACCAGAATCTCAATATAAATTAAGTGTTATATTAAGCATTATTAAGTTAGGGAAAAGAGGCAAAGGCGTTACTCCATTTAGTGTACAGGAGAAGTATATCTAAAGAAAAAAGATGAAGGGATAACTGGAAAAGAACAGACAAAGAATGATAAGTATTATGAATTGTATTGAGATAAGATAAACAAAATAAAACTAAGAAAGATAAAAGAGGGAAGAAGCTATACAAAAAATTGAAAATGGTAATAAGATATGGAATGGCATATAAAGTAAATATGATTTTTGAATTTGTGTCTGTGCGAAGAGTTTTAACCCGGGATTAAGCAGCTTTCAGAAATGATGTTTTTTTTATGTTCTATGTTATGTTTGTTTGTGTATTGTTTTTTAAAAGGCAAAAATTTTGATTAGTAAGAAATATAATTTGGACAATAGAATGAAAAGGAGAAATTGGGAGAAGATATGATGAGCAGATAATGCAAATATACATATTACACCTGGCACGTTTTACTGATTCTTCCAGAAAGATTCTTTATGTTAATATGCCTTGGTTGTTTGTATGTTTTGTAAAGTCAATAAAATTTGTTTTTTTTAAAAAAAAAAACAAGTCAGAGGAAAATATAAATGTGATGATTGAATAGCAGATAAACTAGAAAAGAAATGTTATTGAATAAGAGTAAAGAGAAACAATGTGAAATTTGTTAATTTGTCTATATGGAAATGGGATAAATTAGAAAAATGTCATATAAAACAATGTGTTATCTGCTTTGTAAAGATTTATAATGGAAAGAGGTTTTATGTTTTTAATGTTTAATGATGTTTTGTTTTGTTTGTTTGTTGTTAAAATCAATAAAATTTGTTTAAAAAAAATTGTCTAGCAGATTTATTTTGTTTGAGAAGCTTTCAAGTGCTCTGTGGACTCTTTGGCCATTGCTCTGTGGACTAACATTGGTCTGCTCATGGCTGGACTTCATTTGGACAGTTCTGGGTTTTTTGGTGTAGTGATTTGATGGGGAATATTAATAAACTCACTAAACCATAGTTATATGTGTGTGTGTGAGTAAGCAGGACACTTCCTTTGTTTTAGGTCAGCACAGTATCCCACACCATTGTCTACATCACCTTCCACTTTAGTATAGATGGCAATCACCTATATGAAAGGCTGAAAGAAGATGACAAGATACAATATACGTGAACATGAAAAATGCCCAGTTGGGCATGGATGCTGTATTTGATTGCACTGCAAATCCTGAATCCTGGATCTGCACCAAAGGTTAGGATGGTGATGATAATGATGATGATGACGATGTTTTAGGTTGGCACAATCAACTTTCCATCTTTGCCTTGGTTTAGTCAACATTGGTACAATTTTTCCAATACATGACTTCCTTCATGGAGTTTTGAAAACAAGAAATTCCAAGATAGAATTATACTTTGTTTGAAAACCAAGCTGTTGACATCTCTGATGGTATTGAATTGAAGTATCCTAGGTGCTCCATTTCAATTTTTATTTCACTTTCACTTTCATGCACCCTATAGAGGTGTATGTCCTTCTGTCTCCTATGTATTCTATGTAATCCAGAAACTAGATAATTATCACAGAGCATTTGCGATGCAGTTTTAGTCACTGAATGAGGGAGCTTTACTAGTGAAGTTAGTGCTAGTTTATTAGTGTTATCTCACAGTCAAGAGAGATAACCTGAGTCATTATATCTCTGTTCAGTATATTTATATAGGGAACCAGGTAGATGACCTTGGAGAATGAATCTAGAGATCTTTATAAAAACACTGGGTGCACAAGAAACATGAATTATTTTCAGAAAGATGAAAAAAAAATATCACAACTCAAATTAGTTATCCCCCCTCCCCCCAGTTCCCTGGAATATAGGAGGAAAGAAGGGAAGATACTGAGAGACCAGCAAGAATCTATTATTATAGATTATATCAATAAAGTGTAATTCTAGACTTCCTATGGACTCTTCTTCCTTATCTGCTCTACATTGAAAGATTGATGGGTAGCTGTTATTTAGACCTGGTCTGGTTAAGCTTTGTTTTTCATTAGCTTCTGCTTGAGTGCACTTTTCCCTGGGTTCAAATTCAATTCCTCTATGTTTCACATAGATTTATTTCATTTCTTGTAAAGGGTAGATTTTAAAATTTATGTACATTTTTATATGAATTGGCTGAACAAACTTAGCTATAGAAGATAAATGTGTTGCTTGGACAGTGTCCTGAAGTTTAGCTGTGACTGGTATCATAAAGCTACCTGCATCCCTGAAGCTATAAGTAGCTTTGAGGTCATGATGAGACAAAATACTAGAAGGCAATTATGAAGGTGACAGTTCTGTTGTATGTGTTGCAATTTATTCTATGCACTTTCCCCACAAAACATGAAAAGAAATGCCAAAAGATAAAACTGATGGACATTCAAAAATAGAACAAGACACAGTGTGAAAACTGTACTGAGATATTATTCATCCTTGAATCTCCTGGAAATGGCAGAAATAAGTATATTTCTTTCAATTAATTTAATCTTATTTCAAAGTGTCTTCTACTATTATTTTCTGGAACTGTATAAATTTATACTGGAATTCATTTTCTACTTTTCCTTAAATATTTTTTCTGTGACAATAGGTTTTTTTTTTTAATGATGATGTCTTGGTGTCTTTGTAGATAATAGTTTTTGGTGAGATAGACAAACATGTTTTACCTTTACTCCCTTGCATTTTACCTTTAAATTACTTTGTAAAGAGCTACACTTCCTAAAATCCACACATACAGTCACAAAAGGACAGTTACCAAAGCTTGATTATCACTGCAGTATTTTCTTGGAAAGTGAATAACACAGTATTACATCATACCAATGCATCTAAGAAAGAGCAGAAAACAATGATCTAACAATGACTAAAAATAAAAATCAATCAATCATTAAAAATGTAATATTAAAAAAAAAAAACCTTCCTTGTGCATTTGTTCCAGGAAAGGTTTTCTTTTTGAATCGTAAATAGTCAAAAGTGGTTTTGTGCAAGATTCACTAGCCAATTGGAATGTATTCCTTTTTGCAAATTTGAAAGCTTCTTACCTATCAGCTAAAAGTAATTATTTGTAGGAAGTCTCCTGATAATGTAGACATAGACTGAGTTTAAAATATTGAAAATATTTTTATACTGCAAAAATATTTTTCTTTGTGCAGTTCTAGGAAAACAACACGCACTTTGCAGATTTAAATGTTTACATTTTATTGTGTATTTCTGAATGTAGAAATTGTCATATTGTTGATAAATTATGTGTACCATTTAAAAAAAGTGCAGAGCATTTTTTATGTTCTGTTATCAATTAGATTTCATCTTATTGATGGTACTAACCACTATTTAGAATAGACAAAAGGACTGGAGTAAACCTGAAAAAGATTTATAGAATGCAATCTGAATGCTTCATAGTCAAGCAGATATAGTAGCTAAACTGAAATGAATATAATTATTTGTAGAATAGAATAGAATTCTTTATTGAAGTGTGATTGGACACACAAGGAATAAGCATAAGCTCTAGTGTACATAAAAGCAACAAGTGATAAATCATAATAATAAAATACAATCATTATAAATCAAAAGATACAAACTCAATGATAGTCATAGGATACTGAGTAAGCAAAAAACATAAATCATAATAGGATACTAAATAAGGCAATCAATATAAATCAAGAGATACAAACAACAAAGTTATAGTCATAAGAAGCTAAGAAAATAGGTAATAGGAAAGATGAAAAGATGAGAAGTATAATAGATAATACAGCCCTACTAAGTGGTTTGACATCCTAGGGCATAGACAGTATTATGGAATTAGTTGTTTGGCAGAGTGATAACATGGGCGGGGGGGCGGGGGGGGGAACTATCTGGTTGCTTTGGTGTGCAATGAATAAATGAACTGAAAAATAATGACCTGAATAAATGAACTGAATAAGGTAATAAATTAAACATAAACAAAATAACTAGAGTACATTTTATGCATTTCCTGAAGAAAGAGTACAGGTTATTGAAAAAATCTGAAAACTAGGGAGAAAAAAAAGCACATAAAAACCATACTTTGCAATAACCTCAAGGGGGTTCTTTGATTCTAGGGTGGAACATATCTAATTCTTTGATACTCCTAGAAAGTAACTTGATAATTTAGTTACTGCCTTTCAAAATATTGTATCTTTTTCAGACTAATTCTTTTCTAAATCAAAATAATTATTTGTATTAATATGTAACAATATAAAAGGCAATGTACAAAATTTAGTAGGGATAATTTCCTGCATAAAAAGGATATCAGTAGATAGTATCAAACACAAAAACAAGTATATTATTTTGTATAATGTATAATGTACACTCAGTGAATGTGCACTCAGTGAATGTACATTAAATTAATGTCAATTCAGTTCATGCTAAATTCATGGTGCTTATTGAATCATAGGTTTATTTTATTATTAACCTTTTTGGGGAAAAGAAATCCTTGCAGGTGGTCATTTTTTATCAGCAAGTAATCACAATATATAATCCTCCTATAATCTGCTGAATAGCACCTTACAAATTATTGTAGTAAAATAAAATTAAGTAAAATTCTTTAAATGGAGATCTGTGCAAAATTTGTAACCTTGGTTGTTTCCAACTAAGTGATATTTAGCTAGTGTCCTACTCAGCCTATATAACAAACTTGCCAAGTGTGAGACAGATTGGCAAAAAGATTTCTGTAATAGGCTCAATTAAATGAGAGTGACAGACATAGTCTAAGGTTCTGGTGATCTCCTAGCTTAAGCCTGCAGAATTTTCACATATTCCCACTGTCATACAATTAATAACCTGGGCTCCTGAAAATGCAAAGAGAGAAAGAGAGAGGGGGATGTTGGGGAGGGGACAGAGAAAGCGAGAAAGGGAGAGAGTCAGGGAGGGAGGGAAGAAAAAAATCAATTTCATAAGCATGTACGTAGTACATTATACAGGTAGTCTTTGACTTACAACAGTTCATTTAATGACTTTTCAAAGTTACAACGGCACTGAAAAACATGACAGGACAATTTATAATTATTGAGGCATCTCCAGAGTCACATGATCAAAATTCAGTTGCTTGGCAACTAATTAATATTTATGACAGTTAAATTATCCCAGGGTCATGTGATCATTTTTTTTGTGATCTTCTGACAAGCAAAGTCAATGGGGAATTGATCTGATTTACTAACTTAAGAAGTACAAAGATTCATCCAACAATTGTGGCAAGAAGATGTAAAAAGGGACAAAATTCACTTAATAACTGTTTCACAGAAATATTTGGCTAATATGTTGAGAACTAATAACCCTGATTAATTTCACTAAGCCTCCAATGTAAAAAATGGAAGGAATAAAATGTTTCCTTCCTTCCTTCCTTCCTTCCTTCCTTCCTTCCTTCCTTCCTTCCTTCCTTCCTTCCTTCCTTCCTTCCTTCCTTCCTTCCTTCCTTCCTTTCTCTCTTTCTGAAATTTCTATTCCTCATGTAAATAATTTAACATAAAGTATGATGTAATTTTATAAATACTTTTTATAAGTAAATCCAGACATATTTCAAACATGTACTTCGGGCATAACCTATTGCAGAATGGTAAGTTAACGTTTAAAATTCACACAAAATGAATAGTATTATAATACACACACACACACACAGACTGGCCTTTTCTACTTCTATAATATTTAATAGCTTGGTTAAACACCACCAAAAGCAAAGCCATATCATTTATGTACCATAAATTACTGTATTAGCAGTGTAAACTGAAGACATCCTAAATTACTTTGCCTATTGGGAAAATACTTTTGTTTTCTGTAAACTGCCTAAAAAAAAGAAGGGAAAATGGGACTAGTTAAATGATGCTACAGTGGAAGAAAATCAACTTTCATTATTATAGGTTCACATTGAAGAAGAAAAAAACTAGAAAAAAAGAGTATATAAAACAGTTGACATAAGATACACATGACCAAAAAATGTATGTAAAGCCTCTTAAACTTCAAGTTGGGCAACTGTTTCCAGCCATGATTATAACAAGCTATCAAATCTTTATCCCATACTTTCTTCACAAATGTGCTACAGCTAGATTGGCATATGACAATTATGAATAAAAATGGGCCCAGATATATTTCCCTTGAGGTCTACCAGGTCCCATTAGAACTTATTAAGATTATTTCCTTAACAGTAAGTTGCTCTTGCTTAACTATTGGTGGCTGCATAAATATATCCATGCTCTTTTCTTGACAAAAATACTTCCATGCCATTTTCTTGGCACTAGCTTGTGATAATTCCAAATGCTGTTTGTCATTCCCATGTAGCCTACAGCTCTGAAATTCCCTGGAGGAATTTTACCTGAGCATTAACACTGACCTTGCTATGTTCTGAGCTCAAGCAAAGTCAGTTAGTGTTGTCAGTTGCTCATACCACAATTATTTCAGTCTAATAAGAGAAGCTGCCATGTTGTAAAGCAAGCAGACAACCAAACAACCAAATTCAGTAGCATCTTCTTTACAAGAAAGTATTCTTATTGTATAGTGAATCCAACATATTCTTAGATAATAAAAATAATGGGCAGCTACAACCCAGTACCAAAGAAGTAGAATAAACTTGAAACATGAAATTGAATAAAATGTCTTTATATGTTCAAACACAAAAAATAAAATAATAATAAACATCAAGGCAATAACTAATATTGGAAATTTATTGTGTTACTTCCTCAAATATGATAGCTTATTCATATTGTGCAAGTTTAAATCCACTGACTTCTGACATTAAATGCAACTGCAGTACAATTATCACCTAGCAGGTTTCATAGGCATTTCTGAGGGACTATCCACTACAGTACAGTCAAGGATTTTGTCTAGTCCTGTAGGTGTAAATCCTAGAGATTGATAATGCTGATACAGTGGGCTAGGCAGCAGGATGGAAACTTGATAAGAATTTTTTTTTGAGCTGCTCCTACAACATTTAAGGACTGAACAATAAATCTAGCTAATCTAAACACCTTTCTATTTGAAATTATTTTTTTAAAGGACAGTAAAGAGGATGTGATAAAATTTTCCTGAAACATACTTTGTAATTATAGGCTTGTCTTCCTGTAAGCTGACATCCAAGGTGCATTGTGTGGTCTCAGAACTAACGTTCTCTAAACCCATAATTGTGCAAATTGAGTTTCTATCATCTTCTTGGCTATGCCATTTTTCCCACAAGCAATTAAATTTAACTATAAGAACAACTGAGTACAATAACGTTAGTTTAACATAGTTTACTTCCAGCCAGTATGTTCAGTGGTATATTCTTAACTGGACGGCTAGAAAAAATTTCCTAATTAGGATATCCACATTTAAGCATCAGTGGGATTTGGGAGGTAAATTAAAAACATTTAGTAACAGCGTTTCTAAAGGCTTGTATTTTATAAGAGAAGAATGTTACACCATACAGTAGAATTGGAATTACTTTAGCTCTAAATAGAGTAAGTGCAAAAAGGGAAAAAGTGTTATCTTTAAATCTTAGATATCTAATTATCTCATTTGAGACCCTTCGTGAACATGATAAAACTTAGCAGATTTGTTGATTTCATATGGAGAACAAGCGAAAGGTGACAGCTAAATATGTGAAGCACTTAATTTTCTCTATTTGAATGCTGTTAATTTGCTATTTATGTTGGCAGTTTGAGCATCTTTTTATAAGAATGACCAATTTCATTTTAGCATACATCATTTAGCATAGTTCTTTTCTTATTGGTAAAAGCTACTTAGTGCTTGAGACCTTCAAATCAAATCAAATCGGGTCAGATCAAATCCTTATTATGATAATAGACGATCAGAAAAAGGTGGTGTATAGTAAATTAAAAGGCATAAAAATACATCAGTCTAAAATAATACCTTTTTTAAGGAAAAAAAACCATACAAAATGTAAAAAAGTAAGTGTATATCAAAACAAAAGTCTAAAAAGAATCTAAAGGAGAGGTAGGTATATTAGATGGATGTAGAAGAGCCTAAATGTCAGTAGTTGAACCTTCTTGGGAGAATTCCCTGAGACAAGGCAAGAATAGCAGCATCAAAATACACTGCTCAAAAAAATAAAGGGAACACAAAAATAAGACATCCTAGATCTGAATGAATGCAATATTCTTATTAAATATTTTGTTCATTACATAGTTGAATGTGCTGACAACAAAATCACACAAAAATTATCAAACGAAATCAAATTTAGCAACCCATGGAAGTCTGGATGTGGAGTTACACTCAAAATAAAAGTGGAAAAAAACATTACAGGCTGATCCAACTTTGATGTAATGTCCTTAAAACAAGTCAAAAGGAGGCTCAGTAGTGGGTGTGGCCTCCACATGCCTGTATGACCTCCCTACAATGCCTGGGCATGCTCCTGATGAGATGGCGGATGGTCTCCTGAGGGATCTCCTCCCACACCTAGACTAAAGCATCCCCCAACTCCTGGACAGTCTGTGGTGCAATGTGGCATTGGTGGATGGAGCGAGACATGATGTCCCAGATGTGCTCAATTGGATTCAGGTCTGGGGAATGGGCATCAATCCATAGTCCATAGCATCAATGCCTTCATCTTGCAGGAACTGCTGACACTCTCCAGCCATATGACATCTAGCATTATCTTGCATCAATCCATCAGTACATAGCATCAATGCCTTCATCTTGCAGGAACTGCTGACACACTCCAGCCACATGAGGTCTAGCATTATCTTGAATTAGGAGGAACCCAGGGCCAACCGCACCAGCATATGGTTTCACAAGGGGTCTGAGGATCTCATCTCGGTACCTAATGGCAGTCAGGCTACCTCTGGCAAGCACATGGAGGGCTGTACGGCTCCCTAAAGAAATGCCACCCCACACCATTACTGACCCTCTGCCAAACCAGTCATGCTGGAGGATGTTACAGGCAGCAGAACATTCTCCACGGCATATCCAGACCCCATCACTTCTGTCACGTGCTCAGTGTGAACCTGCTTTCATCTGTGAAGAGCAGAGGGTGCCAGTGGCAAATATGCCAAGCTTGGTGTTCTCTGGCAAATGCCAAACATCTTGTACAGTGTTGGGCTGTAAGAACAGCGCTCACGTGTGGATGTCTGGCCATCATACCACCCTCATGGAGTCTGTTTCTGACCTTTTGTGGCCTGCTAGAGGTCATTTTGCAGGATTCTGACAGTGCTCCTCCTGTCCCTCCTTGCACAAAGGCAGAGGTAGAGGTCCTGATGCTGGGTTGTTGTCCTCCTACGGCCTCCTCCACGTCTCCTGATGTACTGGCCTGTCTCCTGGTAGTGTCTCCATGCTCTGGACACTATGCTGACAGACACAGCAAACCTTCTTGCCACAGCTCACATTGTTATGCCATCCTGGATGAGCTGCGCTACCTGAGCCACTTGTGTGGGTTGTAGATTCCGTCTCATGCTACCACTAGAGTGAAAGCACCGCCAGCATTCAAAAGTGACCAAACCATCAGCCAGAAAGCATAGGAACTGAGAAGTGGTCTGTGGTCACCACCTGCAGAACCACTCCTTTATTGGGGATGTCTTGCTAACTGCCTATGCTTTCCACCTATTGTTTATTCCATTTGCACAACAGCATGTGAAATTGATTGTCAATCAGTGTTGCTACCTAAGTGAACAGTTTGATTTCACAGAAGTGTGATTGACTTGGAGTTACATTGTGTTGTTTAAGTGTTCCCTTTATTTTTTTGAACAGTGTATAATGGAATAAGGGGGTCTATGTACTAAGGTTAGTGCATGGAGCAAATTGTCTGGTAACACTTATGCAGTTAAAACAAAGACTGAATAATAGGAAAGCAAGAATATTTCTCTGTTTGATGGGTATTGAAAAAGGGGTGTTGGTGAAGGTACCATAAATTTCATATCATAAATTGCTGTTGTTGTTATTAGTCATGAAGTCATGTCCGACCCATCGCTGCTCCTGGGGAGGAAAGCTATGGCAAATCTAGACAGCATACTAAAAAGCAGAGACATCACCCTACCAACAAAGGTATGTATAGTCAAGGCTATGGGTTTCCCAGTCACAATATATGGCTGTGAAAGATGGACCATAAGGAAGGCAGAGTGACAAAGAATTTAGGCCTTTGAACTAAGGTACTGGAAAAGACTCGTACGAGTCCCTTGGATTGCAAGGCGATGAAACCAGTCAGTCCTAGATGAGATCAACTGTTGAGGTAATTCCCTGTTAGGAGAATAAGTGCACACAGAGAGACATAGTGAGAGTGATGTTGAATAACACATGACCAGCAGACAGATACACTGAATAGTGAAATGTAGGTTTTACTTCCAGTAAATGGTTAAGCAAAGTTCAATTCACCAGTTGTTGTGTTAACTACATTGTTTAACACATGATTGCTACATATTATGACTTCACCCCATAGTGTTTCAGGCAAACCTGAGTCAGATAACATAGTGCAAGCCATGGCTTGTAACGTTTGCCCTCTTCATTCTATAAACGAGTTATGTTGTGGCCTCTAAGGTCAAAACGTTTATGCTCAACACCAGCCAATTTTAACATAGTTTGGAATCTGTTGTTAATAAACTCAGTCCCGTTATCAGTAACTAAAGTCATTGCCCTATGTTTCATTTTTGTCTCTGCAAACCTTAGCCAATTAAAGAAATGTTGAAATGTTTCTGTTTTGTTTTTCATGAGATAGCAACCCATTCAGTCTGTTTGCTGGAGTAACCTTGCTTTTCTCCTGGCTACAGGCATTACAGTTTAAGTACTTACTACAGGATTTTAATTTTACTTCCTCTGACAATTCAACAGTTTGTTTCAACATTTTGTAATTAATGTGCCCCAGACGTCTATGCAGTAAATGTATACATTCATCATGTGGCTTAACATTGTTATAAACCAAGTTAGCCATCTGCAATTGATCATCATGTATCACATATAAATCATTCTCTAAAGTAGCAGTAAAGTGCTACTAAAGTAGCACTTTTACCCTCTTTCTCTATTATACAATTATTTCCCCTAAAGGTTACTACATAACCAATATTAACTAAAGCCCTTACTGATAACAAATTAAATTTCAGTTTAGGTACATATAACATAGATAAATGCTCATTTACACATGAACAATATGTAGTACCTTCACCAGATGCTTTCATCTTCCATCCATTTGCCAATGATACATGTTGCTTACTCATGGACATTGTTACAAACCTCTCCCTATTTCTAGTAATGCACTGCGATGCTCCACTATCAACTACCCACAAATCATGGTTTACAGTTAAATTGCTAGACTTAGCTAAATTAACATTCTTCTTAGCCTTCTAGTGATTACCAGTATTCTGTCATTTTCCCATCTTACAGAATCTAGCTATATGTCCCCTAGCCCCACAAGAAAAACATTTCCTAACAGTATAGGCAAATCCTCTTCTTGTGGTTGTTTCTTCCTCAGTTGGTCCCTATCGAGTCGTCTTCTTGACTCTTCTAACAACCTTCCAGTTATGTCAGTCAATGTCAGTTTATCTTTGGGCAGGACTTCCAGTGAAGATATGTAATCATCATTACTTTCATCCAATGCGGAAAGAATGATGTAAACTTGACGCAGCTCTGAAAATATCAGTTCCTTTTTATGTAACTCTTGAAAAGTTCTTTTCATGAAGTTCAAATGAGCTAACATATCTCCACCTTTCAGAAGACGTGCTCTAAACAATTTATGTGTAAGATGTATGTGTGCACCTACACTGTCACGAACATAAATTCTCTTCAAATTTTCCCAACACCTAGCAGCAGACTCTTCTCCATGAATATGGACTAGCAGCTGGTCGCTCAGACCGATTATACAAAGAGCTTGTTCATTGTTCAGTTTAAAGTTAGCTAACTTCTTGACATCGTCCTCATCATCTGGATCCCAAGCATTTACATCCGGTGGATCTTGAACTGTATTCCATAACCCTTCTCTACAGAGAAGTAGACTGCACTTCATAGACCAGGAAACATAGTTTGTTCCATCCAACAGGGTTATCAGTGATAGACTTGTTGATGGGTCTTGTGCCATCTTTTCCAGGACAGTAACCCACAATTAAACAATAAACAGCTGTCTGTATACGGTACTGTGTATTCACACTAACTCTCAGTTATCTGAGTCTGGTATGGCCTGGGCCCATAACCAGTGTTGAGGTAATTCCCTGTTAGGAGAATGCACACAGGGAGACGTAGTGAGAGTGATGTTGAATAACACACGACCAGCACACAGATACACTGAATAGTAAAATGTAGGTTTTACTTCCAGTAAATGCTTAAGCAAAGTTCAAGTCATACACGGTTATAGCAGTCAGTTTTCAGTCCAGCGATAATCCAATAACAAAACCCAGTATCAATAATAGTTCAGTTATAGACTCACATCAATCCAAGAATAACAATGATCAGAAACAGTCAATAGGGAAATGCAGGAATGGCAACACTCTGGGAAACCAGGTTTCTGGCTCCATCTTAAGGCCGTTTGAGGAACCATACCCAATTACAATTTTAGCATTCCCTTAAAGAGACAGTATTAAAATGTCTATCCTGGTTTATATATGTCCAACCCAACTGTTAGGTGACTTACATTCCTAACGTCAACCCTGACAGCTCTTTAGAAGGCCAGATCCTGAAGATGAAACTCAAATACTTTGGCCACTAAATGTGAAGGAAGGACTCACTGAAGAAGAGCCTAATGCTGGGAAAGATTGAGGGCAAAAGAAGAAGGAGACGGCATAGAATGAATTGGCTAGATGGAGTCACTGAAGCAGTTGGCATGAGCTTAAATGGACTCCGAGGGATGATAGAGGACAGGAAGGCCTGGAGGAATGTTGTCCATGGGGTCGTGATGGATCGGACATGACTTCGCCATAAACATCCCCTTTTAATTTAAGTATTCTTGCGAATTAGCATGCTTAATTGGAGCAAGAATAATCATTTGAGGTCATAGGTCTTTTCTTTATAGTCTTTTATCTGAGGTTGTATCAAATGCTATCTATAAGTTAATGGAAGAACTTTAGCAGATTTTTGCATCTGAGCGACTTAGATCAGGAGTCCCAATCCCCAGGCGAGGGCCAGCATTAGACTGCAACATGCTGGAAACCAGGCCATGAAAACAAGCAAAGTCCCATTCTGCTGGATGCATGTGAAACTACACCCCCTCCACTTGGTGGAAACATCTCTCTCCACAGAAGCAGTCTTTGGTGCCCCAAAGGTTGGGGGTCACTGGGTTAGATAGGACCAAATTATATACTAGTCACTGATTGAGTTGCTAGGTCTAAATGTCTCCTTATCTTCTCTTCAATCCAAATAAGTTATACATGTGAGTAACACAGTTTGTTGCAGTGGTTAGAATTTAGAGTTTGGTGTAATGGTTAAGGCAGCAGGCTAGAAACAAGAACATGAATTCTAATCCATGAGGCACAAAGCAGCCAGTCACTCTTTCTCAGACCAAGGCAATGGCAAACTACTTCTGAAATCTTGCCAAGAAAATTGTAAGAACTTGTGCAGGCAGTCACCAGAAGTTGAAACTGATTCTAGGGAACAAACAAGCAAGACAAAATACAGGTTACTAGCTATGTTTTGGATGCTTACAAGATAGTAATTCATGGTTTTATTGTTGCCCTCTTCCACAAGCATTTCCCTGGATTTTCCATTCACTTTATATTTCTTTTGTCTAGTAATTCTGTTTATGTATAATAAACCTTAAGTCTGCTCCATACTAAATAGTACAATATATTACTACTCCTGATATACCTTGGCTGTAAATGTTATTCTTAGCTATATTTTGAAAAAAAATGAATTGGTAGACCCTATCTTTGGAACCGACACAACCAATTTATGCTATTTTTTTCTTTCAAAAGAAGAACATTTAGTACTAATTGTACACTAGAAAGATATAAGAAGCAATCTTATTTGAAAGCAGACTGGGTAGCCTAAAAATTACTAAACGAGAAGAGTCTTCTTGTCCAACCTTTTCTCCACTTCTATCAACAGAAATATAATTCAGCATTATCCTAGCAACTTATTAATTCAAAGCAGGTATTCTAGCACAGAGCTGAAGCTCCTTCACAGTTGTTCAGGAAACTAAATATATGATTTGAATATTTATGACAAACTTACTATACCTAGAATACTGTCAAACAGATGCATTCATTGTAATGCAAGTTGAAATAGGTACATTCCAGCATTTTTGGTGTTTTTGAAGAACACAATCATATCCTACCTGGTCATGTTGCAGTCTGGTAGCATTCTCTGCCTGTTTTTCTCAGTATTTAATAGTTGAGTGTTAGCATTTTAGAATTTTCTGGCCACTTGGCAGACATGGGATCAGTTTGGCAGATAGTCAAATGCCAAGCAGGATACTTTTTTACAAAATATAATCTTGTATAAAAGCATGTCTTGTTGCTTGGGCAAAAGGTATGGTGGAACAAAAAGGAACTAAAGGAAGACTATATTTCATGCTAATAAAATCAGACTAATTACATGATGTGTTTTAGCTCAGATGTGTCATCCCAAACCCTGGAGCCAACAGAAAGAATATTAACAGAATGAATTTTTAGGGCAGGAATACTATTTAGAGCTTTATGCTAACATCAATTTCTCTCTCTAAAACTCTTTCAAGTGACTTATGAGATTTTAATGACTGTTTTCAATGGATGGCATATTCTTGAGTGGCATTATTTAACAGTAATGACTTATTATTTTATTTTTTTTAATTCTAGCATTACTTTTGTTGCTACTGTGTAAAGTTAATTCTCTTGCAGCAGAATGTCAAGTGTTTTGTATGCTTTCAACTGTCTTATTTGAAGTACATAATGATTTTTTTAATTACAATCTTCTAAAAGCATACATTTTCTATCTTATGATAAACATTAGAACTTTTTGATGGATGGATGGATGGATGGATGGATGGACGGATGGATATATATATATATATATATATATACACACACACACACACACACACACACATATGTGGATCTTTGGTTGTTCGTGTTTTCTCCCGCATAAGATTTGAAGTATCTAGGCAACGTTTCGATGAAGTCTCATTCATCATCTTCAGGCTTCTGTCTCCAGCTCTGTGCTTCTCAGAGTGATGTGAGATTGCAGCTGCTTCTTCCTTTTAACTGCTAGTGGGGGTGGGACTTGATTGGGTGGGGGCTTGGCTGTGTTCTGATTGGGTGGGGGTGTGTTCTCATTGGTAGGGGGTTTGGCTGTGTTCTGATTGGTTGGGGGGTTGGCCGTGTTCTGATTGGTTGGAGGCGTGTTCTGTTCAGGTGGGGGCTTGGTTGTGCTCAGAAGCCTGAAGATGATGAATGAGACTTCATCAAAACGTTGCCTAGATACCTCGAATCTTACGTGGGAGAAAACCCGAACAACCAAAGATCCACATACAAATACCTGCGAGAACCTCAGAAAACAAATATATATATATATATATATATATAAAAGAACTTTTTGATAGATGTATATATATATATATATATAGTACTACATGTTCTTTAGCCAGTATGATCTTGATAGTACTAGACAGTAAGCAGCTAACTGCATAACAGTAAATTTGACTAGCCATTATTTATATAACATTATTTCCTGCTAAGTAGGAAACAATGTGTCCCTATTGGGTAAATTTTTATTTTTATGAGTGTTTTAATATAAAATATCATCTTAGAAACATACTTAATTAGCATTAATATCAAAACACAGACAATGTATTTTAGATAGAAAATTGTATTTGTAACCACCCTAATTGGAATTGTAATAACTGTTTAAAATAATTGTTATGGTATCATTTGTATAGAATAAGTTGGTCTAGAAAAAGTTTAATGCAAGTTAAAGGGCTAAATATATGCCAATATATATTTTTATTGTCATTTTTCTTCATTTGAATGATGGGAAAATTATATCATGGTCAAAGTATAATTGGTAGCTGTATGCATTGTGATATTGATCATTTTAGAATGCCTGCATTATTTTTCAAAGCACTTGATCCATTTGGCCAATCTGATGCTTGTTGTTACATTCTGGAAGTTATATAATCCTGATATATTAGGGAAGCTATAGGAAGTTCCTTAAGATAAGGGGAAGCTATAAATCTGAGTCTGTTTTTAATGTCTTAAGGGAATAAGGGAATCATGAAATGAATTGTAGAAGATTCTTTGTGAAACTTGATCCAGAAAGAGATATTGGCCACTGTAATATATCTGTACTACAATATTTCACAATGCTTACAGTATATACAGCAGGAGATCACACTTTACCTACAAGGCCGAATTTCCAAACTAAGCAAAATCACACCTGGCAGTTTGTTAGAGAGGAGATCATCAAGAAATCTCAAGGGTGGAAATGAAAACATAATAATACTGGAAGAAAGTAATAGCAAATAACTTCCTCATTGTTGCCAAGATAAACTACATGGATGTTTCCAAATTGTCACCAAGTAATAACCTTAGCTCAAGGGAGTCTTGATCATTAGCTCCTTCCAGAAAGGCAGAACAACTCATTTTCATTATCAAGATTTTTTTAAAATCATAGAATCTTAAAGTTGGAAGGACATTGCAGGTGATCTAGCCCAACCCTCTACCCAATGCAGGAATGGTCATGGCCGTCTGATCTTTTTTTTTTCTTTGAAAATTTACAATAATGGAGCATCCACAATAAGGCATATTGTTCCATTTCTTAAGAGTTTTCAGAGTTAAGAAATACCTTCTTATTTCAAGTTTAGATCTCCTTCTTTTAAGCTACCATCCATTTCTTCTTTCTTACTAAGGATACAATTTTAGAATAATTGACATTCTCTGCCCTGTGACATCATGTGTTGTAAGTCTGTTATGGGGTATTTTTAAATTTTTCTTCAATAAGATAAACATACAAAATTTCTTTGACTGTTCTTATAAGATTTAACTCTTAAATCTCTTACCCTCTTTGTCACTCATCTTTACCATCTCACCAGTTCCTTAGAATTCATTTACATTGTAGTGACTTGACCTAGATACTATGTTCTAGATATGATCTGACCAGTTGTAGCATGCAGCAATTCTATCACTTCCTGTGATCTTAACATTATACCTCAGTTGGTGCAGCCAAAATCTGCTTACATGGAACAAGTTTCTCCAGGCTATCCTAAATATATCCGCAGTTTAGAAGTAGAAAAGGCTTGGACTTCCGGTTGTAAGGCTTCGGTGGCGGCAGGAATCCGCTTCTCTGCGGGTCCCTGCTGCGCTCGCCATCAAGGTACCCCCGATCCAACTGGATTTGGGGGTTGTCGCTGCCCTGAAGGGGCAGCGGAAGACAGAGGAGATCCGGACAGGGGTCTGGGGACATTGCACCCCCCTTCCCCAGCCGGCTAGACTCCTTTTTCCTGAGATGGTGGAGCGGCTGTCTCCATGGCAGCCACAAAGGAATCTTCAACTGGATAAGTTTGTGCAGGAGGAAGTCTTAGAAGGAGAAGTTTTCTTGGCTAAACCACGACATTATGTTACTTTTAAAACACCCTGGAAACCTGACTTTGGATTGATACATTTGTTTCCAAAAGAATTTGTTACATCGGCGAAAGTGCTGAAGGAAAGCTCACTCCCCCTCCTTACGGAGAAAGCAAAGGAGCACAGAAAAACTTGCTCTTTAAAGGTAAAAATAAGCTCTTTGTTATAATTGGGAAGGGGAGGATTAATTTTTTTTTTTTAAACTTTGCTGGAGGAGACGCCTTGAAGATTACAAGACCATTAATTAATGGTAATACGGCTTTTAAAATACATCTGGGATTTTGCCTCTGGAGAAAAAACTGTAAAGAGAAGAAGAGGAAAAAAGTTTTGTTTGTTTGGATTGTTTGATAACTCTGACATTTGGAAACTACTTCAAGATTGAAAGCATCTGGGTTGTTTTTTTTAAAAAAACCTATAATGGTACCATCGGTTGATGAACTGAAAATGGAATATGAAAAATTAAAAGAAAGACAACAAAGTGGCAAGGATTCTTTGGGAGCTGCCTTCCATTTTTTAGAAATGGCGGTTTCTACATACCAGCAAACACTGGAGGAAGGAGAAGGAGAAGAAGAAGAAGAAAAGAAAGAAGCCATTTTTAATGGACTAAAAAGTTTGACTAAGAAAGAAAATGGGAAGGGAGGAAGGGAAAAGGAGAATTTAAGATTTAATAAAACAACCAAGAAAAAGAAAAATAGGGTGAAAAGAAGGTACAATGTTAGAAAGCAATTGAAAAGAGAATTACAACAGAGAGGGAAACTTAAAAAGGGGGAGGGGGGGGCAAAAAGACCAGATTGGAGAAGAAAGGGAGGGAAAAAGAAAAAAAAAGCCACGGGTTAGGACAAGATTTTTTTAAAAAAGTTTTTTTTTTTAGAGATGAAGGATGATAGATAGTTTATAATTAAAGAAGATTCTGCAAGAGTGCATAAGATAGTATTGTAGTATTTGCATTTGAAACAGTTTATTGGAATATTTAATGAAATAGTAATGTTTAATAATGATGGATGTTGATATTTGATTAAATATTAGGAGACTGTGTTAAATGATTAATGCTTAATTAAAGTTTAATTTGTTAGTGTTTTAATGTTATTATAACTTTAGTATTTTATTTTTTCTATCCTAAAACAATGTACTTATCAGAATTAGAATTAGAATAGAAATTATATATTTAATTATACTATAAGTTTACTATTCTTTTATTTTAAGATTTAATATGTAGAATGTACTAAGCAGAATCAGGATGGAAATTATGTATTATTTTAAGCTTTATTTTAGGAGAAGGCGTCATACTTCAAAAGCGATTACAGGGGAAATTTTTTGTTAAAGGGAAGAGATACATAGATGTTTGGTAAAGAACGGACAAAAGATATAAGTATAATGACTTTGAAATAAGATGAAATAAATAAAATATAATTAAGAGAGTGAAAAGATGGGAGAAGTTATATAGAAAATACAAAATGGTTAATAAGATATGAAGGGTATATAAGGTGGGCATGAATTTGATTTAGGTCTGTCAAAAAAGATGTAACCTGGAGCCAAGTAAGTCACTTTTCAAAAGAAGTTTTATGTTTTATGTTTAGTGTGTGGATTATTTACGTTTGATTCTAAATTAATAAAATCTTGGAGAAATGAAATTAAAGGGAGAGAAATTGGGAAAAGATATGTATAAATGATAACTAAGGAGGTTTTTTTTTTTCTCCAATGTTTTGCTTTAGGTTATGTATTTTGTGTGCTTATGACTGATTGAGAATTACTGAAACTTTGATAGAAGAAAATATGATTGAATGAAAGTGAAGGGAGAAATAATGAGAAATTTGGAAAAGATATATATGTGTAAATGGAAGTGTGATAATGTGGAACTATGTTTTAAAAAATAATGCTTTATTTGCCTTGTTGAAATTTCTAAGTAATTCTTAGAAAGGAGGTTTTATACTTCTATGTGTTATGTTTTGTTTGTCTTCAAAAATCAATAAAACTTGTTCTTAAAAAAAAAAAAGTGGAAAAGGCTTCTACTTTTTTTCATTGCTGATTGTGCTGACCTGGTCAACATAATAATCATCATGTCTTTCTTGTTTCTTGCTTTGTTGCATGGAATGCATAGAAAATGAGAGAAAACTTATTTTTGTCTTCAAAGGATTGACATTTATAGAAATTCTTCTATTGGCAGGCTGATTCAAGAGATGGCTCATTTAACCTTACCCTCAGGCACAACTGAAACACAACAACAAAGTGTACTAGAAAACTTGCATGGCTGTTATGTTGCTTAGTTTGTCATCTTGCAGGAATGCAGCTACTTTCTTCCTTTATTTTGTGAGAAGTACTGAATATCCTGAATCAGCACCTAAATACACTGTTCAAAAAAAATAAAGGGAACACTTAAACAACACAATGTAACTCCAAGTCAGTCACTCTTCTGTGAAATCAAACTGTTCACTTAGGTAGCAACACTGATTGACAATCAATTTCACATGCTGTTGTGCAAATGGAATAAACAATAGGTGGAAAGCATAGGCAGTTAGCAAGACATTCCCAATAAAGGAGTGGTTCTGCAGGTGGTGACCACAGACCACTTCTCAGTTCCTATGCTTTCTGGCTGATGGTTTGGTCACTTTTGAATGCTGGTGGTGCTTTCACTCTAGTGGTAGCATGAGACAGAGTCTACAACCCACACAAGTGGCTTAGGTAGTGCAGCTTATCCAGGATGGCACATCAATGCAAGAAGGTTTGCTGTGTCTGTCAGCGTAGTGTCCAGAGCATGGAGACACTACCAGGAGACAGGCCAGTACATCAGGAGACGTGGAGGAGGCTGTAGGAGGGCAAAAACCAGCATCAGGACTGCTAACTCTGCCTTTGTGCAAGGAGGGACAGGAGGAACACTGCCAGAATCCCGCAAAATGACCTCCAGCGGGCCACAAACGTGCATGTGGCTGCTCAAAAGGTCAGAAACAGACTCCATGAGGGTGGTAGGATGGCCCGACATCCACAGGTGAGGGTTGTGCTTACAACCCAACACTGTGCAGGACATTTGGCATTTGCCAGAGAACACCAAGATTGGCAAATTCACCACTGGTGCCCTGTGCTCTTAACAGATGAAAGCACGTTCACACTTAGCATGTGACAAATGTGACAGGGTCTGGAGACGCTGTGGAGAATGTTCTGCTGCCTGCAACATCCTCCAGCGTGACTGGTTTGGCAGTGGGTCAGTAATGGTGTGGGGTGGCATTTTTTGGGGGGGCCACACAGCCCTCCATGTGCTCGCCAGAGGTAGCCTGACTGCCATTAGGTACCGAGATGAGATCCTCAGACCCCTTGTGAAACCATATGCTGGTGCGGTTGGCCCTGGGTTCCTCCTAATGCAAGATAATGCTAGACCTCATGTGGCTGGAGTGTGTCAGCAGTTCCTGCAAGATGAATGTTCTATCACCAGAACAAAGCAGACTTGAGACCGCAGTTGAATTCAGCTCTTTATTAACTGTTAGTAACTTCAACTAAAGTTGAGCCGCGGCAGCCCTCTTTATAGCGGCTGCTCACGGCTCGCAACCAATGGCATTTATTTAAAACTCCTGCCGCTTAGGTGGCCAATCAGAACTGTTGTTATCTGCCAATTGCTAGGCGGCAGTATCTGTCCAATAGGAATGCAGTATTACGAGTATGTAAAACAAGTACATAACACCCCTCCCCTCTTAAGTTTGATCCAAGGTTACGTGATGTAGTTGCGTAAGTAGGCGTGGCTTTTATGTGTCCTAGTTGACTTGCGCAGTTCAGTCTCTGCGTTGACTTCGGTCGGTTCGGACAGGCTCGCCGTATCTCTTGTTCTTCTCTCTGGAACCTCCTGGAAGAGTGAATCAGCCATGCCACTCCCGCCATGCTTTGTTAGTTTGGTTGGACGGAAGTTGTTGCTCCCTTCTGGCATGCTCGGGCAGGTATAGTCAGCTCGGCTGCTTCTTCCCTAGTTCTCCTCCAGCTCTCTTCTTTCGAATTCGCCAAATAGTAAGTAGTTTTTATTTCTTTTTGGGTTTTCAGTTTTTGGTTGGTGGTTTTTTAATGGAGGGTTTTCCTTTCCTTTATTATTTAAGGGTTCCCCCCCCCCTCTGGTTTTATTATTGTCTATTGGGTCTTGTGGATATTTCTGCTCCATGTTCCGGGGTGTGTCGGTGTTGCATTCGATGTGTCAAGATCATAGTTGGTCGATGTGTCTTTTCCACGTTCTGCCATCGGCTGTCTCTAGCCGGTACAATCAGGGGCCTGTGATTTGTGTTATCGTAGCCGGCAACCACAACGGGTCTCTGGTAAGATTTTTCGCATATACCAGGTCGCTTGGTATGAAAGTACGGTACTTACTGGAGGAGTCTGGTGTTTTCTCGGGGTTGTAGGTGGGGTGTAGTCTGTCCAGATATGTGCACAATTTTCTGCCCATTAAAAGTTCAACTGGGCTCTTGCTTGTTGATGTGCACGGCATTATATGTTGAATAGTGAGCATGGTGTTGATTTTGTCTTGCATGTCACCTCCTTCAAGTTTTTCTAATGCTTCTTTTGTGTATCAAACCATGAGTTCCTCCCTTCCCTTCACCAGCGGGTGAGCTGGCGCTGTCAGAGCATGTCATATACCTTGCTCTGCGAGGAATTGTTCAAAAGCTAAAGCTGTGAACTGTGGGCCATTGTCCGATACCAATACATCTGGTAGACCATGAGTGGCGAAGAGTTTCTTTAGTTGTTTAGTGACAGCTTCAGTCGTAGTTGAATTCATGATGCTGACCTCTAACCAGTTCGAGTAGGCATCGGCGATGATTAAAAATGTATATACCTTTGTGGGTCCGGCGAAGTCTATGTGGATCCTTGACCAGGGGCCTCTGGGTGTCTCCCAGTCAAGGGCCAGTGCTAAGGGGAGGGTAGGTCTGGATGACTGGCATTTATGACATGTTCTCAACTAGGTTTCAATGTCTTTGTCTATTCCTGGCCACCAGACGTAGCTTCTGGCCAGAGACTTCATTTTTACCATGCCTGGGTGTCCCTCATGTAACATGTTCAGTACATCTTCTTGTAATTTTTGTTGAACAACAACCCTATCCCCCCACAAAATGCATCCTTTTTCAATTGACAGCTCAGTTTGGCAGTTTTTGAATGGTTTAAAAGTCTTGTTTTTGTCATTTCCAGCCAGCCCCTCTCCACCCAGTTCAGGAGTTGGGTCAATAGTGCATCTTTTGTGGTTTCCCTTGCGATGTCCGATGCGGTGATGGGCAGGTTCGATATTGTTTCAATTTGCAGGGTGCATATGGTGGGAGCTGGGTTGTCGTCGTGGTCTGGTAGGGGTGAATGGCTCAATGCGTCAGCGTGGGGTATGGCTTTTCCTGGCCGATAGACGAGCTTGCAATTGTAGGCTGCAAGAAATTCCGACCATCTTGGAGACAGGATGTTGGGAGTGGCCCTGTCTCCTGCCAGGATTCCAAGCAGTGGCTTGTGGTCAGTAATCAAAGAAAATGTTCTACCATAAAGGTATTCATGAAAACGTTTTACCCCCAAGATAGCAGCCAAGGCTTCTCTAGCCAGTTGGCTGTAGTTTCTTTCAGCTTTGGATAGCGTTTTGGAATAAAAGGCAATTGGTGCCTCTCTGCCATCAGGTAGTGTGTGGCTAAGTATTGCGCCTATGCCGAATGGTGAAGCGTTGCAGGTGACACTCAGTGGTAGCATGTAGCTGTATTGGATCAATACAGATTTAGATGTAATTAAGTCCTTAATTCTTTGGAATGCAGTTTCTTCTTGTTGGCCCCATTTCCAGATGGCTTTTTTATTGAGTAGTCTATGCAGTGGTTCTGCTATTGTTGCCTTCTGTGACAAAAAGACATTATAAAAATTAATGAGTCCCAAGAATGCCCGCAAACCTGTCTTGTTTTTGGGTCTGGGTGCTTCTTTTATTGCTCATATTTTTTTTCAGTGGGGTGGATTCCTGCTTCATCAATAAGATATCCTAGGAACTCAACCTGATTTGTGGCAAGTTGGCATTTTTCTTTTTTAACCTTGAGTCCTGCTTCTCTAAACTTTTGCAAGACTGCCCTTAGCCGGTCCTTTACTTGTCTTTTATTTCCGGCTGATATCAATACATCATCAAAATAGGGAACCACTCCTTTTAGTCCTTGGAGGAGGCATTCCATCAGGCTTTGGAAAACGCCGGGGCCATACTGACACCAAATTGTAATCTGTTGCATTTAAATGCCCCCCTATGTGTTACGATAGTTTGTGCCTCTGCCGTCTCGGAATCAATCGGCAACTGTTGATATGCCTGCGCGAGATTGAGCTTTGCAAAAAATTTTCCTTCCCCCAACGAGTGCAAAAGGTGCTGAACTACTGGAACGGGGTATGTGCTCTGCTGCAATGCATGGTAGAGGGTGGCCTTATAGTCACCACAGATGCGCACGGACCCATCTGGTTTCACGGGAGTCACAATCGGGGTTTCCCATCTTGCATGGTCGATTGGCTCTAACACCCCTTGTGTGATGAGTTTGTTCAGCTGCTCATCAATTTTTGGCTTTAATGCAAAAGGGACGTGTCTGGCCTTTAGCCTGATGGGGTCTATGTTCGGGTTTAGGCTAAATGAGATAGGAGTCCCACAGTACTTGCCTAACGTCCCATCAAATATGTCTCGGAACTCCTCCATCAGGTCTTTTTCCCAGTCTGTCTCGGTGATGCTGTTGATTCCTGTCACTTTGATTCCCAGAGGCGCGAACCATTCTAAACCAAGCAGGCTGGGGCAGTCTCGGTCAACGATGGTCAATGGAAGAATTTCAGTGTGTTTCTTGAATTTTACCTTGAAATGTCCCGATCCAACTACTGGAATCTTGTTCCCTTGGTAGTCTTTTAACGTCAGGCTTTGCTCTTCGAGTTCTTTCTGCCATATGTTAGGTATCAAGTTTTTTATTGTGTTCCATGATACCATTGACAGATATGAGCTGGAGTCTACTTCCATTTCGCATGGCTCTCCTCCTATCTTGACATTTATTCAAACCTTCTTAGCATCAGTTGCTCTGGCATTTCCAATCATAATCGTCTGATGTGTTTCTTCCTTCTCGTTGAGTCGCTGACTTCTATTTTCCTGGCTCCAATGACTTCTGGTTGGCTTTTCCTTAGTTCTGGGGGGGGGGGGGGGGCTGCCTTGGCTTTTTGGACTATAGCTCTTTTTGTTTTGGCAGACCCTTGCAATGTGCCCCCGTTTTTCGCAGTGTCTGCAGATGGCGTCCAGAAAACGGCACTCTGAACGCGGGTGATTTCCTCAGCATCCGGCACACTGGAAATCAGGTTTTTTCCCTCATCTTTCTCGCTGGTTCCGCTCTGACTGGAGTCTGTTTACTTCTTCATCTTCTTCCTCAGAATCGGTTGATGACTCAATGTCTTCATGGGGGCGGTTGCGGTAGTTTGTTTCTGAGTACCTTCCACTTTCTTTTCTTTGCTCTGGCTTGGAGTGTTGGCCGTATTCATTTGCTTCATTTTCGCCACAGATTTCTTTGCTGCCTCAGCTGCAGTTGCTTCAGTGATGGCTTCATTTATGGTAATGTTGGGTCGATTAAGCACTTTGCTCTGCAGGGTAGCGTCTCTCAATCCGAGGACTATGCGATCCCTCATGGCTTCATCCATATTGAGGAACTCGCATGCCCCTCCAATGTCCCTTAGTGCTGCTACAAAGTCCCCAATACTCTCGCCTTCTCGTTGATCCCATTTATAAAATTTGTGTCTTCGAATGAGGTTGGACACAACAGGCGCATAATGGTTTCTTAACATTCGGTTCAGGTCTGGCCATGCCATCTGTTCGACATCGTTCAGTTTCGCCAATGCCTTTGCCATTTTGAAAATGGTCAGACAATGTGTCAGGAATACAGCTCTCTTTCTCTGGTCAGTGATTCCTTGTAGCTCGTTGCTTTCCAGGAACATCAGGAACCTGTCAATATATGATTCCCAGTCTTCTTTGGCTGGGTTGAACTGTGCGGGTGGCGAGTTGTTGCTGGCCATCTCGTCGATTTTTCGGCTTCCATTGCCATGTGCTTACGGTCTTTGTTCCTTTGATTCCACCTTTGTTGCCAGTGTTCTATCACCATAACAAAGCAGACTCGAGACCGGAGTTGAATTCAGCTCTTTATTAACTGTTAGTAACTTTAACTAAAGTCGAGCTGCAGCAGCCCTTTTTATAGCAGCTGCTCACGGCTCACAACCAATGGCATTTATTTAAAACTCCCGCTGCTTAGGCAGCCAATCAGAACTGTTGTTATCTGCCAATCGCTAGGCGGCAGTATCTGTCCAATAGGAATGCAGTATTACAAGTATGTAAAACAGGTACATAACAATGAAGGAATTGATGCTATGGACTGGCCCGCCCATTCCCCAGATCTGAATCCAATTGAGCACATCTGGGACATCACGTCTCGCTCCATCCACCAATGCCATGTTGCACCACAGACTGTCCAGGAGTTGGGGGATGCCTTAGTCCAGGTGTGGGAGGAGATCTCTCAAGAGACCATCCGCCACCTCATCAGGAGCATACCCAGGCATTGTAGGGAGGTCATACAGGCACGTGGAGGCCACACTCATTACTGAGCCTCCTTTTGACTTGTTTTAAGAACATTACATCAAAGTTGGATCAGCCTGTAATGTTTTTTTTTCCACTTTAATTTTGAGTGTAACTCCACAACCAGACCTCCATGGGTTGCTAAATTTGATTTCCATTGATAATTTTTGTGTGATTTTGTTGTCAGCACATTCAACTATGTAATGAACAAAATATTTAATAAGAATATTTCATTCATTCAGATCTAGGATGTCTTATTTTTGTGTTCCCTTTATTTTTTTGAGCAGTGTATTTATTTTAAAGGGTTATTCAGATAACCACATCTAGTACATCAACTGAGATGTCATAAAGCTTGGTAGAATTGGTTTCCCTTTTCTGTTTTCTTATGTTTCCAGGTTAGATCTGAACAACTTCCCTACTACATTTTCATGAACATGTCTGATCCAATTTAATTGCTATATAGCTAGTCAAAATCTAGATGTCTCATTCAAAAAGAAAGAGAAAAAAATACTTCTTAACACATTAGCTGAAAGTGATCAACTTTGGATTTAATTTTGCTGATGATATGGTGGAAAGGTCTAAAACAGCAATGTTATTTCATAAAACAAGCCTGATCTTGTAACACTGCTATGCCTTCATAGGGAATGATAGCAGTATCAGCAAATTGATATTGAAACAGCAGAAAGGCAAAGACTAACATAGAAAATAGTTAAAGATATCAGTCCTCTGCTGATGCAGTATTAGCAGATGCCGCACTGCTTCCCTCTTAATACAGCTCACTGATTAGTAGTGGGAATTTACTTCTGAAGTGCTGTCTCCAGCTCATTGAGACATGAATGTCACCAGAACCAGGACACAGAGCTGTGGAACAGCAAATTGTAGCCAGAAGAATGGGGTAATTCTTCAGTAGAACCCATCAAAGTAATCTCTTTTCTATGTGCATTTAGCTGCTATATTTGAGTTTCATTAACTGACCCAATTGCTAAAATTTATTGTGAGAGTATTGTCATGGCCATTGGGTCTGTAAGTTAATGTAAGCCTGGATTGAATGAACTCAAGATTACCTCATGTACATAATGGACCAAAAAAAAAGTCAAATAGAAAGGTACTGCACATCATTTCTTTGATGAAATTACTTTGATGTAATTCTATTGAATTACTAGTCTATTTTTTTAAATGCTTACATTTTCCAGTGAAATGACAGACATAAACTATAAATATATAAACTATAAATTGTTGTATCAGAGGTGGTATTCAACAGGTTCTGACCAGTTCTGGAGAAGCGGTAGTGGAAATTTTGAGTAGTTCAGAGAACCGGCAAATACCACCACTGACTGGAGATTTTTACAGTATCCTTCCCCTGCCACGCCACCAAGCCACACCCACAGACCTAGTAGCAAAAAAAAAAAATTGAATCCCACCACTGTGTTGTATCCTTATTTTATTTTTTAAAGAAGAGCTGTAACTTATTTGACAATCTTTGATGACACGAATGGATGAGGAAACATGGTGTGTGTTTTTTGAATGATGAAGCACTTTCATTTGATTTATATTAATATTGGGCTCACACCACAGGATTTCTGTATCTTTTGAATTTTCAGAATATTTGAAGTTTATTTCTTTTGAATTTTTCTCTTAACCTTGGATTGAAATATCCAGAAAATGCATTTTCTTCTGCTTCAGTGTTTTTTGTTCCCTGATCAAGTTACACAGTGCAACAGTGGATCAGATGACAGACAACATGCAGCTTTTAGTTGAAAGTTTTATTAAAAAGTTTGATGACATGATAATGCTCATGGAGAATATGAAGAGACATTTAGTTTTGGACAAATGAGATACACAAAAGGACTTTGATTTGAACATAGATATTCTTTCAGTCATACAACTAACTAAATTAATCCCATATGTCTCTTTGAACTTTAAACCTGTATTTCCTCACAATAGTAGGAGCCTGATGGAACAGGAAGTGACAGATTCTTTTTTCTTACCAAGACTCAGGGAGGTTGGACAGTGAATTCATTACACATAACTGGAAACCACTTCTATTGGGATTTTGTTGGGATGATAGTCTCATTATGGAAGCTAAATTTATTATACTTAATCAGACAATTGATAAGTGAAAGAAGCAAATTGGAATATTTGATCCAGGATGAATAACTTTTAAATTTGGGGATGATTTGGGATAGACACAATGCTGTGGCAAATTTTCCGAATGGTTTACAATATCAGTTTATTAACAGAGAGTTTTGAAACTTTAATATTGTCTTTTTATTATTACCTTTTTCTTGGTAGCTAGTATCTATTATATTAATATAGTATGTAGAGAAAGGTCAATAGTTTGCAAGTAGATTTATTAATTTAAGAAATTGAGGGGGGCTGTTTCACAAGGAGTGGGAATTAATATTGTTGGAATGTATTAATCAGTATTCAATTAGGGGGATAACATATGTATAGGAGCTGGGTTTTTAATGTATTTTTTAAATGTCTCCAATGTTTTGTGTTTTGTGTTCTTTTTTTGGTGGGGGGGTTGTTTGGATTTTTTGGGAGTTTTGTATTTAATTTACTTTTGAATAAAATATTAAAAAAAACAAACTGAACAAGGAGAACTTATCTGAAGCAACCTGTTGTATAATTGAAAGTCAATGAAATCAGTGGCACCGAGAAAACAAATCTAGCAAAATGTCAGAACAGACTAAATAAATGATGCAAAACAGGGAAAATGGATGATGAATATTCAACCGAAAATACTGCATATATATATATTGAATATATTGAACTAAATGAAACCACACAGAACAATTGAAGTATATTAGAATGTACAGTTGCTAGTTTATGTAGACAACTTCTAAATATAACAAAAGTCTGCAGAAGATAAAATAAGATCTTAAACTGGTAGAAACATCTCTTCATGATCAAGAAATGGGATGGCTCAATCACAACAAACATCAAAATCATTCAAAGCTTATACACAAAAATCAGGAGTGATTGTCGCTTACTGGACACAATGTCAAAATCTTGATTATAATCTTTAAATCTGTAAGAGATTACTACCTGATTATTAAAGGATTTTCTTCCATTATCTATCTGTCTGTCTATTGTTAAAATATATAGAGGACACTTCTAAAGATGATTCCATTATCATAGAACTATGCTTCTGGTATATAGAAAAAAATCTTTTCTTGCTAGGTTATGGACCAAAGTCCTTTGGGAACTGTTTGGTATTCCTCTCTCACAGCGTATTGCCACTAAAAATTTGCCTCTTTTGTTATATCTCTGTGACATAATTTAAAAAAATATCTAGACATTAATTCCTATGTTTTAGTTTTTTTTAAAGTTAGCTATGTGAGGCTTGCTAAATCAGAAAGGTTGTGTGTATAGATTAACAAAGAAACAAATAATGGCATAATATTAATTGCACAACAAAGAAGGGACTAGATATAGGGACTATGATCAGGTTCATATAGTCTGGTTTCTTTTCTTTTTTTACCAGAACGGTAACCTACTTGTAATACAAGGACAGATAACATCTGGGACAGAAACAAGGGATTATTTTCAACTGGCAACTGGCAGAGATGTTGAAATTTGGATCATCCTTAAATACCATCCTTTGTATGCTTAATCTTGAGAACAGGATATGGGGGAGATTTGAGAGTGCACTTCAAGTTTCTGAAAAAAATATCACTCAGAAGGCCAAGATACATCTGTCCTTGTTGCTTGTGGGAGGACGTTGAAGAACCATCTTAAGGTACAGGAAGGCAGTTTCTGGTGAATAATTAAAGGTAAGAGCAGCTTGTTATTCAGAATGCTGATGCTCTCCCTTTGCTGGATCTATTTAAGCAAAGGTTGCATGGATGTATGTATGAATGTATGTACATGTTATGACTCCCCTTCGAAATTCAAACGAACAAAACAGAAAGCAGCTGTTTCACAATTAAATCAAATGGAAAGAAGTCTTACAAGATAACGGCTGGCAGAAACCACAGCATAAATCTTTACTCTGTCCGGCAAACCAGTCCTGGCAATAAATCTCCAGTCTCAGATCTCCTTGCTGTAACGTCCTCACTCAAATAGTCATTTTGTTCCTGGTAAAATGTACCAGCCCAGCTGTGTCCTTTTACACTCATTGAGGCAATGTGCTAATTTACTGACTTGCTCTTCTCATTCGCTCCAGCTGATTTTGCCTTTTCAACCGTCTTCTATTTTTTACATTTAACCACAAATTTTCCAAGTTCTCATCTCCACTAGAAGACTTTCTCAAAACTTCCCTGTCAGCCATTCCCGGCTGTTGATCAGATAAGGAACCAGAGGAGGTCAAAGGTCCTGACAATTCTAATACATCAGGTCTGTCGTCCTTTGTCATGTCCATCTCCTCATCCTGGTTATCAGTCCAATCAGTAAGCCAGGCCGGCTCATATTTTTCTGTGATGACCTCTTCACTTGAACTCATATCAATCACAGGAGCTGAATCCAAGCCCGGAGCCACAACATGTACATATGTGTTTTATTTATTTGTTTTATTGATTGATTGATTCATTTGTTTATTTATTTATATCTGACCTTTATTACTTTTACAAATAACTCAAGGAAGCGAACATATCCAACTCATATTCCTCCTCCTCAGGTGTGAGATTCAGTTTTTTTAACAACCAGTTCTGTGGGCATGGCTTAGTTGGTAGGTGTGGCTTAGTGGTCATGTGCCAGGGCGGGCATGGCCAACTCGACATCACTCATGTCAAGGAGCGCTTCTCCTCGCCTGTCCTCTCATGACAATGGGGATGCTGCAACGATCGTAAGTGTGAAAAATGGTCATAAGTCACTTTTTCAGTGCCATTGTATGGTACTGGTCACTAAATGAATGGTCACTAAATGAACTGTTTTAAGTCAAGGATTACCTGTACAAAAATACAAAAAGCTTCTTTGCTTGCAAAAAGCTGCCCTAAATACCAATCATTAGATTAAAAATATTTGCAAGCTGGAATTACAAATCAGGCAGGGTGCCAGAGAACCTTGAGGAATGAAAATAGTTAAAATGCAGTGATAACTATCAAGCAGCCAACTCTTGCTCATAAAGTGAAACCCTTTAGCAGAGAGGTCATTTAAGCTCTCCAGAAAAAGTACAGCCAGGAAAAGCAATCCTTAGATCCATTTGCACCACTTAAAAATATCAGTTGGTCTCACTCACCTCACAAGATATCCTAAGGAAATCATCCAGATTTAAGGAAAAGTCACATGCCCCTCAGAAAGGCCAGTAAAAAAATGAGTGCCAAGCTTGCATCCTGTCTCTTGGAAGTATACCCCAAAAGGACAGTGCCAGATAGTATTAAAGCAGTGAAGGAAGACCCCCTCCCCAGATAGAAAAAGAAACCATGAGGCAAGAAAAAATGCAAACATGATACAAATAATTAAATCACAACAGTAGCTGCTGCTTGTTAAAGCTGAATAGGGAAAATTATTCCATCAATAAACACAGGATTAAACTTTACCAAGCACAGAATTAAGCTTCACCAAAAACCAGTTTTAGACCAAAAGTCCGAAAAGGTATGTAAACGCACGTTTGAATGTCAATCTTTCTAACTAGCCAAGAAGCCTTGCTGAATGTCACTCACCTTGGTTCCCTGTCACTAAAAGCTTTGCTTCATTATTCAATTATTTCTTCAAAGTGCTGGTTGTCCAGGAAAGTATTTCCTCCTAACAGCAGTGTAAAAATCTTAAAACAACCCTTCCCCTTTAAGAAAGCCAAGCCCCCAAAGCTCTGGAGATAGTAAGTCTAGGCTGTCTGCCAAGAATGTAATAAGGGTGAAAAAACAAAAACAAAAGGAGATTGCTTCTAACTACTGGTTCTCCAAACTGCTTAGAAAGTTAACAAGGGGTTCTATAGAACTGGATAAAACCGGTAGAATCCCACCCCTGCTCCTCCTATTTTGACCACCATCACAACAGCAACCCAGTGAGGTGAGTTGGGCTGAAAAAGAGTCACCAAACTGACTTTCAGGGCTAAGGCACCACTAGAACTCACTGTCTTCTTTCTAGCCTGGTGCCTTAGAAAAGTTTTAATTTGGAATTCCTGCAATGAACAAGTGATTGACTGAGCAGCCTGAATTCTTAGTTCAATGACTTTCTTTCAACTATTCATTTTTAAAAAGGTTTTCCTCTGATATATTGCAATTCTGAATTTTAATACCCAAGATGTGATATAAATAAAAATGTCAAAGAAACAGGACTGGCAGCACAAAATCATGCAAGTGTACGATAGAAGCTAAATTGTTCTATAAGTCAGCTACTATTTTGTTCACATTTTTACTTCCTTTTTACTTTTAACTTCTTCTTGGTCAACTGATAAGATGTCTACTTCATGAAATGGAATGTTGGTGCAACAGAGATACTCAACAACACATTGAGACTCTTATGTCTCCCAATTTCATTATTTCACAGGAATTTTGAACATAATGTTTACTGCTGAGACACTATTTAAAAAAGAAGATCATGCTAAATATTTGTCATCCCAACATAATAGATTATATGATGTTTTAGGAACCTTGAAAAAGTTGTAACACTTATACAGTTATTCAGAATGTAATCTAGTTACTTTCATAGCAAGTTTAGAATTTTAGGATTATTTTTCCAAGGAGTATCAAATGTATAGAATCCTAAATTTTGGATAGCTTGAATGAGCATTAATATGCAAGTATGAGCCATCTTTCTTGATACAAAGATAACATTTTTTGGCTCTCACCTCATGCCCATAAAAACTTCATTTACTGAACAATATAGTTCAGCTTCTATTGAAGTCTACCAGGAACAATCTGGAATAAAGTGTTTGTTGTTGTCTCTTATAGTTTTCTACATTTTTGTAGCCCAGTTCTTGTAGCTCTGATTTAAACATGCTTCTAAATTCCTGCTTTTAAAATTCCTACTATAATCACCTTTTAGAGGTTGGATCTTCATCCTGACAATTGTAGTAACATTAGGAACACCCAATGAGTATGAGAAATTATCTGGTGCTCTAAAGAAGACACAACAAAAATCCATACACAATCTGAGACAAGAGACGCCACATGTAACCTAACAAACTGCCTCTTTCTTCTGGACCTGTCTGTTTTTCTGGACTGCAGACTCTTATATTACATTTGAATGCCATATCCAATCCTTTGCCTGAATAAGAATGTGCACTTCATCTCTTAAAAGATTCACAAGGTTTCTAGGAAAGATCTAAACACAAACATGCCCTTTAAAGTTGTATTTAAATAGATATACACTTCAGCATATATCTTCCCTGAAATGCATGGGAATCAAAAGTGCTTAATTTTGGCTGGATTATGCCCTGAATGGGCAAGTTTCCACATGTGTACTTGGAGTTTTATATACTGTATATGTAATATTGTGTTAGAGTAAATATGCACATGAGACAAATTCAGTTCAGCTTCTGATGTTTCAAGGTCCTTAGAAGTGGAAAACAACTTAATGGCATATAATCAATCAATTAATTAATTAATCTAATATCTCCCAACTTTAATTTAATATTATTTTCTATTCACATGCATAAGGTCAACAATGAAAATATCAAAGCACAAAAATATCAAAGCATAGAAATACAAGATAAAACAACTCATGCAAACCTTAACATTTGAAAGTTTAAGTAACGGGGGTGGGGGGACTTCAGTATTTTCCTAGATGATCTATCATGAATTTCATGAATAAGGCTCCAAAAGTATAAGCATCTGCAAAATAGCAATAGTAATAGCATTTAGATTTATATATTACTTCACAGTGCTTTATAACCCTCTCTAAGTGGTTTACAGAATCAGCATATTGCCCCAACAATCTATGTTCTCTATGTACTGAACTTGGAAGGACGGCAGGTTGAGTCAACCTTGAGCTGGTGAGAATCAAGCTGCCAAATTGCTGGCAGCCAGCAGTCAGCAAAAGTAGCCCACAGTATGCCTTCTAATCACTGCGACACCATGATTCTTATTGTAGGATCATTACTGTAGATCTTAATGTCCAAACTGTTTTGAACAAGAAAGGCAATCCATCACATTGTCAGGCCTTAGACTGTTCATGTTCCTTTTAGAATATGTGATGTGAAAATGTGATTGTTATTAAAATCTCTTTCCTTAATAAATAAGAAAATGCTGTTTTTAAATATATTAAGATGTTGTTGATATAAGAAACTACTCTTGTTTCATTTGTCTAAATGCTATACACTAGATGGTGCCCGTGTCTCTCATATCTCGTTTCTATTTAAGGAGTCAGGAGTTAAAATTATACCTAATTTGTGAAATCTGTTTAATATATAAAACCAAGTTTAAGACAGATTGATGAAGATCTTGCCAGATGGAAATAGTTTTTGCCTTTTTTTCTGAAGGGTTGTGGGTGTAGTTAGAAGGATATATATTCCTGCATATAATATATCTAACCAGATATTACTTTTTTCCACTTAAATCACTAACAGTGATATTCTCCTTACAATTAAAAGTTTAACCCATGATTTTATTCTTCAAGCTAATTAAATATAGATAGGCTCAGATTAATTTGCAGCAGGACATTGTTAGTTTTTCTTCCTTGGAAAAATATTCTTGACAAAGTCATGACATTTTTTTCTTCATGTACTAATCTACTTGACACGCCAACTTCTCTATACCAAGAGACTGCACTTGTAATATACTATGAAAGACAGGTGACTTGATTCAGTATCATCCATCCATGCCTAGCCATTCTGTTTTCTATGTGGATGGTTCAACAGCATTGCATTTATAGTCAAACTGGATACAACTGACCTTTCTAAATTATCCACCAAGCTTATGGGCAGGAAAATTGGAAGGTCAATTTCTTTAAAAATTTCCAAGGCAAGGAAAAATTATTTAACAATATTTCAAGCAGCATAACTGAAAAAGTTTGGGCAAAACTGAAATGTGGGAAGTAAGGAACGTTGAAGAGCTGTAGAGAGAAGGTTTACAAGAAATATGCACACAACATGTTGCCACCTCATAACTGAATAAATACAATAAATAAAAATAAATAAATGAATGCAATAAATAAATAAAAAACTATGCTCCAGTGCAAAGCCATTTTTAAAGCTAATCTCCTTTCATAAAACTAAATGAGAACTTGCACAAAAATCATTGCTGTATTTTATTCCTCTTCAGGTCTAGAATATGTCAAAAGGGGTAGAAAAAGAAAGTGTGTTGTGAGTCAGTATTCACAAATTCTAGAATAAAAAAAAATGATTTCATGTTCTAGCAGTAAGTAATTCTTAGTATTTCATGGTTACTCTATTACTGAACTGTGATCCCATCCAATTCATTTCTTTAGAAAGAAGATCTTATTTTCTTATTTGAAACTTCAATAAAGTTTAAGTTAATAAACTTGTACAAAATGATCTGCATTTTCAAGAACTATACTATGAGAGAGAGATATGATATCAGTGCTCTGTAACAGAGATATTTACCATAGCCCTGGGGGCCACGGTGGCTCATGCGGTAAGAAACTGAGGTCAGCGGCTCAATTCGAATAAATTGCTTAGGGACAAGAAAGGAGCCTCCCCCAATTGCCTACCAGTGTTCAGGCATCCTGTGAGTAAAGATAACCCCCCCCCCCAAATCATTTCACAAGTGATTCCTGACTAATATGTGCCATATGCTAAAAACAAAACAAAACCTGACAACAACAGAGCCCTAGATAAATTCAGTCCTGATTTTCTTTAGAAATTAATTAAATATCTTTTTAAAAGGCAGTATATACTCTATATAGTGTGCTAGCAAGGACACATGCCTTGAAGATATATGTGAAATAACTTGTTGTACAGCTCAAATTTAAGTTGTAGTGTCTTGTTATAGAATAATGGCATATACAAAAAGGGAATTATTTTGTGATGTGCATAGGATATTTGAGAAAGCCAAAGAATAACTCAAATAAATCATTATGTGCTTCATTGATTATTGAAAGACTTTTGATCATGTCAATCATGTCAGACTGTGAATTGTGCTTAGAAAAATGGAGATTCCAGAACAACTCATTATCTCATGAGAAACTTATGTACAGGTCATAAAGTCACAGTTCAGATAGAACATGGAGTAACTGTTTGTCTCCATTTTGGCAAATGAGTGACACAAAGCTACTGTCAACTAAATGATACTCCTTTGGTCTTTTTAGCTGCCAGAAAAAGGGAGTGGAAGAAAACAAGGCATTCCTTATATGCCTAGATAATCACCCCCCCGTTGCCCAAAGTTGTCAGAGCATAAGAAGGCTATTGGAGAGCATAATGGATGACTCTTGGAGATGGGTGTGTTCCATTGGAGAAGTCACATCCAGGGGGTGGGGGAAAGACCACGGTCAAGGGGGAAATGTATGTTATAATTTAGTATCGGCTGCATCTGGCTTACGCCAATATGGGCACTGCTAATAAATCGATTTACTTTTCTCTGAGATGCGGCTAGAGACTTTTGATTTGAATGAGGGTGGATTTGTTGGAGCTCTGACAGCTACATGTCCACCCTTATTTATTCAACCTGAATTTATAATAAGGGAAATCGTAGTAGAAGTAGATGATTTTAAAATTAGAGAAAAAAATACTATCAATCTGAACTATGCTGATTACACTTTGCTAATAGCTGAAAATGCAAATACAAAGAATCTGCAAGGCCTAATAATAAAAGTCAAGAAGTATTAAAATGGGACTAAATTAAATATAAAGAATATAAAAACTTTCCCCCCCAATAATTTTTATTGTTCTTTTTCACCTTTTTCACCTTTTACACATTTTAACCTTAATATTGACAGTACTGTGCCATCATTATTATATAAACCAATCTCATGTAAATATCTACATTTATATACATTTATCTATACTTTTCTTATCTCCATTATCCTTATTTCTATTGTTCAACCAATTATACCAATTGTCCCAAATTTTAATGTCAATTTATCCATTTCAGCACAATCTAGAATTTTTTGAATTACTAATTCCTCTAAGGGTGTATTATTATGTTTCCAGCATTGTGCATATAGCATATAAAAACTTCTATCTACTTGTTCTACAACAGGTAGAACAACCAGCCTTAGAATTGGTAACATACATTTTACCAAAATATTCTGCCTTTCTGGATCAACCATCTAAAGAAAAGCAATCAAGAAATATGCTGTAGAATAACACTTGGTAAGAAATATTAGAAAGAAATATTAGAAATAACAGAATAAAAGAGTTGGAAGGGACCTTGGAGGTCTTCTAGTCCAACCCGCTGCTCAAACAGGAAATCGTATACCATTTCAGATAAATGGTTTCCCAATCTCTTTTTAAAAACCTTTATTATTGGAATACACACAACTTTTGGAGGGAAATGATATTCAGATCTTGTGACAAAATGTCAGGATAGAGGAATTCATGGAATTCCCTGTGACACTCTAAGAAAATAAAAATTGGACTTTAAAGAAAAAAAATATATGAAGAGTTTTGAATTTTGGTATTAGAGAAGACCACTGAATATACCACAACCAACCAAGAAAACAAACAAATGGATCATCAAGCAAATCAACCCAGAGAAGAAACGAACAACTAGATTCATAGCATCCTACTGCAGACACATTTTGTAAACACTTTATGTAATACTCTAGAAAAGTCTCTAGAATGGGAAAGCTGAAAGAAAAATGAGGAAGGAGATGACCAACAGCAAAGTGAATGGACTCATTTAAGTGATGATCAGTGCACAATTGGAAGTCCTGTAAAACAGGTTTAGGGACAGATTGGCACTGAAGAAATGTATCTATGTAACTAAGAAGTGATACTGAATTGAGCTGATGGCAGGATATATAGACAGGTATATAGGAGGGAAGGAGAGAGAAAAACTATCTTCATCTCATTTGAATATTAAGAGAGAAAATCTTACAATGGTGGCAATTGGAATGAACAGGAATTGAAAACTTCCAAAAAGGGTATAACCAGATAATTACCATGCAATTTAAAATGAGTATTCCATTTTTATTTATAGTGTTTCCTAAATTTTACTGATGGAAAAAGGGTAAAGTTAAGAGTTCTGACTGAAAGAGAGAACACACAACTTTCTCTCCCTTCTATAATACAATGCAATGACCTTGCTATCCATTTCAGTCAACAAAATAACATTTATCTGCACTTTAAGTAGAAAAATACTGAAAATAGAAAGGCTTTCCAAAAGTTAGATTTGGAAAGTCAGAACACTGGCAAATGTACTGGAAAAAAGAAAAAAGAAAAAGACAATAGAGAGAATTTTATATTATGGAAAAAATATCTTTACTAAACATCCCATTTATGTCATTGACATATCCCATTTCACAGAAATGTGGATATTTAAAGGCTATGTAGTTATAGTAGACATACTCCTTGGAAAATACTCCATGCTAACTGAAACCAAAATAGTTCTGTAAACTTATAAGGATAATTATTTACGCAAAATGTTCAAAATGCTGTGGCCACAATATAATCCTTTTATTTTATCAGAGAAACACAATATATTCCAAAAAGCTGTGTTCAATGAAGGCTTAAGGGCAATAACTGTATGGTAGTCATTTAGGACTTTTATTCCTTTTGAAAGTTTGAATCTAAATTCCTAAGGTCTGTGTTATAAGTACCCCCTTGCAAACCACATACGGTATTAAGGAGGGCAGCAGGGCTGGTTAAGTGAAAATGGGCACGTGGACTTGCAACAGAGCTTGCATCAGAAGTTATTGAATTTCTCCACAATTCTTTGCATCTTGAGCATAGTTATGAATCAGTGTGGTGTCAGGACAATTTTACAAAAACTCAAACTTGAATCTCAACTATTCTTAATGATGGATTATGAGTGCATTTAAATAATGTATTGAGACAGGAGAAGTCTGCTTACTCAATAATGTTTTCTGAAGCATTCAACTCCCCCTTTCAAAAATATTTACATATATAACCACTCCAAATTCCAAAATGCACTAACTTTAAAATGCTTCAATTCTCTTCCCACAGTTCATAAAAAAGTTTTCTATGAGCTTAAGACTATGTCCCAACAGACATGAAGCTATTGGTGTTTATTTTATTTTATTTATTTATTTAATTAATTTAATTAATTTTATTTTATTATTTTATTTTATTTTATTATTTTATTTTATTGACAATTCTTCTGCTACCTGCAGTCTCTGTAAGGTTCCTAGGAGTCATCTGCTTACTCCAGGAGATTGTTTTTTCAGATTTCTGTTTTTATCACGTCACTATGATTTAATTTCTCTGAAAACAATCAAATTCCGTTACAATGCCTGCCCATCAATAAACTAACATCCCATTTGTAACATTTTTATCCTGTTTGAGGTTTTTTTTAATACACTTTAATCTGAATCTTAGGCTGTAACCATGATACAATCTATCTGTCTATAAGTAAAGGTTTTACTTTCCAAAAAATGTATGACTTTGCTTTTCAATCATCATGCCATGATTTTTGTAAAAGAATGTTTTAGTTGGGTCAGTAAACCTAGATAGATTTCTTCTACTTAATAAGAAAAGAAAATCACCTTTTATTTATCTACAAGAAGTCATCTTGTTTCATGCTAAGGCCTTTCTTCTTTAGATTCACAGTTTAGGACTCTTTGTAGTGGAGCTGATGATCTACCAAAACTTTATAAACTCTATCTAAGTGTTTGTTTAAACTGAAACTTGCCTGCCAGATGACTAGCTAGCTTCTTTCTCAGGTTCATTTATACCTATGGGGTGGGACACATGGTGTTTTACAAGTCAAGTTCATGCTATGAAATCTGAATTAACTAAAAAGAGAAAGCAGCTGCAGATACAGACTCTGGTGTGATGCATAGGAAACAGATGGTACCATTTTCTTTCTTTCTTATTGGAAGCCATGCATGCTTCTGTTTCCTGAGTTTGTGCTTTATGGGTCACTGAAATGTTATTTTGCCTGCAAGCTGAAAACATTGTTGGAATATATTATCAAGACAGGACAGAAATATAGGAAAGTTTGTTACTCACCTATGACTTTGTTTGTAATTAAAAAAATCTGAAAAAAACTATTATCCTCTTTCTATATTTTTTCTTTGCCTTAGTTATTTTTGGAGATATATGATGATCCTGAATCTTATCTGCTGGAACAACTTGATTGAAATGAGACATCTTTTCTGTCTACTTTTGTCTATGTCTAAGAATGAGATCAGTATAACAACTAACAACCAATTATTTTTCTTCCATCCAGCAGTACAAGTTATAATTTGAAACCTGCATTATATTGCAGAGTCTAACCAGAGGTGGTATTCAGCAGGTTCTGACCAGTTCTAAAGAACCAGTAACATAAATTTGAGAAGTTTGGAAAACCAGCAAATATCATCTCTGACTGGCCCCACCCCCATCTATTCTCTGCCTCCCAAGTCCCAGCTGATTGGCTGGGTCTTCTTTTGTTTCCCTGCACAGGAGAATGGAGCTGGAAAGCAGGTTAGTGGGGTGATGAGGGAATGGAGATGTTGCAGTATATCCTTCTCCTGGAGTGGGGTGGAAATGGGGATTTTACAGTATCTTTCCCCTGCCATACCCACCAAGCCACGTCACACCCACCAAGCCACACTCACAGAACAGGTAGTAAAAAATTTGAATATCACCACTGAGTCTAACCCATTTAAATCTGTATTTTAATTGGAAAATGGAATGTAAAATTTCATACAGCATGCTTCAATGGAAAATTTCATACAGCAATGTTTCAACTACTAAATACTTGAAAACTGTTTTAAAAATGGCTGTGTATCTTTACCACTGAAGACACTGAATTCAGAAAGTGAAGAAGAGATTATAAACCAACCAGAGCTCTTACAATGAAGACCAATAAACACTGTAAAAATGTTATTCAGTCATCCAGGCATAACCTATTATAGATCCTTGTGTAGTCCCGTACAAAATGGAAAGAAATTAAACTGTTAGGTATCATCCATGCTTCCAGAATATACTATGTGCCTTTGTCTGATCTTCTATGAGTCAGCTATATAAGTTGTTATGAAGCAGTATCTTGAAAGACTCCTTTTTCCTATCAAATTTAAAATTCTATTGCAAGCTATCATGGTGAAATATGATGGCTAAGTAATACTAAACACTTTTCCCAATAGCTGTAACCTAGTCTATCTATAGCTGTGGCATTTGAAGCAAAGGAGAGAGAGTGAGAAGCCTTCTATATAACACACTGTTGGGTATATGGATACACCAACCAGGTTTGGGTTGAATAAATATGTAAACCTAGGATTAAGTGTCTATGTAGCTTTAAGCAAGAAACTGCAATGTCATTGTGGGTGCGGTTGCAGGCAGCAATATAGGTAGGAAGGGAAACGTAATTGACCCCGGCTTCTGGATGCACCTGGTTCTGTTCCTGGTCTGCTGCCTGCTGCTATCTGCTTACGTTGGAGGCTACTGTGCCAGATACCATTTCAACTGAACACAAGGACTGTTTACTTGGTGAGCTGTTTACTCAGCGTTGTCTTTGAGAGAAAGGTATCGGGAGGAGATTTACAAGCAGATAAGGACATTGTATTTACTGTTAATGGACTTGATAACTGGATGGATATACTGGATAATGATATACGGACTGAATGACACTTCTTAATCTCTGTGTGAATTAAAAAACTATTTTAAAACCACAAACAGTGTTTTTGTCTCCAGTGTGTGTATACTCTTGGGCCCACTCTCTCTCTCATTTGCCAGCCTGGCTTGACTGCTGCTGCATACTCTGCTTGGGGGTTTATCCCCAAACACTAACACACACCTATAAAAATAAATTATGAATTGGATACCAATGGTTGCCCAGAGAAAAGTGAAGTGATCCTGGAGCATCCCATATAAAAGCAAATGAAAAACAATTGGGAGTGCTCCAACACCTGCATAAGGTACTCATTTGTAAAAGGAAGACACAAAGGACCCTAAACAACAAGCTAGAATATCTGCTGTGAGCCCACTGAAGAGAAAGAAGCAGAAGGAAAAAGGGAAATGCACACAGAAGCCTTGTCAATTTTCCCTCAGCTTTCTTTACCCTGGTTATAGTACACAGAGGAATAGTTGCAAAGATCTGGAAAGAGTCAAAACAGCCCAGCTGAGTTTTAAATTGGAATCAGCAGGCCAGTGAAATTGTTTTTGGCAGTAGGCAACAAAATCTGAGTAGCTGCTGCAAAGAGGCCCCTGTGAAGCTGTCAAGACTCCTTTTCTTTTAAAAGACTGGTGAGCACAGTGCTAAGTCAGTTAGACCCCAGGAACTAAAAAGCAGGATGCAGCAAGAGTTCTTATCAATGGAAAGCTGATCAATGTGACATTCTGTAGACAGAAAGATCACCTTATTTTTTGTGATTTTGGATGGTTTATATCATGTATGATGACTTATACATGGCATTAGCAAGAAGAGAAATAAAAATGAAACCACTGGATGATCTCAATCGAGAGGAAATTAGTTAGAGGTAAAAGGAAGCACTTTGAGAGCCACAATATTACAGTTACCAAATTCCGCTTGAAAAAGTCACACTCTGATTTACACTATTTTGTTTGATCATTCCTAGCTAACATTTTGAACAATGTATAACCAAGCCCAATGATCCCTTCAATTGAAAGGAATGGGAGAGAAAAGGAGTTACATAGCCATCTTGTTATTTCCATTGAGATAAAGGTACAATGAACAGAGCCTTACACTTGTTAAAATATTAATGGTTGCTATGAGAAAGAAACTGGGCTGCTGCTGGTATAAAAAATTCCTTGTAAGGAATTTTATTTAGTACCCACCCACTCAGAACCTAATTTTTTTTAAATATTCAAAATATTATGTTTTGTGTTTTTTTAATCCCTTCTGCCCCTCTTCACATACTCCCCCCTAATTTCAATGTCTTCTTAAGACTATGTGAAGGCTGCTAACAATTCAACTTCAATTATAGCGATGTGATGGGGGGGGGTGTATTAAGACACTGTAATTCAGGCACCCATCTATAAACTTATTACATCAATATAATTTATTTGTACATGTACATGTGGAATTAGTTTATCATTGTCTTATTCTCTAGCCAACAGATTATTAAATTCTCTAGTGGTCTATCATGCATAACTCAGTCTATAGCTAGCTGAAGAATTCTGTGAATCTTAAAGTTGGAGACCCCTGCTGTAAATCATTCATTTCTTCAGTGAGAAATGCTTGAAACACCAGAATCATGGATCTGATATCTCAAAAATATCATAAAACAGTTAAAGCCCTCCAAACCATCCTAAGTAAAACAAAAGAATCAGTAGCCCCAGAAGAAAAAATAAGAGTCATCTACAACATGTACTGTAAGGAATGCAGCAACCACTACAGAGGACAAACAAGCATTCATAAATAACACCAGTCAGAAAATATGATGAAAATCCTTTAATTTCACAACACATGTACACACTAAAACAGTTTCATTTGGAAACCTATGACAATCCAAGACCAAACCAAGCCCAAAAATATTATACAGAATTCCTGGAAGCCTGTCATGCTGACAAATCTGCTATCAAAAGCACATAAATATAAACAGCATCTATGTATTGTTCAACAAAATCAAAATGGGAAAAGACCCTAACATCCACCAGCAAGCAAATCTAGATAAGTAGAGATTTAACACCAAGATTAACATCAGAGCAATATTCAAGAATACCCCAATCAAGGAACTGCCAAACAAGCTAACAATAAACAGCTCAACCAAAGAACCAGCAATATCACTCCCACCAATGCTGACAGGGCAATTCACCAGAATATAAATTGAAAGCAAACCCCTAACTGCCCTGATGATATTACATAGTTTGGGTAATGAAACATCTGCAAAAAAACAATCAAGCTCATAGAAACCCCTCAAGCATTTCTTTATCTGCAGTGTTCTCCTACGGATCCCTTGGTCCCACAGTCTATAAAACCAAAATAAACTGTAGACTTCCAAGAATACAAAAATATCTTCACCATGAGTAAAGGAGGGATAGTAGTACTGAAGAGAGGCCAACCGTGAATCTTTGCAAACAGCAACATAAATTCCCTTTCTGTGTTTAAAGAAACTATCATTTGTTGATATAAATCAAATCTGTTCTACTGTGATGTCTAATTCATTCTGTCTTCACTCATGAAGTATTCTTAGATTTATTTTCTGCATCTACATAAGTTCCAGGAGCAGAGATAAACAGACATGAAAATTAAATGAAAAACAGCTCATTCATAGGAATGAGGAAATGATTGGCTTTTCAGCAGCTGCCCATGTCCTTGTGTTAACTTGTCAGAAAAGTATAGAAACATGCCAATCACTTTTCCCAAATTAAAATAATTTTCAGGTTAAAACATTTGATTTTTTTTTTGTTAAGATAAAGTGTGTATCATTTTAATTATATCCATACACAGATAAAAGCAGAAACATTTTAAAAACTGTCTTAAAAATAAATTAATGACAGTCTATTTTACAAGATGTACACCAAATACATTAACATTTACATCTAAGATCTTGGGCCTAAAATTGTGCTCTTCTGTGCCACCCACATGGCACGCAGGAACTCTCTTCACCCACTCACTCCTTACCCGGCAAACTTGCCTGCTAAATTGCAATTTTTTCTTTTTCCAACCAACAGCTGTCCTGCTGTGCCGGGAAATTTAAATTAGCTAGGAAGCAGGAAATGGTTGGATTTCTTGCTTTCTAGCTAGTCTTTAGATTTTCGGCTCTGCTTTTAAGCACAGCCAAACCTCTCGTAATACTGAAGTTTCTATTATTCAGTGCAGACTCACGCAAGCAAATTTGAGAGACTAAGCTAGCCGATGGCAGATGGATAGATCACTGGATGATTCTGTGAGCAACTCAATCTGCCTGCCTGCTTTGCCTGATTTTGCGTAAAAGTTGCACTTTTTTATAAAAAAATTCAATATTTACATACATGGTATATTGTGAGTTAATTTTGTGAGTTTGCTTGCTAGCAAATTTCATGAGTTTGTTTGCAAGCAAATTTTATGTGACAGACTGAGCTAGCTGATGGCAGATAGATAGATCTCTGAATGAATCTGTGATTCTGTGAGCAACTCAATCTGCCTACTTTGCCTGATTTTGGGTAAAAGTTGCTCTTTTTTATAAAAAAAATCAATATTTATATAAATATTTACAATATTTACATACAAGCCATGCCCAGGCATTCACATGACCACCAAGCCATAAAATAGGCCACGCCCACAGAACCGGTTAGTGGTCCCTGGGATTTAAAATTATGAGTTTGGTAGTCTCTGAGGTCCAAAAGGTTGGCGACCCCTGCTTTAGAATATGCTGACCTGCTTTGTAGCAGAATGTATTAATAGTATTTAGCAAAATTCAGTTGTAACATATAGTGTGTCTTGGAGTCAAATAATTTGGAAAGGATTTTCATTTCCCAAAGAAGAGTTTGAATTTTTTATATGTGTTCAGTTCTGGGCCTCAGTGCATTTCCTGATAAGAAAAATAAGCCCTAGGTGTAGAAAATAGGGACGTCATATCCATGGAACTTGCGAGCTACATAAAATGTCAAAAGTAATGAAATGCTAAAACTGTGCCTAATTTTAATCTACTGAGAGATTTATTGTGAACACAGGCAGTGAGAGGAAAGGAAATGTAGCCTTTAAGAATGACAAGAGAAGTTATGTAGGTGAATATTAATATAAAGCACAAATTATATCTGTATTGCTCATAGTTGCATAATGGCTATTGCTAATATCCCTTTACCACACACCTAAGCAGGTAATCAACATATGGTTTCTGATAAAAATAAGCAGCTCTTCTATTTGATGCCTTTTCTTCTCTATTATTTTAGAATGGAAAACTGCTGCCTTTTTCAGAAACTTTGCCTACCTACAAGATTCTACAGAATAGTAGCAGATTTTAAGCAGAGCAGAACAAATATTAAGTATATACAAAATAAAGCCAGAAGTTATAAGGTTTAAATATTAATTTTAAGCCATCATGATTTTTGTAAGAGGAATAAAAACTGAAACCAAATGTTATAACAAATTTTATATCAAAGAATTGATTTGAAATTAATGTACCAGGATCAAAATGAGCAGGCTTAATGCAAAATGGAGTGTTATTTCACTTAAATATAGTGTATTTATTTGCACACAGGTAGTAGCTACCTATGCTTTAATGTTGAAATTTTAAAAAAATTGTAGTAAGTTTTCCAGAGGACTGTATCATGAAATGGAATTCTTGGAGTTCAGGTTGTTGTATACTTTACTGTCCCAATTTAGGGAACTTTATGAATCATACTGTTTCTGTCATAATCATTTTTTTTAATGATAGTTTAATTTAATTCTAGACAACCATGTTGTAGAGATTTGCAGTGTAACAATCAGTCTTTGGTTTTGTCAGAGTTGTATAGTTTTGCAAGCTTTTCTTCACATCCAAGATTTCTGTTACTCTGCAGATTTTATATGTATTTTCTCATCATTTTCTTATTTTCAAAGTAAAAGAAAAAGAGATATTTGTTTAATTTGAATGACATTAAATGGAACATTTTAGTCATTTTTGTTTATATTTTTGCTTAATATTAGTATCTTGCAAATCTGAAGGAAAGAATACATCATACAGTAGAATATTCAGGAAAACAGATGAAGAGAAAGAGAGAAAGAGAGAGAGAGAAGCAGAGCTGTCATCAGACTATCACTCCCCAAACATGCTGCTAATCTTATTCAAAAAAGCTTCTTATGAATCTGAATTCAGGTCTTGCGTTATGAAAAATAACTTGTATGCATAAAAATAGGACATTGCACAATGATCCTTATTTAAGGGAATTTTAAGTGAAAAAAGTACACAGAAAGGCTGCATTATAAAAGATAAATCTTCTGATGGGTAAATAAATTAATTCTGCACACAGCTTCTTAGATATGTAAACATTCTTCAAAAGCAGTAAGTAACACTGTTGTTCCAAATTTATTTAGAACAAGTCTATAGCTCTGTCTTAACTTTGCTAGTAATAATATCAAAATGTCCTCCTTTGCTTCCCACTGTGGTGATGGAGGTTCTTAGGAGGGATGACCAGAGTAGTTGATGAATACGCATGAAGGATCACTAAAAGTAGGAAGATTATCCCAGGTGCCCTGCTAAAGCAAGCAGGCACCTGTATCACTCAGCAGTAACATAGAAAGATTCTGTGTGGAAACATGAATTTCATGCTGTGTGGGAAAAGGCAATGTAAACTTATCCTGCATTTTACCAAGAAAGGCAACACTATATGATAGTGTCAGGAAATGGACTTTTCAGGGCAGATGGCATTCAACATGTTACATGTAGTTCTCAACTTACAACCATTCATTTAGTGACCATTCAAAATTACCACAGCAGTGAAAAAAGTAAGTGGTTTTCACACTTATGACTGTTGCAGCATCCTTGTAATCACATGATCAAAATTCAGATGCTTGGCAACTGGCATGTGCTTATAATGGTTGCGATGTCCTGGGTCACCTTTTACAGCCCTGTGACGAGCAAAGTCAATGGGATTCACTTAACAATTGTGTTATTAACTTAATAACTGCAGTGATTCACGTACCAACTGTAGCAAGAAAGGTTGTAAAATAGGGAAAAATTCACTTAACAGCTGACTTGCTTAGCAATAGAAATTCTGAGCTCAGTTGTGTTCATATGCTGATGTCTAGCTGCACGAAGTAATTGTTCTGACCGAGCCTTAGAAGAACCAAGAGACAGATTCCTTGTCCCCAAAACCCCCTCTTTATTTAGTTCATGGCTTTCACACATAGAAAAGTCCCGGCAATAATCCTTCCAAGAGTTTATTGTAAGAACAGACTGTTCTTTTCCCCCACTTATCTCTGACTCGAAGGCAGCTGGGAAATGTTGGAAGGTCCTGGCTCTATCTCTGCTTCTGACACAGAGCATCAATCAGAGCCTTCTCCAGACTCCAGGACTGGCCCAAATTCCTACCCAACATCCAAGTCTGCCTTCTCCTCATTGTCCAAGTCTGCTGCTGGAAACTTGTGGGCCACAACATTAATTGCTAAAAATATTTCAGAATGGTGTTTTTGATATGGTTAGACTAGAAATTTAGTGATGGCTAATAGCAGGTATTGCTGCGCAATAAAAGAATATCCAAAACTGTAAATACAGAACTGCAGTAAGAACATGGAATGTAAGAAGCATGAGAAACCTCAACCAATTGAAACATAAAATGACTTATCTTCATATTGACATCAGAAAATTCATGTGGACTGGAATTCGGCAGTTCAGTAAGAAGATTGCACTCAGGAAGCAGAGAAAGAGAGAGAGAGAGAGAGAGAGAGAGGAACTGCTCTGTTTGCTTATGTAGGATAGAACAAAAACAGTATTTTAGTGCAATGGAGTCATTAATTAAAAATATCTTCATAGGTAATCATTATATGATAATTATCCAAGTATTCACTATTGCAGAAGAAGGGGAGGTTGTTGGGTTTAAATGGCCAAATTCAATTTAAAATTTACAAGGCAAGATGTTTTGCTTAGGACTGAAGACTTGCATCAAAGTTGGAAATAATAAGGAACATAAAGTTGGTCTGGAGAGTCTTGGAAATAAAAGTGAAAAGAGAGGGAAAACTTTTCAGTTCCTTCTAATCAAATGTATTAATTTCTAAGACATTTCAAACAACCAAAACAATGCTCATGTACATGACATCATCAGATAGAACACTCAAAATCAAATAATTAACATATTTTTGCCCAAAGAAAAAGTAGATGACAAACTGCTTGTAGTTCCAAATTAAGGAAAAGCAGAATAACAAAGTTAACCAAGCCAAGTCTGATAGCTGACAAATGATTTGCAAACTGATTTGAAAATCAGCAAGCACAATGAAAAATGAGTCAATGCTTAAAGAAGGCCACACTAATGACAATAGGTATATAACCAATAGGTATATAGGTATATAGGTATACAATAGGTATATAGTCTTAAAATAGACAATAACTTAATGATACATAGCTTTTGCCTTTCAGTAATGGCTATCAACAGCCAATAAATACATCACAGACTATCCTTTAGAACAGCAATTGGAAAACATATTCCAATGCCATGATGTGTCTTGTAGAAAGAATGGGGATTATACTCCAATGATTTTTTAAATAATTTGCATGTAATCAAACTTACTTGCATATAATTTAGAAGAAAGGAACTGTACAGAAACATTGACATTAAAATTAGAACCAAATGAACTCCTTGTCCTCCTACTTATGTAAGATTAAAACTAGATTACAGAATGATTGACAAAATTGTAGTTGCAAATTGTATTAATCTACAAATACAACATCATATTCTAACTGCCTAGTACAGCATTTGTGAAAACTGGGAAAACTTCACAATTTTACGATTAGAATTTCTTGAGGTTTAATAAATCTATCAGTTTTTAGGAAAACAGTTGCCTTTTCTGGGCTGGTATCCAATTCCTTTCCTAGTGATTCAAGTTTATAAGACCATGGATGATTGCAAACACTATATTTGGTATAGGCAAAGAAAGAAAGAAAGAAAGAAAGAAAGAAAGAAAGAAAGAAAGAAAGAAAGAAAGAAAGAAAGAAAGAAAGAAAGAAAGACAATTACCTTCTTTTCTTACTTTAGTTCAAAGTTTAATTGTATTTTTACTTCCCTGAACATCTTCCCCTCTGCATATCAGATCCAGTATGATGCACACCAAAATTAAGCAATATTTTAGCTGCTTGTATCTCTTTTATTTATTCTGCACCACACTTGACCTATGACTCATCTCTATTAGCTTGTTATCATGCACCAGCCATTTATATCTTTGACACATACATTTCTTGAAATATCTTTGACGTCATTTGTTGTTTAAAGTTGTCCCTTCTTTGAGTATTCTGTGGAACTGTTTTTGATTTTGCTTGTTTTGTTTTTCCTGAGTCTATTCCTGCTATTTTCCACCCCAGATAGCAGAAAGTTCTGGGAATCATATTGAAGAGACTATGAAACTCTGCTTCACATCTTAGGCATGTTTGTTTTTCTGATCTAAGTACCTGAGTACTTAATCAATACATTTACCATAAATAAGGTAAATAATTACATGGCAATTTTTCATGGGAAGGAAAGGAAGAAGGGTTTTAGAAAAAAACCTAAATTCTTCTTTAACTACACTACATATGCAGCAGTTACTTGTACCTGTTAATATTTTCAGCAACTGAGGCAGTTGTGATTTAGATGTAATCTTCATGTCATTGAATGTTTAGGCACACACAATCCCCTCCCCTCCTTGCCAATAACTTTCCTAAAATATATCTGTTTATTTTCCTATTCTTCAAAAATAAATAATGCCAGATTTTTAAAAAAAATAGATCCAAAGGAAGAAAAACTACCCATTGAAGATCAGGGAAACCATAGTATTCATTTCTGTTGAAAGATGTATCTTTTGAAGCACTAATATTAAAACTTGCTATTGGTCAAAGATCAGGATCAAAGCCATCGTTAATCTATCATAAATACTTGATTTAAACTGATGGGGAATCTGTGAGGTCTGCTAAATAAATTAAAATATTCAGAACATTAATATATCATTGTGAAATGGGCTGAATTTTGTTAATCCATAACAGTGGTTTAGAAGTGAATGTTAAGCAAAAATACTACTCCTCACTCCAGACTCTCACAAGATAAAGTCAGGGGTGAGATTCTACCAGTTCACACCTATTCGCTAGAACCGATTGTTAACATTCTAAGCAGTTTGGAGAACCAGTTGTTAGAAGAAATTATTGGCCTAATCCTGTAAGGAAGGCAGGAAGGAAATATTCTGGTGTTGCTTACAGAAACTGCCTCTCCATTAACCCTTATTATATTCTTGGCAGGACTAGACTTCCTGTCTCAGGAACTTCTCTGGAGTTTTTTTCTCCTCCTTTGCTAGTACTTTGCTTGTGTGGAGTGGCCATTCAGAGTTACACTGAAAAAAGTGACTAATGACCATTTTTCCCACTTAAGACTGTTGCAGCATCCCCGCAGTCATGAGAGGCCAGGCGAGGAGATGCATGCCTCGATGTGAGTGATATTGAGTTGGCCACACCCAGCCAATAACATGACCACCAAGCCACATCCACCCAGTCACATGACCACCAAGCCACGCCCACCAACTAAGCCACATCCACAGAACCAGTTCTTAAAAAATTTGAATCCTACCCCTGGATAAAGTGTCTGACTGAAGGACGGTGGTTAAGTTTCCACTAAAGTCATGGATTTTTTAAGGGATTCAACTCAAGAATATGTAGGCAGAAAGGCATAAATGCTAGAAGACACCGCGAACATGTCTTACAGAATATAAAAAAGAGCAAAATCAGATGCTGAAGGATATGCTGCTGTAGAGGACATTGCCTGGTTAATGTAGAGTGGAGGGAAGCTTGCCAAGTCCAAAGATTTCAATCATGAAATGAAGAAGAAGACTGGGAGGAAAATCCTGGAGTGGATTGTGAAAAATGGAAAGACCAGGAGAATTTTGCATTGTCTGTATCAGTTCCTATCACGACCACAATTTTCACAAAAGAAAAGCAATATTTCAGAAGCTCCTCAAAACTGTTTTCTTTGTCTAAGTGTCTGCATGGATTCTGTTTGGCTTAAAATAATACAGCTCATTTTTCAGAATAAAATATGCTTGCAAACTACCAGTCTTTCTTCTCTGTCCAAGGAACCATGGAAATTGTAATAGCAGAAGATTTGCGTAGACTTCCTTGCATCTACTATTAAAATTCCAATTTAAAAAAATGGACAGTGATAAAAGTGTAAACAAATATTAATTTATCTGCAGCAGCTTGTTCAACTTCAGGGCAAGAAACGAAGCTCCCCCTCCAAGAAAAGCTCTCACTGCTCCACAAGTACTAGCTTTAACCAATGGAAAAAAGTATACTATTTTCAGGAAACATGATGTAGAACTTTAATAAGTGATGTAAAGTTACAAGTAAAATAAAGAATATCTGAATAGCAAATACCTTTTTGTAAATGTTGATTAACTGCTAGGTGTATAAAGTACCAACATTGTTCAGATGGTGGCAAGAATTATGGAAAAGATTGCAAGCTACTTTAGCAGGGGAACCTGTTGTGTTTAAAACACCCTTCACTCAGTGTTGGCAGATGAAAGAAGTATTACCTAAGTGTTCTGTCTCACCTGTGACCACGAGGTGAGAGTCCAAGCCTCCAAAGGAATATAAATAAACAGACAGGACCAGGAATGACAGAGTCAAATTCCTCTGACTGGAGAAGTTCCTTGGCAGTCTTCCAGAAGCTGCCTGCCAAGTCCGATAACAAACAAGACCATAAATCAAAAGGCAGACGCTGCACAGAGGATTTGTCCAAGCTGCTTTTTCAAATAAACAAATTGTCCCGAACGGAGATTCAGAGCTAACACGCCCTCTTTTATGTCCTGAGGGTTGTGTCCATCTCTCAAATCAGTTCCTGATTTGACATTTCCTTTTACATTGAATTTCATGCTTCTGCCTGCGTCTTTGCATTGCATCCAACCAGAATTCCTTGGCTTGATCCTCAGCCAAGGACTCAGGCACGCTCTCCTGATTATCTGCCGACACCTGAGGCACAACCAGGGAGGAAGGTCCTGGGGAGGGAAATGATTCTGAAACTTCCAGCAAGGCAGGCTCAAAACTCAAGGCCAAATCCTCCTCTTCCTCATTACTCGAGTCTGTGTCTTCTAACAGAGCAGGCTCAACCCTCCGAGTCACAACACCTAAGTATCATGAATGTTAATGTAGCTCTCTTTTGTATGAAACTTTGTTTAGTTTCTTGTACCTATATGATCAATTCAATAGAATTATTCATGAAACAGTTTTTTTTATTTAAGAGCACCTTAAATGGAATTTTTACAGCTATATCGAGGATGATTGGTAAAACATGATCACCAAGGGCATTTCATTTAAGTTCTTAATTTTCCCCCTCTCCACTATTGCTTCATAAATATGCTTATTAACAGAATTTAAATAGAAATTAAACCAGATTATAATGATTTTTCAATGGATCTTTGGACACAGAAGCTGAGTTTCTACTGTGAATATGTCTTAAGAATGGAAAATAGTACCTTTCATTTGAATAATAATACTTCAGGGGTAATTTGATTGAAAAAAATCATGCCCTGGAGTACGATTGTTGTTTTTTCCCCAAAATCAGTGGATGCTGGTCAGAGAAGTAACTAGTATAATTAACTGTATGGTAAATGATTATTCCCCCTTAAATATATTTTGTCTTGTTCAGATTTGAAGAATGTTAATTCTGCTGAGGTTTTCAATTGTTATTGTTTCTGTTTTTAATTAACAAAGTATTCCTATGGTACTATGTTTAGAAAAAGATCTTTATTACTAATTTTACTAAATATGAACACTGGGATTGAAGATGACTTTTGGATTGCCCTAAAGGCTATTTACTTTTTGACAATTGTTGAGGAAAAAATGTAATAAGCCAAAAGTGAAGCACATATTTTACATATTGAATTTGTATCTTGGAAATCTTTTACATTTACTACATTTCATCAGCTAAATATAATCCACTATAGCAGCAGCTTCCTGACAATCTTGAACCTGTATGTGACCATTTTAACAAAGTGCATTCATTTTAAACTTTGTCCCTTCAGCACCATCAGTTTAAAAAACAATCTCCCCATATTTATCCATATCTTGGCCAAAACTCTTGGCAAAATATAGATTACTATTTGTGTATAGAATGCTGACCTTTTTAGAATGGGTCCTTCCTTTTAGTTTTTCAGTAAAGCACAGTTTTCCCCCAGAGGCTAGGGAGGGGTGAGTACTATATACAGTAAGCAAGGATTTAAATTTGGAAACTTGTGCAAATGAAAAATTGAACTTCTGGAAGTACATTTTCCATTTTCTGGAAAAAAAATATTCAGCTTTGATGAGCTTATACAGATGAAAGTATGACATCCTCTTCATTTCTTGCTAAATTTGAAAGTCAACATGTAAACATTCCTTATTTTGTGGAGTAACATGGTATGAATGTCCCATCTTAGAAGCAATCTAAGGTTTAAATCTTTTCAATTTCATTGGAATTATATTCGGCATAGCAAGACAAATACACTCTCTATTTTATGCCTTACTAAAAGTGGGGAAGAATTTTTCTTTTGGAGTTGAAAAAATGATATACTGGCATGAATTTTCACAGCTGGTATCTCTTGGACAGTGTTGAGCTTCAGAGTTTAGTGACCATAGTTTAGACAGTAGATTTCCTGACATTTTGCTGGCAATTCAGAAGCAAGGTGGTCTGCTATGTCAGAGAAATGGCAGCAAATCTGTTGTCTAGAGCATGGTCACTAAATCCTGAAGCTCAACCAGGTCCAAGCAATCTATGCTTTATCCATTAATATGTGCCAAGAATATTGGACAATGTTGGAAATATGACATAAGAATATGAAAAGCTGTCTTCCAACAGACTGTTAGTGCATGCAATTTAATCTTATTGACTTGACAGTGGCTCTCTATGGTTTCAGATATTTTATAGCATTACCTGAAAAAACAAGACTGCACATTGAAGCTTTTCTATTTAAAGCAGACACTCTTTGCATAATAGGAGGACCTGCTTCATATTAGAGACTCCTTTCTCTGCCATCTGTACTATTATTCCCTCCAGGATCATTTCAAGATAAGACTCTTAAATAACAATGCTGTGAGCTTTTGAATTGAATAATACCTTTGACAGATATCTGAGAAAAATAAATTGGTTTCCTGATTTTAGAGAAGTAATTGTTCTTCAGATCTTGCTTTAATGGAATTTCCTTCTTTCTGATTGAGAAGCATTTTTAATGAATGTGGTACAGTACTAGATTTTTACTAGGGAAGCTGTAAGCTTAAAACTGAAAGCTTGTAAAATGAAAGGTACATTAGTCATCATATGTGTACATACCTGCACATGTTGTGCTGGATTTTACTAAGAAATGTTAACTAGGCTGTTATGAAGCTTCTCCCTGCCAATGACATTCTTATTTCTAAGATAAAATGATGCAAATGCTGAAAGAACACTCTTGAGTATTCATTTAAGTAGAAAGGCAGGGTACAAATCAACAGAGATGGTATTCAGCAGGTTCTGACCAGTTCTGGAGAACCGGTAGCAGAAATTTTGAGTAGTTTGGAGAACCAGCAAATCCCACCTCTGACTGGAGATTTTACAATATCCTTTCCCTGCCACGCCCACCAAGCCACACCCACAGAACTGGTAGTAAAAAAAAAATTGAATCCCACCACTGCAAATCAACCAAAGAAATCAATAAGCCAAAATTTGTATTGTTTCCAATCATTTTTAAAGTACTTTTCTTGGAGATAATGAACAATGAATTTTTTGTAGGCAGAATCTGTATTTTTCCACTGAATTGTAGCTCTTCATGATGGGGAACCTGTCCAGTAGGATTGTTTGTGTCATGAATCAATTCAGTCACTTCATAAATTATATAGATCCAATATGCATTTTATTTCAGTCTATATATTTTCTGCCTATACAGACTTTTTAAAACAACAACCTGCCTTAGTCATAAAATGTAAAACTGAAAAAGTGAAACTAATATTTGAAAAAAATAGGCTCAATAGAAACAATAACAGAAATATACAGAATATATAAGTAATTCTGAAACACAAATATATACACACACATGCACATATGTATATACTGTGTATACAAATGAACATGGGCACACACAAATATATGTATACATAAGGACATAAGTAGATATGTAGAGATGTCTTACACAATCCTTGTAAGACAGAATAGTTGTAGGTATTTGGACCCTCCGAAGACAAGGTTATTCTATTTTTATTTCTGGATAGAAGTGCACAGACCTGGTGCACAATCTTGAAGAGCAGGTGGCATACCCTTTGCACACTGGAAGCCCTGCCCTGCTCATAGTGCCTTTGTAAACTTTTATTTAACATGTTATACATGGGGTTGCCCCTAAAAGCATTCAGAAACTTCAGCTAGTGAGAATGCAGCTGTGGCAGTCGTAAATGGTGACAGCTACATGGCACATGTAACAGGTAACTGGGTGATCTGCGTTGATTACTAGTATGTTTCCAGGTACAATTCAAGTTTAAATCCCTGTATGGATTGGGACCAGTTACCCAAGGGCCCACTTATTTCAAAGAGTCTCTACATATCCAATTTGCTATTTACAGTATATGTAATTTGAAATTGTTCATATCTATTTCTGTGAGAAACATAACTTCATTGATTTTTAACAGTATAATATTCAGATGTATTCTCTATGCTTCTAAAAAGCAAGGCTACACAAATCATTTGACCTTGCATTATCTGTATGCAAAAGTAGGTCAACATTCACATCTTCAGCCATTACACCTCAAATATTAACACAAGCATTTTTAAAATTCTTTTACTACATTAAACAAGTAAGCAGACATTATATGAACTTGACTTACTCCCTGTTCAATGATGAACCTTTCTTTAAGTATTCTATTTATTCTCTTTACTTATTCTTTGCTTCCATCATATACAACTTTTATTGCAACCAGTGGTCAATTTCACATTTAAGCAAAATGTGATTAAATTATTTCCACAATTAAAACTTCTTTTCATTATCATATTCTTACTGTAAATGAAAAACATAACAGTAATATTTCTTTCTCACATTCATGCATTTTGCAGTGATTTGATCAAGTGCAAAAATTTAGTAAGCACACCTGTCTGGCATAAAATTATATTGCACTGTTCTGTTCATTCTGTTCATTCTCACAGAATTCTGCTGAATACCACCATGGATTACTTACTTTTTGAAGATCCACAGAGCTTCAGAAGAGGCTGGCCCTCTTTTTGCGTGTTTTGTTCAATCTCAATTTCATCGGGATTGTGTTTCACCTCAGAGATTCAGGGTGGGGCATACACAGGAGGAATGGTCATGGTGGTTGTGGCTGGGATGGGCAAGGTCATGGTAAGCATGACATGGGACTCATGGGGGGGCACCTGTGGTGTCCAAATGCTAAGGCAAGACTTCACTGAAACCCTCCTTCACTCTCATTGTACAGTTAATCCTCAAGATACGAATGTAATAGAATCTGCCAATTATATTTATAACCCAAGGATTCATTTGATTGAATCATGTTAAATGAACATGATCACTCCCTGCTTTCCCCAATGCATTTGTTAATTGAATGTGCAGTTCATGACCATTCCTCCTGTGCATGCCCCACCCTGAATCTCTGAGGTGAAACACAATCCCGATGAAATTGAGATTGACACATCCCAAGCCACGAAGGGCTTTAAAGATGACAACCCACAGATAACCTCATCCCAAGCCATGAAAGGCTTTAAAGATGATAACCAGCACTTTAAATTGTGTCCAGAAGCAGATTGACAACCAATGCAGCTCCCGCAGAGAGGTGATACATGTGCACACTGAAATCTGCACAAAACCATTTTGCATCAACTGGAGCTTCTGAATGCTTTCAAGGGCAGCCCCATGTAGAGCATAGAGACAGGAGGTGACTAGGGCATGAGTGACCATGAGTAGGGATTGTTAACTTAAATAGTATTCATTTTAATCTCCATTTATCATTTACATACAGATCTCTATAACACTCATTCCAACATTCCTAATTTAATTCCTAATCATTTAACAATTTATTTTTAATTACATTCATTCTACTTGTATTTTTATGTTATTTTTTTGCACTCCCAGAATAATATTTTATTTCCATCAAAATCAGTCTGTATATCCTTTACTTAATCCAGTTTTAACCCTTTACTTATTTTTCTGCCATCTTTTTTCCCTATTACATTTAACACTATCCCCATTGTTTTTGCAAGAATCAACTTTTACACAGATAAATCATCCTTTTATACGGATAATGTCATCATTTGCTAAACAATTTTTTTCCATAACCATACATACTTCTGTGGCACTCTTTAATATAAATTCCATATTACAGAGTGTCCATATACCGGTTCCTTATGTCCACTTTTTATTTACTTTCTATTCACTTTGTTGGTACAATGATTCATTTTCAGCAATAACAGCAGCAACATAATCTGAAAGGTGCATTCATTCTTTTGCCATGTTTATATATAGATAGATTAATGCTTAAACTGCATATCTGAAATAAACAGAAGTTTTTTCCCAAGAAGATGCAAGCTAGTCACAATCATAATTCATCCCTTAGTCTCCAAATGTTTCAATCACTTGCTCTGTGCTTGCTTATTTCAATTCTAGCCATCCATTCATGTCACCTAATATCATTTGTCCTCCTTCCCAGTCACATTATTCAGAATGGTCTGAATTTTCCTGGAAAGCTTATGTTTGATTTTTTTATTGTTACCATTCACTGCAGTGTAATATACAATTATTAGCATATATGGGTTCTTACTTTCATGCCCAATCCAGACAGCATCAATTCATATTTGTTGATGTGCATTTATCCCATTAGACAAAGATAATCCCATGTGAGCAATTAATGTATTTGTTATATGCTTGTGTGAGTATGAAAGATCTCACGTAATAATTCATTACCATTCTCGAATGGTTTAAACTCTAACTGCAAAAGTCAGTGCTAGTATGTAGGAATCAGCTGACAAATCTCTAGTAAAGGGATTTAGTTATTGCAGTTGTGTGTATATGTTTTGATATTCATTAACATAATAAACCATGTTTATATTAAGAAGTTTACAGTTTAATTTTTATAGATAGCAATAAATAGACAAAAAAGTAGAATTAGATTTTTGTATTATTTATAATTAGGACATTAGAAATTAATAATATACTGCCAGATTTTCCCTTTTTAAATTTTTTAAAAATTATTCAGAATATCCGAGACAGAATTTTTTCTTTTTTTAATTTTGTTTAAATCATTCAGTAAACTTAATCCAAAAGTTATTGGTTTTGTTACTGTTTTTAATATTCCCCCCCCAGCTGTGTCCTGGTTGACCAATTATATCAAACAGTGTGTCTAACAATTTTTATTATTTCTAAATCCAGTTATAACAAAATATGTACCTGACAATCATTTATTCTTTCCTTATACCTATATTTAAGGATAGCTATACTGCAATATTTTAGTACTAGCAAAATCCATTTAATCCATTTATGCTACTATTCACATTTGTGGCTCATTCAGGTGTTATACAGAACATGCTTACCTATTGCCATAGATACTCTGGCTAATTTCTAAAATATTTTTACACTGCATTTAAATGTTGATACCTTCTAATAAATATGTCAGTGACTTTTTAAAGGTTAAGTTGTATTTTTTATTAACTTAAAAACCTAAGTTTGGTTTTTTTTTTTAACAAAAACGAAAAACCAGAAAATATGCATAGAGCTGCACAGACCACTGACAGTCTATACAGAGATTAAATATTTGTTTAGAACTTCATATTGGTGATATTAAAAATTGAATAGTTTTGTGAAACTTAGGATATTTATTATTCTTGGAATAAAGAAAATCTTGCAAAGCAAGAATCGGTACATTTGCCTATGCAATATACTGTATTTTTGTGCTATGATAGCTATGATAAAATTGGTTGATTATATTGATATATTATTAAATCAAAAAAAATATTATCTGAGTGTAGTTCAGTAACACTATTATATGGAAGAAAAATGAATGGGTTAAAGGTAGTTAAGAAAAAAAGTCAGGAAAAATAAAAAGCAACTGGTATAAGTTGAAGAACCAAACCATATTTAAAGTATGTAAGACAGTGAAAATTGCAAGAAATGATTAAATAAGTTGAAAGCTATATGGCTGTATGAAAATATAATGAAATATTAATATATTAAAACATTTAGATTATTAAAATGTGATGATGAAATACAGCACTGTACACTAAAGTTATAATTTTTCTGCCTGGAATACTTTGAGCATAATTGATTACTCTTAATTTATACCTGGTTATTACAATCATAATTTAGAGTTATATAAGAGAAAAAAAGAAAAATAGGGAAAGGAAAATAAAACAATGCATGGACATTTATTGCAATATACTGTTTTTTCAAAGATCCTTGTAGGAATTATAGTGAAGGAGAATATATTGGATTGCTTTGATTTTCCTGGAGACATATGGGCATGCACATTTGGGGCATTGGGATATTGGCATATTAGCTGCAGAGAAATAGCCATGAGAACACATTGTACCTATCTATAAAAAAAAAATTTCCCCTCAAATTGTGAAGTGAGAATGTAAAAGAAGTTTGCTTGATCCCAGGAATCTGTTTCTACCAGGATTCCATTACTCAAACAAATCAAATGCTGATTAACAAAATAGTGAGAAAATGTAATTACATATTTCATGTTTTATATATAAAATATAATTTAAAATGTGATAGGTCATTGTTAGTGTTCCCATTATATATAAAACTATCCAATTGTGTTTTCAGTGTGCATTATTAATTCTTAATTAATTAGAACATATAATGCTGTTTGTGCTACTACATACAGGAGGGTTTACAGTAAAACATAGTAAACACATATTGAACATATAATAATAAATAACTGAGTGAAGAAAAGCACAGTAATACATACATAAATCAATGCAATGTAGCAATATGTAAATTGTGGCATTTGCATAGATCACAAAAATATCACCTTCTGTATTTCTTATCTTCCCTGTGAATATCTACGCCATTATGATGTTGTATTATCCAGTCAATGATTTTATACCATGTTATGCTTATGTGCAAGAGTAATAATCTTAAAAAAGTTTTTCTCTGTATATATTTGGGTTTCGGAAATGATTTGCTAAGGATTATTTTAAGTCTACTGAAATAGGGGCATCTATTTCTTCTTTTTTATCATGCCTCTGTTGACTGAATAGATTTTAACTGGTCATAGCTTAATAGATAAAACATTTATTTTGCATGGAAAAACAGTTTAGTTTCCATTTAAAGTATCTGACATCAAATTATGAGAAATGTTCAGTGGTGGGATTCAAATAATTTAACAACCGGTTCTCTGCCCTAAGGATTTCTTCCAACAACCAGTTCACCAAACTGCTCAGAAACTTAATAACCGGTTCTCCCGAAGTGGTGCAAACTGGCTGAATCCCACCACTGGAAATATTGCTCTTTGGAGAAGATATCCATAATGAGGCTATTTATCAAAGGGACATTCTCTTGAGTAGCACAGACACTAGATCTTATATTTTGTAACTATTATATTATTATACAATTGTATACAGTTAGCTACAAATACAAATATATTCTTTTAAGTTTTATTCCGTAAACTTTATTTAGGAAAGAGCAACTTTTTTTCTTTTTCTTGTGGTCATCTTCAACTTCATTCAAAAAACTTGATCTCATGTAGAAATATTCTTTAAAATGTTAGAAGTTCTAATTCAATAATAACAAGAAGCTAACAAATTTCAAGGAGGAAGGTACAAACAGATTTTAAGCTTCATGAACATTCATAATAATCATAGTTCCTTAGGTATAAGTACTTGGAGCTTCATGGATGAATATCAATATATTTTTGAAGCATAAAAAGATTTGTATTAATGACACTGGGACTGCATGTCCTTTCAAGGACAGCAACCTGACAATGATTGAGACACAGCTGAATAGATATGGATGGCCTGTTGGAAGTGCATTTAACTTTTTGGTGTGCAGCCAACCATATCACAAATGATTAAAATATACATTTATAATAATGAAAGAGTAAAAGAGAACAGGGGATTTTTCAATAGTTAGAATCCTACGTTAATGTCACAATAGTGCATATTTTGGATTGTACACATTATAGGGCTATGAGCCCTCTGAAAGTGTATTTTGCTTCAATTGTTCATTTTACTAAAGATCTTTAAAAGATCATTGATTCACTGAATAGAATACTATGTTATTTAAGGCAAAGTACATCTGTAAACTCCTCTCATAATATGTACATTCCTAATATATAATATAAAATCTATTAAATAGATTGATTAATGTGAATAAAAATAGCATTATATCCCATATCTCCAACTGTACATTAATTATACCAAATGATGGCCAGACTTTAAAAAAAGATGGTGACTCCGGATGGCTTACTATATTAAAATCCACAGAATAAAACACCCAATCCCTCATGATAATGATTCATTTCTGGCTCACCTAAATTATCAGTTTGCAGTATTAATGTAAAAGGTCAGTGCCCTGCCTGATGACTGGGGCATTTATTAACTGAGACAGCTAATGTCATGGTAGTTATGGATTCTTGACATATTCTAGAAAAACTAGATTTGATACAAATAAAGTCTTCAAGAAAGAGATCCAGATACGAAATATGAGATGCTATTACAAGCAAGGTACTCCGTTTTACTTTTTAACACCAAATAAACAAGTTCTAAATTTTAAACTGGATGGAATTCTTGGCAATGATAGCCATTCCTTTTCCTACCTCCCTTCTCAGATCTACTGATAAACGAAGTAAACTGGTGGAGGAACTAGCCCAGGTAATATCTTCAATATACAAACCAGGTCATATTGGATCATATTATCCAGGTGGTATGTCTTATTTTTTTATTGGTTCAGTATTCAACAAGATAAAAGAGAAAAAGAAAGCTGACAGATGCACCTCTTCATTAGCTGGGAGCAAGGTCTAACTGAAGAAAAAGGGTAACAAGTCCTAAGATGGGAATAGCTTCAGTAATTGATTTTCTTCTCCTGACCAACTAATCATTTTTATCGTTCTGCAATAATGGCATTAATTAGGTTGTTACAGATTTTTCTTCATTACACCCAAACATATGTGACATCACTCTCACAAATTACAGGTTAAAAATATGTTAAAACTAAACACAGATAAAGGATAAATACTTTAGATACATAAATAATGTACCAGAGACACAGAAGAATACTTTACTTTAGTAAAAGTATGTACAAATTCATATTCATAATACTTCAAAATAAACCATCTAATCTTCCACCCATGATCATAAAGAAGTTTCCAATGTATCTTTCCTGCAATTCTCTAAATTAAAAAAAAAAAACATTTATTGACCACAACCCAAAATTCATTTCCTATATCATATCAGTTTTCTTCCTTCAGTTGCACACTTTCACTCTTCCAAAAGATAATAATAGTAGACGATAAAATGATGATCTCTACAATTTCCTACAGTGTTATTCCATTGTCTTTCTTCTATATACATACTGTATATATTTCATTGTCGTCATCCCCACCACAATCCATGCATGATAGTGGTAGCCATTGTTTTGTCTTTTTTCATGTGCATTATTTAGATTTTTTTCCTGTGACATTTTTGCATTATGAAAATCATAACATTTTTCTCCACTGATTTTAGTTTCTTTAATTTAGTTAATTTTGCTACTATTGCAAAATCACTGCAGGATTTCCTCTATTCACAAACACAGTTTTGAAAACTATCTGAGATCTGTTTTAACAAACAATTCAGTTCAGTTCATACTGAATATAAAAGATGTGGAAAACTGGCTCTGTCAAACTGTTGATCAAATTAATTTGTAGCAAAATGTTTAATCAATATTAGTGCTTATAGATTTTAATAGTACATGACAATGGGTTAGATAATATTTAATGTAATTTCGGGTGGTATCCTGGCTACTGGAAGCCTATTGCTTAAAAATATTTATGAACTGGAACATCAGGTCCTGCCTGAAAGCCTTAGGTGGTGTGTTTTATTGGATCCATTCTGGCTGATAAAATAAAACATTGTGATTCACTGTATATCTCTTAAAATCTGTAAATATTGTAGCTTTGCTGAGAATACTTTTACTTAGAAGAGCATAGCTTTCAACTAAATTCTATAAAGTCAAAGTTTCTTCAAAGAACAATGCCTTTAAAATCATAATGAAGGGATTTGCTTGTGTGAAATACATTACATGAGATATTTTTCTTGTGGGAATGTCTTTCTTTTATATAATAAGTAATAATAGTTGTGTTCTATTTTACAGATCAAAGTTCAGTTAATTAAGTCAAATCAACATATTAAATTATATTGCCTCTGCCTCTACCAACAGTTGTTTAGATTAAGTTGTTTAGATAAATAACAGCTGATGTTTCAGATTCAAATTTGTTAACATTGTTTATTGAAGAAGAATTTTAATCTTCCCACCCTCATATGAATCAAGCTGAATAGTTTATTTGAAAAAAATAGCTATTGGCCCAGAATAAAACTAAGTGTAACGAGTAGTGCAAATAAGAACATACCACATCCATGCGGTAAAGAGCTTCTTTTTTATCAACAGAGGTTGTCTGAATTTGTTCAACACAATTACAGTATGTCTACATTAGGGAGTATCCTGAAAGATGTATTGTAGCTTATGTCTTCAATATTTTTTTCTTGAAAATGAGTATTTTATGACCATAGCCATAGAGTGGCTTAATTTTGTAAATGATATTTCTTCCTTTTGCTACAGATTTCAACGCAAATCCAAATTTACCCTTTTTTAAAAAAATTGGCTTCAATGAAATTTAGAAATCCTGCTCTACTTTATTTGGAAGAAAAGTATGTATACTTTTAATTTAAATATGTGTTTACCATTTTTAAACATAGCACAGTTATAAGTAACTTTTCCATACTTTTTCTGAATTTACCAGTGTAGGTTTTAATTAAAAAATAAAACAATATTAGTGATATTATGTATGCAAATGAGAGGAGAAAAAACTTATATTAAGGAAAACCAAGCATGCAAACATATTAGGGAATATGCAAACATGATAGAGTAAAAGTGGATATAAATCTTCACAGAGATTTCAAAACAAATCAGGAAGGATTTGAATGAACTTTCTATTTGAAAAATTTGGTAGTCTCACCTGAAATAAGGATGAAATTATGGGGAAACATTGTTAGTCTGATTCAAGTAAATCATCCCACCAAGTTGCTGCAAATTATAATAGCTGTATAAAAGACTGTCAGCTAATTTGTCACAACAGTTTAGAAAATATTGAGAATGTTTGCATTATTGAGGCCTTTATTGGCAAGATTTTTTTTAATGCTTAGAATTTATTTATTTTCCTGGTCTAAAACTTGTGTATCTGAGCAAAAATAAAAATCCAAATTTATATGTGCATTAAAAAGATATCATTTGATCTAATTTACGTAGTAGTTCTCTGATACCATCAGGGAAAATAGATAATGCTAGCAGACTTAGTCTATGAGGAAGAACAAAAGCATTTGCATTGTTTTGTGCAGAATTTCAATATAAAACATGCCCTTATAATTTGTCAATTATGTTAACAGTGATTTTATTCAATGTATAATAATTTAACCAGGTGAGATGATTGTATCATTCTTCAATATTTCCATGAAAATATGTTTTGGCTTGCTTTCATAGTATCCTGGGTCAGGCTGTCGACATTTAGCATTTAATTTTGTAAAGTCTTGCCAAGAAACCCAAATTGCAAGTCTAATCAGGTAACAAAAAATGGCTATATGGCCATTGCCAAAACGAGTCAACAATAATCCTTGTTTTGCTATTACAGTAAATTTAAATTGGAGTAGAGGTGGGAATGGAATAAGAAGATTCAGAAAGCAGGAAGATTATTTCAGATTAACTGACAATTTTCATTAAATATGTTTATTATTTCTTTTGTCCAAAAATATTTATTCATTTTATTTATTTATCAAATGTTTATATTGTAGCTAGTTTTATATTTCATATAGTGACCTGTAATAGTCACATAACAAATAGTTGCTGTACTTTTTATAATAATAATAGTAGTAGTAGTAGTAGTAGTAGTAGTAATAATAATAATAATAATAATAATAATAATAATAATAATAAATGAATCTTCCATTCTAATTGCAATTAGATGCCCATGGTTGCAATTGTTTCATGTAACCTGGGACAAGTGAGAGGAATCTTGCAAGATACTAAATAATTCATATGGTTTTCTCTCTCCTGAGCAAACCATACTATTAAAAGTGAGAAAATAAATGATTGGGGAAAAAGTAAAAATAACAACCAACTCAGAATTTCCTTTTGGCTTAATACAACTATTTTTTAAAAAAGTCCAAGTTTTCCCCTATCTATTTCCCCAAAACTAAAATTTTACGTCTGCTGCCTCTAGAGTCATCATTATGTCACACTACATCTGTTTTCACTCCAGTAGTTTGAATGGAGAAAGTCTGAACCTGATCAGACTACATAGTTTGTACAACCTCTCAATTAGGGCAGTATTAGAATAAACTATAAAACAGTTGGTTTCAAACATATATAATCACATTGCTCACTAGAAAGTTTTAATCTAAGTCTGGCTAGCCTGGAAACATTGGTAACAGCAATCTGGCAGAATATTATACAAGATTTAGCAATATTATGCTAGATTTAGGAAAATAATACGCTGGAGATTAATTATCTATACTGGGATGGATAATTAGTCCAATTGCATATTAGACAGATGGTAAATTCTTGCTGTTCATTAAGTTTTCTATTATTATTTTGTTTCCTGTGAATCTCTGTAGTCTTCATTAATATATATCTAACCAAGTGTTCCTTTGGAAGAAATTCCAAACAATATTTTAATATTTATATGTATCTTTCTATCTTATAAAACTACCTTTATAATTAAATACTGGTAATTGTGAAGGTGGAGTATTCTCATTATTTCTTATGGATTGATTCTGATCTCTTTTTATAGTAGCTTTAAACTGAATTTAGGCTACTGGAATGTTTCTCCTTTCTAATTTTTTTCATATTAAGTAAGAGGTACAGCAATTCTTGTAATTGCTACAATCAAATCACAATCTTAGTCCAGTAGCTCAGATAAATTGCTATTACATTGCCTTTCTATACTGATTTTAAACAATGACAAATATGTTATTACTTAAAAAATCACAAACTCTCTATATTAATAAATTGCCATGAAGTAAGAATAGATAACCTAAGAATAAAAACTTCAAATTTTGAATAATTGGAATTGGGTTTAATTGTATTACTTATGGTGAAAAAACACACTTTATATGTATTATAATTAATTAAGACAATATTTCTGGAGCATGAAAAACAAGAATATTTTAAGTTCTTTTCATTAAATAAACTTGGCAACAGTACTATATATAATTGAATAAATCACACTGATTTTTCTTAAAGTAACTGTTACAATTTTTTGAAGCAACTAATTTCTATATATTTCTATATTTTATATATTTTTAGCTGGAAGAGGCACCATGGGCCAATCCACTGATATTTCTAGGCCAGCCCCATGGGCCAGATTTAAGCACCATGTGGACTGCATGCAGCCCACAGGCCTTGAGTTTGACACCCCTGGACTATGACAAACCATCATGGAAATTTTGCTTTTAAGTTTTGCTTTCAGAGAATACCTTGCTTTAAATCCCCAATAAAGTTTCTTTGAGGTACAAAGTCATAATTATAAAACAGTAGGTTCCATTTTGAACACCTTCCAGGTTTGTGGTATTCAACTCTCAAAATTCTCCAAGTTTACTGAAATTACTGAAATTATGATAGTTGAACACTATGTAATTTTGATTGCAGGATTCTCAAATGAAGAAACATAAATTAATTATAATCTCCACATTACTGCTGCAAGGAAGGGAAAAAATAAAAAATTATTGAAATCAGCAATAATACAAGTAAAATTTTGCTTTTTTCCATAACAAAGAAGTATGAGCAGCTGAAGCCAAGGATCATATATAAGGATAATGATGATGATAATTTATACCTATTCACTTCAAAAGACTCTGGGTGGCTTTGATAAAAAGATCAAATATGTGATTAAAAGAAATAAAAACAATGCAACACTACACAATAAAACGGATAAGGAAACAGCCATGTACTGTATGTAAAAATAAATACGACAGAACCTATATAAATACCAAAACCACGGACAGGTCTTGGGAACAAAGGCAGATCTTTGAGGACTTCTGAAACTCCAGGAGAATAGGCGCTTTTGGAGAATGCTCATTTCAGGTCTAATATTAGAACAGGGAAGTGAAGTTTTTATTAGATCTGTTCTCACACTACTGTTTACTTTCTAGGGATGGCTATTGAAGTACAACCTGGCTAAGGAATAGAGTGCATTATATATTAAACAGCTAGATTCTTCAGCTTCTATTAGTTGTTTTACACAATAGAGATAAATATTTATAGTCTGTGGAGATCTTAAATTTATCTCATTCAGTTTATTCAAAATCTAGATTTGATCCTTAGTTTCCATGTTAAGAAGTTAAGAAAATCAGTGGCTTCTTTAATCTATATATCTACTTATCTATACATTTCAACTTCACATTATCTTCTCTGATGAAAAATGTGGAAGATCCTATTTTTTAAAAAGTTGTGTTTTGTAAGTGTGTTTGTGGGTATATGTATGTATGCTGTATACTGTAAGTACATTGTCTTCAGATTTCAGGTTCATCAGAGGAAAGAACATTTCTCATTCATTTAGACAAAGACTTAGACATAGAATAACTTTACTGTCACTTTGAATGTACACTAATCAGCATACATTAAAATGTAATTTTGCTGCATAAAACTCTAAAAGGGTGTCCATCTCTAATATACATATTTTTCCTACATAAATATGACTAAATAAATAAATACAAAATTATGCATATACTCACATATATTATATGACACAGTCTAGTTTGGATGTATATATGTACATGGTGAGAGAAACAAATCTTGTGAGTTTACCAGATGGATAGTACAGGGAACAAAGCTGCTACAGAATCTGGTAGTCCTGCTTGAAATACTTCAAAACCTCCTCCCAGAGGAGAGCAACAGAAACACACCATGAAGTGGGTATTTGGGGTCTCTAACAATGCTTTGAGATCTAACCACATAGCACTTATAAGCAGTATCTTGAATGACAGGAAGCGAGCATCCTATAATCTTTTATTTATTTATTTTTAATTTTAATTATAGGAATGCAACATGGTGCAGCTGTTCTGACATTACAATTGTTATACATATATAAATTTTACTTCACCATTTACAATCCTCTTGTTTGATACATTGTTGATACATTGGTTATTCTAATCATCACAGCTACTTATGTTCCAACCTTGCCTTCTTCTATACAACCACTGATAGAATTTATTCCACATTTCATAATACTCAGATTCTCCCTTGTTTTTTAATGCTAGGGTTAACTTGTCTGATTTTGCGCGGGACATAATTTTCCTTATTTTCTCTGTTTCTGGCGGTATGCTTTCCTTCTTTCAGTATTGCACAAATATTATTCTAGCCACCGTCAACACATGTACTATTAGATAAATTAAATCCTTCCTATACCTTCTGGTATTATTCCTGGGAGAAAAAATTCCGGCTTAAATGGAATACTTTCTCCCACCAATTGTTTCACCCATTTCTGGATCAGTCTCCAATACTTTTTTGCAACATTGCAGGTCCACCACCTGTGAAAAATGCGTCTGTTACATCTTTGCACTTCCAACAATTTGGAGACAGATTTTTGAACATTTTGGAAAGACTTTTGAAACATTTTGCAGAAGATGCCACCTGTAAAAAAAACATCTTTTAAAGGTTTGGTCAATGTTATTTTCTTATTGGTGGTCCAAAGCTTTTGCCATTTAGCCAATCCAATATTATAACCAATTTTTTTTTGCCCATGCCACCGTTGTTTCTTCCTCAAGTTTGTATTCTAATAAATATCTATAAAGTACTTTGTTAATTTATCATCAGTCTCTAACAGAAGCTTATCCAGAATTGTTAAGTCCTTATTAATGCCCCATGTTTTCCTGTCCTGTGTGTATCTTGTTTGTATTTGTAAGTAAGACCACCATTCTACATTCACCCCTTATGCTACCAGTTTTAATCTAGTTTTCAGTTCTCCCTGTTCATTCAGTATGTCTCTATATGCTACGATTTTCTCCATATTTATCAAATTTGGGTGTATAAATGATTCTAGTGTGGAAAGTCAAATAGGTGTTTTCATATAATTTTGATATTTGATTTTTTTCCAAACTGTTAACAGTGCCTGTCTTAAATAGGGTCTCTGGAAATATTTATGTGCTGTACCTTTTTCGTACCATAAGAAGGCGTGCCAGCCTGCTTGAATATCATGGCCTTCTAATTTTAACAGTCTTTTATTCCTCAACGTAATCCATTCTTTTATCCACGTTATAATTGCCACATAATAATATAATTCCCATTCAGGCAAACCAAATTGTCCTTTTTCTTTAGTGTCTTGCATAACTTTCAGCTTAATTCTTGGTCTCTTTCCCTGCCACATAAATTTTGACATTAATTGGTTCAAATACTTGAAGAAGCCTTTCTCCAGTTTAACAGGAATATTTTGAAATAAAAAAGTAGCTTTGGTAATATATTCATTTTTATAACAGCTATCCTGCCCATAGGGAAAGTTGCAGAATCTGCCATATTTCTATATATTTCTTAATTTGATTTGTTAATTTAGTATAATTATCTTCTCTTAGAGTTATGCACCTAGCCATTAAGAATATACCTAAGTATTTCACCTTCTTCATGATTTGAATGCCCAGTTCTTTCATTAGTTCCTCTTTTAGTTTAGATGTCATATTCTTTGCCAACATTTTAATTTTGTCTTATTTATTTTCAGGCCCACTACTTTACCATATTCTGTCAGTTCCTCCATAAATTTCATCCCTGATTTTAAGGGTTGCCCTAAAATAAACACTAGATCGTCTGCAAAGGCTTGTAGCTTATGTTGTTCTTGTCTGATTTCCAGACCTTTAATCTGATCTTTATGGATGTTTCTTGACAACACTTTAATGTCAAAATAAACAATAGTGGGGAGCCTTATCTTGTACCTTTTTGTATTGTGACATTTTGTGTCACCTCACCATTAATTATTTTTTTGGCCTTTTGTTCTGTATATATTGCTCTATGTTTATAAATCTATTCCCAAAATCCATGTGTCTCAATTGTTGTAACATGAATTCCCGATTTACGTGATCAAATGCCTTTTGGCATCAAGGAAAAGCAGTGCCACTTGTTTTTCATTGTGTGTTTCATAGTATTCTAATATTTCAAGCATCGTTCTCATGTTGCTTTTTATATGTCTTCTAGATAAAAAGCCATTTTGGTCAGAGTGAATGAATGTATTGAGAAATCTTTTCAGGTGTTCTGCTATTATAGAAGCAAAGATTTTATAATCTGTGTTTAGTAATCTGTAATTTTGAATTAATGTTTGATCTGCATCCTCTTTTGGTATCAGGACTATGTTGCCCTCTGTCCATGATAGTGGGACCTTTGCTTCTCTTAGTATAGCATTATATGCCTTTAGTAGTGTTGAGCCTAGGATCTCCTGGAATTCTGCTGGCAATCCATCAGGCCCCGGGGTTTTGTCATTCTTTTGTTTTTGGATAGCCTCAATTAACTCTGACATTTTTATTTCTTCATTGAGCATATCTTTTACTTCTTCTGATACTTTAGGCAACTTGGACTTATCCAGATAATGTCGAATTTCTTCCTTTGTATAATCTCGGTTCTCTTCATATAAGACCTATTCATAGAAGGCCTGAGCTATGTTTTTCTTTTCTTCATTTTGATAACAGATATTTCCCTTTTCATCTTGTAGTTTGCTACAATTTGTTCTTGGCTGTCCTTACCATTCTCTGAGAATGGACTTTCTATCTGAGGCAATGCTTTCACCAAACCAAAGTGAAGGAGAAAGATATGCTCTCCTAATCTTATGCAGGAAATGCAGTTGCAGAAATACAGAAAAAAACATAAACACATGCATTTAACGTGTGAAGTCTTATTTGAAAGAATGAATAATCTGCTTATTTTAATTAACAGGATTTTTTCATCAAAAATCGGGATTTTTTTTGTTTTTGTTTTTCACCATAATCCTAAATAACACAGTTGCTACTGTTTTCTATTTTTTATTATGAAGTGTCAGTCTTGAATATGATTTAGCTTTTTTAATACTTGAGTTATTAATAGGAACCAGCATATATAATTGCTGCACTGTTTTGTTTATATAGTAGTTTACGGTTTCTCCTGGTGATTTTTCTTCTGATGATACCATTAAAATGTAGTACTTTATCTGAGAGTTTGGATAATCTTAGAAAGCTGTTATCTCAGTTCATACTTATTACAGAAAGGAACCAACAATTATGGTTCTTTTTATACACAATTTGGTTACTGCCAATGCTGTTCATATATTTGTTGCACAGATACGCATTTCATCTTTCCTATGTAGATGCAAAATGTTTTAAAGCTGAGCTGATCCATGAATCCAAATGTTTATTGTTGGACAGAATAAAAATTATATTTATTTTAAACAAATCCACAAACTAAAAGCAATGTTTTCACTTTGCAGATGGTGGAACCAATAATTTGTACATGTCCTCATAATTATTAAAAGAAGAAACTCAGGATTTGAGATGTTCCTTTGGTAATTTACTGAAGATACTGCAAGCTTGAAAGAATATTTAATGAAATCATTGACTAATGCCAATGTCTGGAGAAAATATATTCACAATTTTTGAACTATAGATCAGATATGTTTCATTGCTGAATTATATATATTATACAATATTACTCCCAAGTTGCTAGAGCATATAATTACTTTTCTAACAAAACTTGATGTCATTGAAGTTCTTTTTCTTAGTTTCCTATAGCTGCTGGATTCTCCTACATGTTCTTTGAATTGCAGGATCCTTCTTCTAATTTAGATTGTACAATACTAGGACAAAAATATTAGTTGATTTATCATAAAATGGTTAGGTAGTGTTTCTTATTTTTCATATAAATTTACATTTAGTACTTAAAGGTACATGTCTGGTGAATGAAATTTTAAATCCTCCCCTTTTTCAACTGTCACTCTCTCTCCACTTTCCCTCACATCTCTCCCTCATTGTGTATTTGTAAATACAGGTAGTCCTTGACTTAGGACCAAATTTTCTCTTTCTAAGCAAGGCTAAGTGAGTTGTGCCACATTTTACGTCCTTTTTGTCACAGTTGTTAAGCAAATTGCTTCAGTTGTTAAGTGAATTATGTAGTCATTAAGCGAATCTGGATTCAGCTATTGACTTTGGTTGTCAGAAGCTGGCTAGGACCAATACAAATGGTGATCACATGAACCTGGGACAGAGCAACTGTCATAAATACATGCCAGTTGCCAAGCATCTAAATTTTGATCCCACAATCATGGGGATGCTGCAATAGTTGTAAGTGTGGAAACCGGGCATAAGTCACTTTTTCAGTGCTGTTGTAACTTTGAATTGTCACTAAATGAATGGTTGTAAGTCAAGGACTACCTTTACATGAAGTACCAGACCAGATATTATGCAATGTAAGAAAAGTGGTTTACCTAGCAAATAAATAATTACTAGTACTTTCAGCTAAATTTTTCAGCAATAAATATTTATGTGTCTTACCAAAAATACTTTTATAGAATGAAATATGCTATCGAAGTAGTGAACAGAATGCTCTAGAGAATATAAATTGGTTTGTTATAGAATCCATGCATAATTTGAAATACTGTACATATGTTCATTTATTTTTAGCTGTCTGCTGTTATACAACTGGTAAATGATGGACCTACTATGAGTCTCCTGAAATACTTGATCACATGCCTGATTGATGCTTATTAATAAAAACAGAAATGTCTTTCTTTTGCAAATTTATGTATGATTTGTACTGGCTTGACTGCCAAGACATTGTTGAGTATACTGCTAAACACTTTTGGAGTGGAACCTTATAAATTAGTTTTTCGTTATACTTGTACATGATTAAATTCTAAATTAATGTACTGAGGATCAGTGTAAAAGATTCTGTTTCAAAGCAAAATAATTTATTTATAAATTTTATTTAAAAATTATATGATTTCCCAAATCACGCATGCTGACCAGGGTTGGTTTACGATAAAAATCCAAAATCTAAAACCCCTAGCCCCCACCCCCACTCAATCCCTAATTTATTTTATTTATTTATTTTATTTATTTGTCAATTGTTTACAAGATAATAAGTATAAGTGTATACATAGTTATGAATACATGAAATGGGTACATATAAGAAAAATAAAAGAAAAATAAAAGAAACAATAGGACAGGGACGGTAGGCACGTTGGTGCGCTTATGCACGCCCCCTACAGACCTCTTAGGAAAGGGGTGAGGTCAATAGTAGACAGTCTAAGGTTAAAGTTTTTGGGGTTTGGCAAAGAAACTATAGAGTCGGGTAGAGTATTCCAGACATTGACCACTCTGTTGCTGAAGTCGTATTTCCTGCAATCAAGCTTGGTGCGGTTAACCTTGAGTTTGTATCTGTTGTGTGCTCTTGTGTTGTTATGGTTGAAGCTGAAGTATTCATTGACAGGTAGGAAATTGCAATGTATGATTTTATATACCATGCTTAAATCAGACCGAAGACGGCGTAATTCAAGGTTTTCTAGTTCTAGAATTTCAAGTCTGGTGGCATAAGGTATTCTACAACGAGTAGAGGAGTGGAGAACTCTTCTTGTGAAATATTTCTGGACTTTCTCAATTGTGCTAATATCAGATATGTAATGTGGGTTCCAGACTGATGAGCTGTATTCGAGTATTGGTCTAGCAAATGTTTTGTATGCTCTGGTTAGTAGTGTGATATTACCAGAGAAAAAGCTACGTAGGATTAGGTTAACAACTCTTAATGCCTTTTTGGCTATGTAGTTGCAGTGGGCTCTAGCACTTAGATCATTAGAGGTGAGTATTCCAAGGTCCTTTACAGAGCTTGGATCATCAACAAGATCTTGACTATTCAGCTTGTATTTTATTTTCGGATTTTTTTTTGCCAATATGTAAGACAGAGCATTTATTTGTTGAGATTTGAAGTTGCCATTTGTTTGACCATTCTGATACACAGTCAAGATCTTTTTGAAGGGTAGCAGTATTGTCTGTGGTATTGAACAGCTTTACATCATCAGCGAAAAGAACGCAGTTGCTCTTAATATGATCACAGAGGTCATTTATGTAGAGTATGAAGAGAGTTGGTCCTAGAACACTGCCTTGGGGGACACCACTATTGACAGGTACAGAATTTGATAGGACGCTCCCAATTTTGACCATTTGTTGTCTCTTTGACAGGAATGCTTCTATCCAGTTATGCAGTTGTCCAGAGATACCATAGGATTTTATTTTTAGGAGTAGTTTGTCATGTACCACTGAATCAAAGGCTTTACAGAAGTCTATGTAGATTGCATCTATTGTTTTGTCCTGATCAAGTTGTGTAGTCCATATGTTTCTGCAGTGTAAGAGTTGCAGATTACAGGATAGTTTTTTTCTGAAACCAAATTGTTTATTGGAGAGTAGGTTGTTTGTCTCTAAGTGGAGGATGATGGATTGGTTAATAATTGATTCCATGACTTTACAGGTGACGCAGCATAAGGAGATTGGTCTGTAATTTTCAACTAGGCAAGGGTCTCCCTTTTTGAAGATGTGGATGACTGTGGCTTGTGACCATAGGTTAGGCAAGGAACTGGTCCTGAAAGATTTTTCAAAGATTATGCTTAGAGGTTTGGCTATGGCAGTGGATAGCTTTTTTAAGAAATAGGCACATATTCCATCCGGTCCAATAGATAGAGATGGTTTTAGATTGCGTAGTGCTTTTTCAACATTGTCTTCTGTAAAATCGATATGTATTAGATCATTGTAGTTATCTGTGGTTCGGCTAGGAAATACTGGGCATGATCCATTGTTGTTTACAAATACTGAGCCAAAAAATGTGTTAAAGATGTTGGCTTTAATGGTGTCATCGTTGCAGTCTTTACCATTAGGTCCTATCAGGGGTGGGATGGACCTTGAATCTTTTAGTTTGTTGTTTACAAAATTGTAAAAAGCACTGGTGGAATTGGTGCTTAGAAGGTTTTCCTCTTGTTTAATGTGATAATTGGTGCATTCGGTCTTTATTTGGTGGCATAAATTTTTGTATCGGCTTTTGAAATTGGCAACGTGACCAGATTTGTTTTTCCTCCAGAGTGATCTCTTTTTGGATTGAAGTTTCCTTATTGTTATGGGCAATCTGTTTTTTTGTTTTGTTTTGGGAGTTGTTGTTGGTACATATAGTTTGATGACTCTTTTGACTTCAAGTAAAAATATGTTGTAATGGTCTTCAATAGTATTGCATCCAGTGAATAGAGATTGCCAATCAAGGGATGAGAGATCGTTGTTTATAAGATCATAGTTGCCTTTTTTGAAATTATAATTGGGAATCACATCATTGTGGTGGTTTTTGTGTGGACGTATGTTGAGACAAAAGTCAATCATATTGTGGTCACTGCTAGAAAAGGGTTCTTTAGTTTGTATTCCGTAAATTAAATTCAAACTATTGCAGAAGATGAGATCGAGGCAGTTGTTTAGTCTAGTGTTGTTGGTTACTAGTTGTTCCAGTCCCAGATTTGTAACAGCATTGTAAAAGGTTGCATGTATGGTTTCAGTTGTACATTCATTTAGGGTCCAGTCAATATGAGGCAGATTGAAATCACCAAGAAAGATAAAAGGGTATGGGCAGGATGCTGCCGATGTTAGTAGTGTATTTAGCTTGTTTACGTGTTCGATGTCATAATCAGGTGCTCTGTAACATAGTAAGAATCGAATTGTGATATTTAAGGATAGTTCACAGATAATGGTCTCAGGAAGAGCAAGCTCCTGGGTAACTTGGATATTTTTTAGATGTAAGGACTTTTTATAGAAGATAGCAACACCACCTCCTCTACGAATTTCACGATCTGATCGGTAAACATGATAGTCTCTTACTGTGGTAATGGAGTCAGGGAGAGATGCGTTGAGCCATGTTTCACAGACAAATATAATGTCGAATTTAGCCATATTTAGTAGGAGGAAAAATTCAGGTATTTTATTTACAAGGCTTCTTGCATTGAGTAGCTTGCATTTAAGGCCAGCAGTAGTTGGAATTGAGGTAGTTAGGGGCGTGCGTGCCTAGTCTTGGGTGATGGTGGATTGGTTGAGGTAGGGTTGTGGTTGAAGGTTAAAGCTGAGTTGCGGGATGTGTGACTTACTTTTGATACAGTCAGCATGGTAGTCAATGTACAGGTCCTTCTCTCCATTGTCTAGACGTTTTTTGAGTTCAGTGCGGAGTACACGGGAGCGGGCACGTTGCTGTATGGTTAGGTCAGGGCGACAATGGAGGTTCTTATGGTTGGTGTTGGTTTTGGCGAGTGAATTTATAGTGTAAATGAATTTGCGTTTGCTTGATTCATTTTTGCAAATGACCCTGCAGAAGCGTGGGGTCACAGAGCCGTCTCTGTTTTTGAGTTCTCGGCCAATGCGGGAAATGTCAAGTATTTCATCAGGGGAGATGGTTGATGCTTGATAATCACTGATGATGTTTCGGACAGTTGTGATGTCATCATTATCATTGATGCCCTCTAGACCAAATAAGATGGCATTTGGACGTTTCCGTTCACGCTCAACAGCTTCTCTGATGAGGACTGGGATATCAATATTTGTCTGGGTTATGTTTTTTTGTGGATTGGGTTGTGGATTGGGTTGTGGTTGTTGAGTAGAGATGTGGTTTGTAGCTATTGGATGTTCAGGTTTTTGCGTTGTGTCTTTTTTTTCGAGGTTGGATAATCTTTCTTTTAAGGCGTCCAGGGATGCTACTATGGTGTCAAGGGATGTTAATCGTGTTTCAATGGTATCGACTCTTTCCAACAGATCCAGTTTGGGTCTGCATGATTTGCAGAGAAATGGAAACTCATTGGATGATTCTAGGTATTGAATCATTTGCTTGGGTAATCCCAAGCAGTCATGATGAGCGTATTTGTTACACAGAGAACATTTGATGGAGTTTTCATTATCCTTTAGAGTTTTGTAGCATTTAAGGCATGTGCAGGAGTCTTGTGGTTCATTGTTGGGGATTAATTTCTCTTTAGGTTGTGGTTTGGCATTGGATTTTTTTCTTGGCATGGTAGGTTTGTTAAGATAGTACGTTGATTGAATTAATTAATGGAACAATTTTGGGTAATCAGTATAGCCAATATCACACCAATCAATCAATTGCAGTAATCTCTCTAGTCAGATAATTTCCTAAGTAACAATCAACCTAATCAATTAATTACACTAACTACTAATCAATTAATTACACTAATCATTAGTCACACTGTTCAATTAAATTCACTAAATCACTGATTTTACTAATCAATTAAATTACATGAATCTTGATCTATTAAACTAGTCAGTAATCACACTCTTTGCACTAAACACTCTAATCACACTAATCAATTAATACAATAAATCAATTAAACCATTAATAAAATATTTTATAGAAATTGATTATCTAATCATTGATGTAGGTGATGAGGTAGAAAAGTTGTAAGTTTTGAGGTAATGAATTAATGGGTGTTTGATTAAAGTAATGAGGTAGTATTGAGAGTCTTTAAGGAAAGGGTTGTTTGTTTTTCTAGCAGCTGTGATAGATTGGGTAAGAGGAATTTATTGCTCTTATTGCTGCTGTTATTGCTCTGTAAACAAAAGGCTGTAACAGGATGTTCAAAGCACGCTGGGTTTTTGAAAGAGAGCAAAACTTGCTGAATTAAAACACTTTAACTACAATCAATATGTCTCTGAATAAGATTGTTTTGCAATAGTTTCCTAAAGTTGTTCAAGTTGAGTAGTACTAAAATACAGTCCAGAAATTTGGGTTAACTAATCCAATCTGTCCTTTACTTTTAAAGTTACTTCTAGTTGCAATACCTTTTTTTTAACTAAATCTGACAGTCACTCCAGATCGTTAATCACAATTTAATCTTCCTATGTTATTGGTTTGAGCTCCAAGCTTGGTGATTTGGTTGCAAATGTTTCATCCCCATTCAAATGGGACCAAAATTTTTGCAACCAAATCACCAAGCTTGGAACTCAAACCAACAACATAACTGCCAACCCGAAATACTGATATTCAAAGACATTTCAATTAATCTACCTAGTTAAAGTAGATCTTGGACAGACTTACAATTTTGGGAATAAAAAATGAAAGAAACAAGTGAAAGGACGCATATATCCACAAAGATAATTTATATAGCCAATCACTTGAAAAAAGCAAAGTGAAAAATAATCCTTTATTTCAGCTTCCATAAAGATCATCAACACCCTTGTTGCTGTACATGTTTTGTTCACTGTCTTGGGTCAGGCTTTCAAATCTGGAGGGATTCTTCCAGTTCTCTTCAAAGAAGTAATGCTTCATCATCACTACCTCTTCAGTGGAACAGAACTTGGTACCTTCATATATTTCATGTTCTATATTTCTTTTTTCCAATGAAACTATGAAAGGAAGGGCAATTGGTCAAAGGAAGGCTAGTTGTACATACTTTTTATTACTTTTTTTACAGCTTTTCATTCCACTGAATTGTTTTTCTAATTTGTATTTATAGTGAATATGCTGTATGAGTGCAAGCCAGTCAACAACATTTGTTCTGCATATATTACAGAAAGAGGGGGGAGGGGAGAGAGAGAGAGAGAGAGAAAGAGAGAGGAGGGGGGGAGTGTTTGTTTTTTAATTTATGCATTTGCCATTTAGGAAAACAAATAGATATTGTACTTTATAGAAATATGTTACATATATTGCTTCTGACACAATCCACTGTTACTTTTGTGAACATTTTGGAGTAATACATGTTCCATGAACAAGAAGGGACTCCAGCATTACATTTATTTTCAATTTGAAAAGTCACTTGGGAAACATATTAATATATGCACAAGACAACAGATAACTATCAGTGATACCTGGTCAATAGAGTATTTAAGAAACTGGTTAAAATCCTCACAACCATCACTTAAAATAGGACACAGATTAAAAATTCATAATCCCAAAACAAATTTTGTATAAATATTTAATATTTTGTTAATATATACAGTTTAAAGTTTAATTCTAAATGTTTATTTTTCCCCATGTGTGAATATCAGATACTTTTTTAAAAAAAAGTTGACTTCAAATGGAATTTCTAATTTCATCAACCATTAAGGCTTCACGGTTATGGAAATAAAACTTAAAGTTTTCTTTTTTTTAGTGTGAAGAGGGTGTTTAGTGACTCTCCAACAATAGCAGCTGGGATAGGGAAAAGTCATATGGTGTAACTTGTTGCATTTGAAAACAACAGCATGAAAAAGATTTGGAAATGGTAATATAATAATATCACAGTGATAAAGAAATAGAAGAAATTATTGCAATTTGTATTGTAGAAAAAATAGCAGATACAGGGAAAAAAACAGTTTTCTTCCTCTAGTTAAACCTATTCTTGCCAGGGTGAATCAATAATAGCACAACTGAAAGTATTTATTAGATAACATAACAGGAAATCTGTCCATACTAAGATGTATGAAAAAAGCAGACATCACAAGATGAACCCTTAGTGATGTTCAGCGAAATACAAAACTTCTGATTTCAATAAAAACTTTTCCAGTAAGGATCCAGGGTTAAAAATTCTAGACTACTCAATGGACAAACTGGATACACAATATACTTTTTTTACTGATAAAGGCATGTTTTTTTAAAAAAGAAAATAAAATAAAAAGAGAAAATAATAGTGGAAATAATGTAGACTATTCCAGGATTCAAGTTTTTTTTCTTTGCCTCAGAATATGAGATACTGCCTGAAATTGCATAAATAATTAATTATACACTTTTTTTAAAAAAAAATGAGATATTCTTTCTTTTCTTTTTTTTTTTGCTTAGTCATGGGAATTGCGTAGGTTTTAGGAGTTACTATTTTCCTGTTTATTAAGAAATTGAAAAGATTTTATGCAACAGATTTTGGTTGATGGCAGTTATGTTTTTATACTTTACTTTCCTGTTTGTGGCATTTTTAAAGAGGATTGTATGTCTTCAAAATTGTTACTTTAATCTAAAACTTGTATATATGAGAAACATTTGTTTTGACTAGACCTGCATCAACATAATTTTTAAATACAGAAACTGCACTTCAGGATATATTCTGGAGAGAGAGTGACAGAAATAAACAATCCTTCAAGCTGGTTTTTCCTATAATTGTGTTTTCTGAAAAGAATTCTACTCTGTCTAGAATATTATTGTCCCAATTCAAAATTTTTCAGTTTATAACATCAGTTTTATTAATAAATGTGATTTTCTTCCTTTTTAAAGCTTTAACATTGCCTAGGGCAATGTCATTCATTGATTTGGAGCCCTCAATATAGCAGTACCCAACATATGGGACCCTGCCTTCACTGCCTTCATCTGCCTCTTGAAACAGCCTCTTGGTCTGAAGTTCATATGGCCTCATCTTTGCTGAACTTTGAGGTGGCTCTTTCCACAGACATGGGCTGAGGATGGTGTATGAAATCAATGGTTGTGGCATAGTGCAGTTTCTTTGTCTTTGGCACAGTTGCTTGTTTTTACCAGTTCGAAATTGTTTTTACTCTTTTACAAACTGGTCAGGGTTGCTTCTGAGATGCTGTAAATCCAAGTTTGTCTTTCAATTAGTTTAGGTGAAATGTACATTTTGCAAGTAGGAGGAAAATTCTCACTAAAATTTATGAAGGTATTGTATTATTTTGAAATGACTGCTTGCTTATCTTCTACTTTACATAAAAGCAAAGAGATAAAAACAAAGAATTGCAGTTTCTTCCACAAAATCTTTCTCTGCCCTGGCCAATAGCCATATACTTTGAAATTTTATAAAGCTAGCATTGTTCCAACCTGCTGTACACTTATGATATTGTATGTAATACTATTCCACTATTATAAATATTATAAATAAATAATTCGGGTAGAACTTGATTGTGAATGACAATAGAATGTGACTTCATCATTACTATAATAGAAAATGTATGCCTTTATGGAGAATTTTATTTATACTTATCTAATAATAAATTATGTAGAAATGCTTTATAAATAAGATATCAAGATGCTTAATTTTCAAAAGAGCAATGACACTGATGAAAGTAATATCCAGGCGTGGGATTCAAAATTTTTAACAACTGGTTCTGTGAGTGTGGCTTAGGTGGTGGGCATGGCTTGGTGGTCATGTTGGCTGGATGTGGCCAACTCAATATCACTCACATTGAGGCATGCATCTCCTCACCTGGCCTCTCATGACTGTGGGGATGCTGCAACAGTCGTAAGTGTGAAAAATGGTCATAAATGGACACTTTTTTCAGTGTCATTGTAACTTTAAATGGTCACTCCACACAAGCAAAGTACCAGCAAAGGAAGGGAAAAAAACTCCAGAGACATTCCTGAGACAGGAAGTAAGTCACTAAGACTGATGTCAAGGAAAAGACCAGAGGGATTTTGCTAAATATAATTTAAGAAAGTTACATAAGAAATATACCCTACTTGTCTTTTCTATTTGGCTGGAATTCCGGGTGATTGTAGACAGGTCTATGCCAAGGGTCAAAATAGTTGCAAAGTATGTTATCATTTATAAATGTAAAGAATAAATGATGTGTAAATAACATAAAAAACTAAGTTTGGTTTAATGGTATGCTTTATCAACATTGCAGACATTTCAATTAAGATATCAACACCAGTGGGCAACACCAATTTCAAAATTTTGGATCAGAAGATAAATATTCTGTTGACTTTTATATGGATATAATGTTTGGAATAAAAGTGGGGGAATGAAGTGGATCATTTAGTATGTGATTTTAGGAATATAAAGCTTAATTGGTATTTCTTATATTGGTAAAAGAAATCTGTAAAAAGTTACATGTGTAAAGAAAAAAAGTAGATCACACCACTGTGATTCTTCCATAATAATGTTGCAATTTTCTATTAAATATAAAGATCAAAACATGGTTATAAGTCATAATTTGCAGCTCTCCTCCTATTAATGTGTTTTTCAACTCAAAATTTCTATGCAAAAATTATAGAAAGCTACTTGAAACACACACAGAGACCCACACAAACATACACACACTTGGATAGTCCCATTGCTTTTTGTTGTAAATCACAGAAATTTGGAAGACTAATTTATAATTGAAATTGACCACATTCAAAAGTGAAATTAATTGAATTTAAATTTAAGGACCAGGGCTTACTTTGTGATTTTTCTAATAGAAAAAGTAGTTCCTGTCCAAAGAAAATGTGTAAATTATGTAAATTATCTTTTTTGATATAAAAACTTTGACATTAAAGAATTTTCCTCTTGTTCAGAGAATGATTCATCATATGAGTTTCCAATTGTGGCATAAAGTCAGACAGGCAAGGTACTAGCATACCATTCCCACATAACCTATGAGAAGTGGACCTGAGTGACAAAGTGGTGTGAAAAAAGATGCCTATGGGATTTTTTTTTTAAAAAATAAAGCAACAATACAAGCAGTATACAGAGGGAATACATACAGATATCATACTGTCTTACCTTGTAAGTATGTCAAATTGGCATCTGGAGGGCAAGTTAACTCACATTGAGAGTGATGTGAACTTGAAATGAAACAAGGCTATTAATAGGTTTGTCAGACAAGGAAGCTGCAATTCAAACTACCAAGCCAATCATCTGGCAGGAGCGAGTGGAAGAATTATTAACTTGACGTTAGCAATATTTCACAGCTTTTGAACCTGGGTAGGTAAAAGCAGGTAATTATTGTAGTCACCCAAGGATAGAAAGAGGGAGCAGGTGTCCTGCTGCCAGCAATCTCAGACTGCAGTTAATTTGGATACAAATGTAGCTACTAGAGATAGGCCAAAATATTTGGGGCAGTTGAATTTTTGCCATGTCAATTTGGGAATTATAATCGAGTTTTTCCCTTTTCCCTTTTGCTTCTTTGGCCATACCAGTTCTTATACCCTTCTTATTGTAAAACTTTATAGAAAATAAATAAATAAATATTAACTTTTTACACTGTTGATCATGTCCTTTTGATGTATTTGAAATCATTTGCTTTAAGACACTCCTGCTGTTGAATATATTGTTGACTGACAAATCCTTCTACTGGAAGGTTTATTACTCTAACCCACTGAAACAGATTGAGGAGGGATGGGTTTGTCAGCTTGCTTCACCAAGACTTTTATAGCTTGAGAACATGAGAAGATTGATTTTAAAAAAAGGAAAATGTGGACTTAAAGATTTAAAAGGAAAGTTGGGGAAATTGATTTTTTTTTCTATATTCTTTCTGCCATTTTTTTCCTGAACCATAAGAAATTTGTTATTTTCAGTTTTGACATGGAAGAAAGATCTTTTTTTTAAGTAGTATACATTCATCTTGCCAATTATTATCTTTTATCTTATTTTCCTGTTGAAGCAGTTTGGTATTTCAGGCCACGCTTTTAATACTGACACCAGATTCAAGGTGATTCAAAATTCAACAAAACACTACAAATTATATCGTCAAATATGAAATTAATTTAAAAAATGGACTTCCATGGGCAGCACAATATATTCAATATTCTTAGAAAGCATCCAGTCAAAAAAATTTTTCAAAAAAGTTAAAATCTTGTAAAATAATCGAAGTTGACAAATTCTGATATTCTTGTAAGAGATCTGATATGAATTTAGATTTAATTTTTTTTGACATTTTTAAAATTTGGCAGAAAGTACACACCTAAGCTATCAGCTGACGTTATACAGTGGTTTGCCAAGATCTGGGAGTTAGGGGCTGTAGTACCTAAGCCTTCTTAGCTGAACATGTTTCAGCAGTGGAACCCAAGATGGCCAAATAATTTTCTTTTTTCCTCTCAAAATTCTTAAGTTCTTTCTATCCATTTAAAGTTTTATCAGAAAAGTGACAAAAATGAGATAGTCATCTATATATACTGGGGGGGGGGTTCAATAAGCATTGAATAATAAGCATATATATAAATTGCAATGATTAAGAGAAAGACAGACTGATGGACAGACAGATAAAATATGGTGTCACACCACAATGGCTACCATTTTTAAATTTGTTTACAAATTACAATTTTACAACTCTCCTGTGGGAATCCCGAGCTTGCTCTCTACACCATGATGGAGAGAAGAGCCACCAAGATGGCCACTTCAAAGTTGAGACAGCTGAGAATCACCTAAGCAAACTGCTGGAGAGGAGATCAAGAACGGTGTATGGAGAAGGGTGAGAAGAATTTACTTTGTTTTATTTACTCCCCAAAAGACTATAACAGAGAAGATATATAAAGAAATGAATTAGTGGCAATTTGGAAGATAGAAGAAAAATTGGGAAATATAAAGAGTTTAAAAGGAATTAATTTGGAAGAACATTAATTTAGACTTGGTAATCGGACAGGATTTGACACAGGAAGGCATTATTTTAAATGCTGGAAATAATTGTCCTAAAAGAGAATAACATTTGATTTTTGAAAGAAATGGAAAAAAGTGGCTGTGAACCTAGATTAAAAGTGCTGACGAAAGAAAAATCCTGCAGATCCCTTCAAGCTAACAATTTAATTAAAAAAGGAATAAAAGGAAGACTAAGATCCCTGGAAGCTGGAATGTATTTAAACAAAATAGTCAGGTACATTAGAGAACATTATTCCTGGATTCATTAGTGACTGATAGATTAATATTGAAAAATAAAGATTGGAGGACATTCACATAAAAATTAAAGTGACACTGGTTTAAACAAAATAAAAGTTACTGGACATTGGATAACCGGAATAATAAACAATATAAGATGAGTGATTTATGCAAAGAAATGACGATGGACTTACAAGCTATGAGTGAGATGTGGGACAGAGCTTTGGACTTATTTACTCAAATACAGAAGAAGACGAAGGAGGAGGAGGAGGAGGAGGAGGAGGAGGAGGAGGAGGAGGAGGAGAAGAA
>NW_020769322.1:21298070-21475060 GCF_900518735.1 Pseudonaja textilis | reverse complement strand
AAGAAGAAGAAGAAGAAGAAGAAGAAGAAGAAGAAGAAGAAGAAGAAAGGAGAGGGAAGAGCTAGAAGCATAAAATAGCATGTTTATTAATATTGGCTATACTGACAGCATCTTATAACTCTGTTTTTTCTTCCCTATTATACTCATGTGAATTAGGGAGGTGTCCACCTTAGTATGTTGTGCATGCCTTCTACTTGTTTTGGATTTAAGCATATTTTTCTTCATAGTGCTTTCATAATGGATTTGATATTGATATTAACTGGGATGATAATGTTACCTGAGATCATGATGTTTCGTTAGAGTAATGAAACATCTGCAAGAAAGCAAGAAAGCTCATAGAGCAGGGGTATCAAACTCACATCATCACAGCAGCGTCATGTGATGTATTGGAACTTTTCCCCCCTGCACTAAACTGGATGGGAAGATGGCCAGCGCATGATGCACCCAGCCTGCAGGCCACAATTTTGATAGCCCTGTCATAGAGCATGAAGGATCTTGTTTATCTCTGTCAAGGTAATCTTCATTACATTCTAAAATATGTGTTTGCATTGGGATACAGATCCCATCCTTTCTATCTACATTCTCCATAAAAATCTGTAGCTACTATAATATAACCACATTCTTATGTACTGTAACACATAACCACATTTTTACGTAATGTAGCTGTTAAAGACACTGATGCACAATGATGGTCTTCTAATTGTTGTGAATCACATCTGCATGCATTGCTTATTATTGGCTTGTTGAGAGTTGCAGTTCATCAATAACAAGAAGACTTGATATCAGTGCAAGAGCACATAATTAAAAATGTTAAGGCCATATATTCAATGAATATGAAAAATAGATTTCTATTTCCCCATGTCTTCTAAATAGTAACGATCTTAAGTTTCAGGTTTTACTAACATTTTTTAAATCTTAGTTACTTCCTGGCTGGTGACAATGATATACTGTCTTATAAGTCACAATATTCTGTTTAATAGCTGATAAATACCTAATTCTTGCCAGGAACAGTTTGATAAGGTATTTAGTTTTATTTGTTTCATTATATGTTTATTTAGTCTTTTAATCTTTAATAATCTTATTTTTCTGGTTTTGCCAATAACCAAAATAAAGTACTTACTACTTTTAACACTGTCAAACAACAGTATCTGTCTATCCCATGTCCTTGATAGCTGGATAAGAATGCTAAATCTAGTCTAAATAATCTGGCTAACTGTGCAATGAACCAAAATGATACACCAATCAAACACCATCCTTCTTTATATGGATGATTTGAAACTGTATGGAAAAATGCCATCTGAAATAGAATTGCTGCTCAATGATGTCTGCATATACTTTCAATATATTGCATGGACTGGACAAATGCACCACATTCATGATCAAACAGGGAAAAACAGGGAAAATTGAAGGACTCAATATGCCCTATGGAAATAACATCAAGAGTCTCAGTGAAGAAATCACTAGAAATACTTCGCACAGACCGACTACAAACATTGGCATGATAAAATAGCAAAAATGGTGCATTGGAAGGTTTTCAAAAAAATATAATTTGTTTGAAAGAAAAAACTTGTGGGATCCCAAAATAGAGAAAGTCATAGAAAATGAAGAACTAAAATGCTCTGGGACCTCAGACTTCAAAGATAGGCACCTGGCACATATCACTCCAGACTTAATAATTGTTGATAAGAAAGGCAAAAAGTTTTGAGAGTGGACATGACAGTACCTGGAAACAGCAGAACACAGGAGAAACAACTGGAGGAGATAACAACATACAAAGACCTGCAAATAAAAATAAAATGTGGCAAAAGAAAGCAAAGATAGTATCTACTGTATAGGCACTTTGTGGAGCACCATTTGAATACCATTGGCATTGACAAATTCACCATCAAGGTAGCCTTACTTGGAACATCCTGCTATGATATCTGTAAGACAATCAAACATCCACATCTGTCTACCCCAATCTAGACATCTGTTTTGAAACAAACCACAATAATGCACCATTCAAACACCATTGACATTGACAACATTTCCATCAGTCAATTGTAAAAAGCAGTTTTATTTGGAACAGCTTACATTCTGCTAAAATATCTGTAACCCCATCAAACATCTTCCTATCCTTAGTCCCTGGGAAAATACAATAGGTAGATAAAAATATTAAATACAGTCTAGATACCTGTGCCACAAACCATAATAGCTTAATTACATCAATCATAAAGAAATTGGCCTATTTTCATATGTCTGAACTCTCATCCATTTGTAATTGGCATATTGCAGAAATTTAATTATTTAAAGAAACAAAGTTTATACATCAAAGGTGTATTCTAGACATACACTACATTATTTGACATGCAAAAGAAGGTGTCCTGGCTTTTCTTTTCAAATGTAACATGTAAATGTCATACCATGTAATGGTTTTGTGTAAATAACTTATCAGTAGAAATGTTTTCCATTAATTATGTACCCTATTTCATTTATTTATGGGGCTTCATATAAGAGATATTATATTTTTTTATTTGGAAACTCTGAGCATATTTACCCTTCTACATGCCTACATAAGCAATATACATTGCTTATCTTTGCAATACACATTGCTTCTTTGCAGTCTAATTTTGACTTTGTTCATGAATAAGCCTTTTATTGACCCTCCCCATTTATCCTGTAATATAAGACATTGCATTACTGTTTTTTAAAATTGATTTCTTTTATCTGCTTAGGAAATGGATTAGGTTGAAATTAATGTGTGGGTATGGGAAGAAAATATGTCTTTCAGTAACAAGGTTTATTATTGTGTCATTTTATATTTTATGGATGGGATCCACTGCAATGTTGCTTTTGACCTCTCAGTTGTCGCTAACAGACTTCATCTAATAATATACTCTTGTTGTCCTGATTGATAAGCTAAAGCTTTTTGAGATTTAAAAAGAATAAATTATTTATGAAATACTTACTTTCAATTTTAATTTTTAAAAGTTTAAAGATTACATTTAATGAATTTGAGTAAGTCAGATGCTCTTTTGACTCTCATCAAACTTGATTTTTGTCTTATTTTGTTGTAAGTGAAAATATACAGTCCTGAAATAATCTTTATAAGCTACATGGCTCTGGGATATTTTTGGAAACAAACTTGAGATAAGAGAAGTGTGAAGGCTGAGAGAAAGGAAGCTCAGAAGTATAGCAATAATTTCTTGGCAGTCGAAAAAAAAGACAACTTTATTATTGCAGTACTTTCCTGAAGTCCATGTCAACAGAATGTCAGTCCTTTGAGGTAAGCCAGATCAAGAAAAAGACACCACAAGGATTCCAGGAATACTACCTTATCACTGAAGGGTCACTGTCAGCATCTTGAAAGAGTATTTGAGTTTTTCTCTCTTCCATCTAGTACTAGACAAAATCTAGGTGAGCCTGAATTTCTTTTTCATACGTTCCGCATACCAAGAAATAGTTGTCTTTCTTAATGTTTATTCATTAATTCATTTTCAAAGTAATCCTTACATTCATTTACACAAAAGGATAAAGTATTTAGTCAATCCACTCAGAAATAATGATATTTAGCCAACTATGCAAGTTCTACCATCTTTACCAACCATTTCTCTGTTGTGGGAAATGCCATACCTTTCTACCAAGTGTAACTATTTTTTCTATATGTTAGATAAGAAGCATGTCCTGGAAAAATGAAAGTTTCCCCATTTTTATTTTCTCCTTCTTTTATTGTTCTGTGGATTTAGCACTTTCACTCTCTGTAATTTCAAGCAACTTCAGAAACCACATAGCAACATAACAATATAACATTATACTCTAGATTATTACCTTATATTTTGTTATATAAAGTTCTCCACATAGATGCACTCTTTAATAATAAAAAACATTCCCATGAAAGACTGGTCTCTTTCTTTAACTATCAGATTTATGCTAAAGCACTTTTGTAAAAAATGAAAAAGAGAATTAACATTCCCCCTTATTCATTTTAAAACTTCCTTAAATCTTCTCTTTGCAGAGAAGCAGTTTTCTGCTTTTTCCTTAAAGTTTTTATTTTATTTTTATTTTTTGTATCCTTGAAAGAAAGTTTAACTCACTGCAATTGCTGGATCGAAATTATCTCTCTTTCTGTAGATTATTTCCTAAAACACTTAAAAATTAGGGTGGAAGGGCTTAATGGCTGTATAGACTTCACTGATGAAATCATGATATGCTTGGAAACTCATCTTCCAAGCCAAATGAGAAAATTTCAGTTTGAGAAGCTGTCATCTTGAATGCACATGGGTTATCTTATGATCTCACTTTGAATCCAGCAAAATTTCATTGGTCACCTCAAACTTGTTTTCTCAGCCATGGTATCTTTCCATTCTTTCTAAGAGATCAGCCTGCCATCATTCATCAGCAGAAGCTAACTTTCTTGATTAGACAAAAGACAATATCTTTATTTATTACTGATTGGAAATTCCTTATAGAGTTTTGCATGAAACGTACAACATGAATGATTTATAGGTTTGATTATTAAGAGAAAAAATAGATAATAAAAATAGTTTTGCCATCTTAGAGTATGAGATAATTTTGTATCCATGTATTTATTTGCTGCAAAGAAATTCAGAAGCCTCTTCTTTATATTTATGTTTATCTTTTGTCTTTCTGTTTTTTCTTCTTTTTCTTTCTGTACTTTATATTAATTTTGTTAGTTTTTATACTCATTATAGAAATAGGTATAGTTTGATATTTGATTCAGGCTTAAGAGTATAAAATAAATGAAGATACCACCATTTTATCGGTGGAATTAAGAGATTCTTCTTTTCAGCAGGGATCAATGTTACCCTGAATTACAACATACCATATTTATCTGAAAGGAAAATAAGCCTTCAATCCACTACCCCAAAAGACATTTAGATATAAAAGCAAAAACAAAACTTTCTTGCTTCAGTGCCAATGTTCTTGGTGAATCTAAAACTGCTTTCCATTTTAAATGTTAAATCTGGATTTTTTTTTCATCATTAAAATAAAAACTCAAAGAGAATGAAAGAAAAAGTAGTTGGAAGTAACAGAATGATGAGGGATTTCAACTAGAGAGCTCAAAGAGAAATTAAATGCAGAAAGATTTTGCAATTATAATTTGCAATTTCTCTTCTTTTTAATTGAAGATATGCTAATAGCAATGCTGGGCAGTTTACCTTTGTGATCCACTGGCTGACTTATTAATACTTTGACATCCATAATCTTCTAACTCTGAGGCTTCTAATAGCCTGCCTTAGGTTGGTCATACACACTTATGCTGATAGAGTTGTTCTTGCTTGTTTTGAATGCTTGAGTGGATAACTGCCTGAAGGAGACAGGTATAATAATTTTCACATGCAGGATAGAGATAAAACAAGTGGCTGAACACTGCTTTTCTTGAAGCAAGCAGACTTTCTGGTATATGGATAATTATTTACTGCATTTTCGTTAGCCTTGAAGGTAACTAAAACACAAGATGCTGATCTTGCCACTTTGCTAGAGGCTAAAACAAATTAAACTCTATTGCTCTTTTCCCTGGCAAACAACAATGAATTCTTCATGTTGAAACTAATTTCTTCTGTCTTCTCTGTTGAAGAATTTAAAAAAAATTCTGGATAGTGAATGTCCTATGCGTATATCTTCCCAGGCAATGGAATATTTTTTTTTAAACCATAAATTATCATTTATTTAGGCTCAAGATCATAACATAAAAAGGGTATAGTTATAGAGTAAGTGTTGCATAAAGATAATAAAAATTTAAAGAAACAAATAACCAAAAATATACAATGCTAAGATTTTCTAAAATGTAGTTTTTGCAATGCTTCATTTTTGATATCTGCCAGCAATTGATACTATTATAATGGTTCAATGAAAAAAACATTTTGTTTTCTCAATTTGTATCACATTTGGATGCCAGAATAATGGTTTGTAATATATTTTCCACAGCATCAGAATGTAAATATTTCATATTTATCTTAATGTAACTTCAAGATAAATCTGCTTAGATTTTTTTTAAGCAGAAAAGCATCAGCAGGTCATTTCAACAGCTCAGAAGAAATATAGAGTGTATGGTGGTGATTCAGCTGCAGAACAAGAAATGGATTGTCTAGATTTATATCATCTTAGATTAATGATGACATAGTATAAAGCTTTTACTGGTTACTCTAATGAATGATCTTTGTTAGAACTTTGATGTTGATAGTAGTTCTCTCTTCCTTTTATTGGGACTTTTGGCACCTTAGATATCATCAACCATAGATTGCTTCTTTGCCAGGTGCACAATTGAATTGGAACTTTTGATATTGCTTCAAATTTCAGTGGCCTGACTGCCAACAATGCTCATCCATCTGAGCATATTATATTTGAAACTATTAATATGTTAATTGTGTTAACTAGCACTACAAGCAATAGTGCTAGTTTTGCATCAGAGCACTAAGCTACATATAGAACCTCTTGTAGATTGAGTTGATCTGTCAACTTAGGAATAGGTGATGATAATCTCCAATTTTCATGGCTGAAATGAAAGCGGATATATCGAAGGTGGAGGGTAAGATAGGGTCTCTACAGCAGGCCATGGAGAGAAACGAAGTGAAAATAAAAGATATAGAGAGTAGAACAACACGCATGGAGACTAACTTTGAAAGGATGGATGAGGAATTTAAAAATGTACTTAGAGAAATGGTAGACTCTCTGGTCCACCTCGAGATGGACAAAGCAATGGCGTATTTAAGATTCCAGAATGTGGCGGAAGCCAAAAATGAAGAATTGGAACATTTGATGGCAGAAATATTGGCTGAATGGCTAGGAAAGGAAAAAGATGATCTAATTAAAGAGTTTGATGAGGTATATAGGGTTAGCACAAGCTACGCCAGGCGTAACAACTGTCCAAGAGAAATTCATATCCGCTTCTCTAGGAGATGTCTGAGGGATTTAATTTTGAAAATGTCTAGGGAGGAAACAATATCATATAAAGGCAGAGAAATTAGGATTTTAAAACAAATTCCAAAGAGAGTGAGGATGATAAGACAAGATTATAAATTTTTAGCTAATGATTTAAATAAAGAAGGAATCCATTTTAAATGGTTAATCCCGGAAGGGATGTTAATTACATGGAAAGAGAGGAAAATCAAAATAGAATCGATAGAACAGGCCCAAGTTTTTCATCAACAGCTCACAGATAAGAATAGTCAACCCACCAAAGAAGAACCTAAAACAAGACCACAGGAGGTCCAATATTATCACAGAACCCAAAAGGAACGACTTTCTCCAATTTCAGGAAGTGATAATCCACAACATGGGAGAGAAGAGCAAATCCCACAACAACAACAACAAGAGAACCGAATCATTACTAGGCAAAAATCTAAGCAGAAGTAGATAAATGGTGGAGGGGAAGAAGTTGCTCTCCATCAATATAAACGGATTAAATTCATTATCAAAAAGAAAAAGGATATTCTCAAAACTTATTCAACATAACGCAGATATAATATGTCTTCAAGAGACACATATTTCGAAAAATGACGAAAGACATCTAATTTGTCCAAAATTAGGTAAACTTTTTACAGCACCGGCCGACAAACACAAGAAAAAAGGAATTGCAATTTATGTAAAACAAGATGTAAAGGCAGAATTAATCTGGTCGGATCCTGAAGGAAGAACTCTGGTTATACAAGTTTGGATAAACCACATCACATTTTTACTGGTAGCAATCTATGCCCCAAATGATGACCAGGGGAAATTTTTTAAACACCTTCACCAAAAAATAGTAGGCTTTGAAAAAAGAAACATTTGCTTGATTGGCGATTTTAACTCCATTGCAGACTACCAGAAAGACCATAGTAATATGGGGAAAAACAAGAAGGGGAAAAGGGAACTTTCTGCGGCATGTAAGGAAATGTTGAGAGAGCTAAATTTAAAAGATCTATGGAGGGAACGGAATCTTGAAGGAAAACAATTTACATACTATTCTAACCCACATAAGACTTGGACCAGAATAGATATGGCTTGGATGGATTTGGACTTGGCTAATGAAATAAAAGAAATCAAAATCCTACCGAATGAATGGGCTGATCATAACCCAATACAGCTAATTTGGAGAGATAGGAGACGAATAAAAAAAAGATGGACACTAAACAACCAAATTGTAAATGAAGAAGAGTATATTAATAAACTGAAAGAGGAGCTAAACTATTTTCTAAAAGATAATAATAATGAAACAACTTCAAAACAGAACATTTGGGATACTATGAAAGCAATTATAAGAGGCACAACAATTTCCTATAATGCTATGAGAAACAAGAGAATTTATGCCCAACAAAACATGTTACAACAACAAATCCAAGACTTAGAAATACAATTACAAAAAACCCCTAAGATCCAAGGACTGCAAAATCAGTTAATACTAGCCAAACATAAGCTGAATTTAATTGAACAAGATAAAATAGAAGTTAGCTTGAGAAGGTCCAAACAAAATTATTTTGAACACGCCAATAAACCAGGAAGATGGCTATCTTATAAACTTAAAAAAGAAAAAGAAAAGAGATTGATACACCAATTAATAGACGAGAAAGGCATCCCACAACATGAGATTGAGAAGAAAAAGGATATTATATTAAACTATTTTCAAAGATTATATAAAAAAGAAGAAATCAATGAGGATAAAATAAGAACTTATCTGGAGAATACGAATGATAAAACAATAGGGGAAGGAGACAAAGAATTACTAAATAAGGATATTACATGGTCTGAGTTAAAATCTGCAATGGAAAATCAATGTAATAATAAATCCCCTGGTCCAGATGGGATTCCAGTAGAATTGTATAAAGCCACAATAGATTTAGTAGGGCCTCTGATGCTGGAAGTGTTTAACGAAGTACTTTTGGCTGCCAAAATGCCAGACTCATGGAGGGAGGCGTTGATTGCGTTAATTCCGAAGGAGGATGTGGATGCCAGATATATCAACAATTATAGACCAATCTCACTTTTAAACGCCGATTATAAATTATTTACCTCAATTATAGCAAATAGAGTAAAACAAGTTTTAAATTTATACATTCATGAAGACCAAAATGGTTTCCTTCCATTCCGCCAAATTAAAAACAATTTAAGAACCGTTATCGACGTCTTAGAATATTATGAAGCTCATCCAGAGAAACAATTTACACTCATGTTTCTAGATGCGGAGAAAGCATTCGATAACTTACATTGGCACTTTTTAATACAAAAAATCTATAACATGAATCTGGGCACTAAATTCGAGAATATTATCACAACAATTTACAATACCCAACAAGCCAATATACTAATTAATGGTGAACAAACAGGCCCACTAAGCATTGAAAAGGGCGTTAGACAGGGTTGCCCTCTCTCACCCCTCTTATTTATATTTGCTTTAGAATCATTGTTAACGCGGATAAGACAAAATTCTGAAATCCAAGGAGTTAGGGTCAAAGCAGAGGAATATAAATTACAGGCGTTTGCAGACGATATGGTTTTCTTCCTAGAGGATCCCATGGAAAAAGGACATAATCTAATAAAAGAACTAGAACAATATGGCTCAGTAGCAGGATTAAAGATTAACAGAAATAAGACGAAATTACTGACTAAAAATCTAACAGAGAACCAGAGGAAAGAATTAGAAAAAACCATGGGGATACAGGCAACAAAAAAGGTCAAATATTTAGGCATATGGTTAACACCACATAGTAAATCACTCAAAGAGAATAATTATGATAAACTGTTACAGCAAATTAAGAAAGATCTAGAATCTTGGAATAAGTTGCAGCTTTCTCTACTGGGCAGGATTGCCACAATCAAAATGAACATCTTACCAAAACTCCTTTACTTATTCCAGACAATCCCAATAAAATTACCAAAAATTTTTTTTGATGATATAAATAAGGTAACTCTTAAATTTATTTGGCAAGGGAAAAAAGCTAGAATCAGTATTAAGGCCTTACAAGATGCAAAAAGTAGAGGTGGGCTAGCGCTTCCAAACTGGGAATTATATTATTGGGCAGCCAACTTATTATGGTTAAAAGACTGGGTCAATTTACGGAACAAAAGAACTCTAGTCTTGGAAGGGCACGACCTTCAGAGAGGATGGCACGCATTTCTATGGGATGTGGGGAAAACTAAACAGGCGTACTTTCATAGACATCTTATTAGAGATTCACTATTAACTAATTGGAAAAAAATATGTAAAAAACATTATTTAAAAATTCCAATTTGGCTTTCAACAATGGAGGCAATGGTTCATCCCAACAATTTGGATATAACAAAAACGACTAAATATAAAGATTTATTAGACCCTTTAGGAAAATTAAGAACTCGACAGGACTTACAGGAACAGGGATTTAAAATTGATCAGTGGTTATATATACAAATCCATAGTAGGTACAAACAAGATATCAAAGAGTTTGGAATCTATAGCAAATTACAACACTTAGATAAAATCTTATTAGGATCAAATAAAAAGAATATCTCAAAATTTTATAAATATTTATTGGAGGTAGAATAAGAGCAAGAGATAGTGAAAGGGAACATGATAATGTGGAGTAGGAATATTGGAAGAAGCATTACATTAACAGAATGGGAAAAGATCTGGAATAGAATCATTAAGATTACGAAATCTGCGGCGTACAAAGAAAATATGTATAAAATGTTATATAGATGGCACTTACCCCCTTCGAGGTTAGCGAAAATGAACCCAAACTCTAGTCCAAAATGTTGGAAATGTAAAAACATAGAGGGAACCTACTTTCATATGTGGTGGACCTGTAAAGAAGCCCAGAAATACTGGCAAAAAATTAGAAAATGGCTGGAGGAGATAACCAAAGAACAAATCGAATACAAACCAGAGTTCTTCCTACTAGGGATCTCTGATAAACATTTTCCTAAAAAGACGAAATATATAATAATTCATATTCTAACTGCGGCCAGATTAGCATTTGCCCAGTGCTGGAAATCATCCTGTTTACCTACAGATCAATTGGTCATTCAGAAAATATGTGACTGCGCAGAAATGGACAATTTAACCATAGCTCTTAAAAATAAAGAGTCTTCAGCATTTGATAATAATTGGAATGCGTGGTATAATTAGTTATATCAGAGATAAACTGTTCAATGAATAATGGGTAATTTAAGCATAAATAGTGATAAGATGTGTATATTTAAAGTAAGGTAGGAGAATTGGATCTTGCAGACTGTCAAAAAGAATATCTGTCTGGTTTTAACGTATTTTCGTTTTTCTTCCGTCTCTTTGTTTTTTTTCTCTCTTTTATACTTCTTTTTCTCCTTTTTCGGTCGCAAGACCGAGCGTTTTTTTTTTTTTTTTCTTTTCCTCTCTCTTTCCCTTCTTTCTTTCTTCTTTTTCTCTCTCTGTTGCATATGTAATGTTGTTATGTTACTTTTTAATTGTAAATTCAATAAAATTTATATATATATAAAAAAAGATTGCTTCTTTGCCAGGTGCACAATTGAATTGGAACTTTTGATATTGCTTCAAATTTCAGTGGCCTGACTGCCAACAATGCTCATCCATCTGAGCATATTATATTTGAAACTATTAATATGTTAATTGTGTTAACTAGCACTACAAGCAATAGTGCTAGTTTTGCATCAGAGCACTAAGCTACATATAGAACCTCTTGTAGATTGAGTTGATCTGTCAACTTAGGAATAGGTGATGATAATCTCCAATTTTCATGTAGTGTATTGAAGACAGATAATTAGATTTTTTCATTTGCTACTACGCCTATTTTATAAAACAACCTCACTTGGAAACTGGACTTGCCCTCTCAATTATGGCCTTACAGAAAGCAATCAACTGAATTTACTGTGCTTTATTAAGTCATTTTGCTATGGGCTGAGTTGGGGTTTACAATGGATGTTTTATTACTCTGGATGTTTTTTGCTGTTGTAAGTTGTCAGGAGTCTCACAGGATTTGGCAATGTACAAATCTAATGAATTGGCATAGGCAAGAGCAAGCAATCTGACATGAAAAGGATTCGCGTAATCCCACCCCAATTCATTTCCTGTTCTGTCTAGAGACCTTTCTGAACTAATTGTCAAAAATGAATGTTGTTTTAATTTGAAAATTCTAACAGTGGCCTAAAATTTAAGACTCTCCCCTCACCCCAAAAATAATATATAAAGCAAATTCTTAGTTTTAATTATACATGTGACATATACAGCTTCCTATCACCATTTTATCTATTCTGTTTCTTAGTCTTCCTCAAAAAAATTAAGGTCTGCACCACACCTTAAGGTTATTACCTTCTGGAATATGGGAAGCAAGATTTTAACTTTCTGTTATCTACATACGATCTATATTTACATTAAATGTTATATCACCATCTCAAATGGTATGCAAATAAATCCAGCATACTAATTAGGAAATTAGAGTATTATGGGAGTTAGAGAGTATAAATTCTGTGCCAACCTTATATTGAATAGAAATGAGTATTTTGTGTACATGTTCTCATTCTTTCTTGTATAAACATAGTATAATTAGCCTAAGCAAACATCAAATAAACAGTGTACAGGTAACGAGTTCATAATATTTATCGACATCTCTGGACTTTATTCTGAAGCATAGTCATCGGTATGATTATGGGTATTTCAAGTACTGATACTGAAAAGTATTTTATTTTGCCTTACTTTATGAAATATTAAAGAACCCTAAAATGAAATATACTCAACAATTCTAATAGTGAACAGATTTAGGCAAAAGTAGCTATTGTTAGCTTTCACTGCTAGATGTCAGAATTTACTCACTGGCTTGCCAACATTTTTTTAAAGTCAACATTCACCATGGGATTAAGTAATTAACATTCACAATCAGATATCTGAAACTGATCCTCAGAATGAAAACATCATTTTGCTTGCAACTACTCTGTAGTTAATCTGTCACTAAACCTGGTTATTTTAAAACAAGATAACCATATGTAAAATATATAAACATCCCTCCAAAAAGAAATAGAGAAAAAAAATTGTCTGCAATTTCAGTGTCAAGCAGCAAATTCAAGCTGAACTAGTCATTAATAAGAACTGGGCTGAAGCATTCCCCTTTAAACAATACCGTTGTTGCAACCTTGGATGTGAAAACTATTTCTGCCCCTGAATTGTATATACAGATGCTTTTTTTGATTGAATCAAGTTCAGTTTAGTCCATTGTAAAGTTTGATTTGAGGCACTGCCACAGAGTGACCATATTCTCATTTATGACATTGCCTTAAATCCAATTAATTCAACTGTCCAGATTGAGGTACCACCTTGAGGTAGAAAAGAACTATTTTGTACATGCTTAGTGCTTAAGCAAGCATCTGGATACTTTTACAAATTTCTACTTTTATTACTTTTAGAAGCAAGTACTTGAAGTTTATTTGCAACTTGGAAAGAAAGGTCATTGTGAAAGTTAGAAGTAGGTATTTAAAAGAATAATGTGCATTGTAGAGTAGAATAATTCACATATTTAATTGGTGTGGGAGGTTCTTTGAATTCATCAACCAGCTGTCTGCTGATTCCTTCAATATGAAATAAGAAGATGATTTATTGAGAACAAGATATTAGAAGTACCCACTGATTGCCCTAATCTGAAGAAGAGAAATGTGTCTATGTTTATGTAGTAACCTCAGATAAGGCTAAATCGCCCATCAGTTAATGTCTGTGTGCTCAAAAAAGGCAATATATCTAATATTAACCGTAATACTAAAATGTTGATTTGGTAGTCAGAAACACTTGAAATTTCAGAAGCATTCTATGGGTGGCTGTCCCCTCCAAAAAAAAGTTAGGAGGCAAGCAGGAAGATGATAGGTCCTCATGATCATATTTTCATAGCAACCCCAGCCCATAGCTTCTTAACTTCATACTTCATAACTTCATAATTAACTGCTTGACTCCATAATTCCATACTAATTAGCTAATGTTAATCTTCCTGTTATGTTCGAAAAAGACTGAGCTGAAGTCTCCACTCCGGTCCGTGTTTCCAGTGGGAATACAGACTGCTCCTATTGGTTGATGCCATTGACAGCTGACTATAAAAGGGAGCTGTCAAATGGCATCAGCTGTTGCCCGCCAGCTGGCTACCTTGTTAGCACGGCAGCTGCGGCAACCCTTTATTGTTTCAATAAAGTTAAAAGCTGAAGTTTGCTCTGCGTTCGCCTCAGTTATTCTGCCACTCTACAACACTGGCGATGAGGGCAGGATACATATAAGGGGCAACTGAGCAAAGAATCGCTGAGCGAAGTCACTACAAAAAGAGCCGAAGCCACTGCCGAGCTATACGTCACTTTAAGAGCTTACTGTCACTATTCACGAGCACGAATTTCAACTTTCCTCAGACGATCCAGCACCGCTGAGTCGAGATGACTTCGAACCCTGCGTTCCTGCCTTTCAGACCGACAGCAGAAACTTGGGAGTCCTACACAAACCGATTTGACTGTTTCCTAGATGCCATAAACCTCACTGACATTTCTGACCATAGAAAAAAATCCTACTTTTTAAGTTTTTGCGGAGCCAGTGTTTGACACTGTACGGCATTGTTGGCTCCATGTTCAATTAAGACTGTTCCATGAGAAGAATTGCAGGAAATTCTTTCTAACCACTCTTCCCCTAAGCCCTCCTGAATTGCCAGGCATTATGCTTTTAGAAGACGGATTCAGGCTGAGGGAGAAATTAGTGGGTACATGTCAGCCCTACGAACAGCTGCCTTGCACTGTGGGTTTAGAGACTCAGGGACCCCTTTGAGGTTTTCCTAGCTAACCTTGGAATTAGGTACGCACTTGGAGCTGCCTTTCACCCTGCCAGTAATGATCTGGCTGAAAGGGCAGTCAGATCTGCTAAGGAGGTTCTGGAAAGTCTTGGGCCCATAGATTGGCACTCTAGGCTCACTAAGTATCTTCTAACCCAGCACATGACTCCCTGTGCCACCACAAATAGGTCTCTGGCTGAACTGCTCATGGGTAGATGTCTGAGGATTACTTTAGACAGACTTCATCCATATTATGCCCTAATCATGCGCCTAGAATCAAATAGCCAGACAAGGAAGTTTGCTGAGAGTGACCAGGTCTATGCCAGGAACTATGCGGGGCACCTTTTGTGGATGCCTGGGTTGATTGTGGGAGTAACAGGTCCTAAGTCTTACAGGGTCCAATTGCAAGATGGTTGCATTTGGCACTGCCATATCAACCAACTTAGGAGGCATTGGAGTTCATCTACAGATGGCCCTCGGGATGTTCCTGATGCAGAGAAACCACCAGCACCCGAAGAAACTCTCCACAAACCCGACAGCGACGCAAGCCTACCTGAGCAGTTATTGGTCCCTCACCCGGAGCTGCCTGAAGCCGAGATGCCAGCTTCGTCATCGTCAGAAACTGCCCTCCAAGCAGAAAAGTTCCATCCAGCAGCAGTTCTGTCTGAGCCCAGAAGATCTGGCCACCTGCGCAAGCGCCTGAGTTACCTAAAGGACTACTCATGCTCCATTCTGGGGGAAAGGAGTGTTGCATTCAGAAAAGACTGAGCTGAAGTCTCCACTCCAGTCTGTGTTTCCAGCGGGAACACGGACCGTTCCTATTGGCTGATGCCGTTGACAGCTGACTATAAAAGGGAGCTGTCAAATGGCATCAGCTGTTGCCCGCCAGCTGGCTGCCTTGTTAGCACGGCAGCCGCGGCAACCCTTTATTGTTTCAATAAAGTTAAAAGCTGAAGTTTACTCCACGTTCGTCTTAGTTATTCTGTCGCTCTACAACACTTCCGTTTTATCCCAACATAAGTATTACTATATGCATGAACTTTGGTGATGATGTGCTCAAGAGCTGTAACCTAACCAGCTCCTACTGGCTCCTGGCTTAAAAGTAAATGCCTTATTTACTTTACTGGACACAAGGAGAAGAAAAGATTGCCAAAAAGAAGGATTAACATCTCATTAAAAAAAAGAAGGCAACAATGAGATCATCAGACAGGAAAGCAGACCCATTTCCTTTCCTCTTCCCTTTTCTTTCTTTTGAAGAAATTTAAACAGCAGGAGTAAAGAATTTGCAGAAAGATGGCAGGACAGTTTGAAAGGAGACACAGAGGATGTCTTAGAATCTGATTTCCAGGGTTATAAACACTCAAATCCAATACTCTAGAAAGCTAAGGAAAGCACTTCCAGTTGTTTTTTTTCCAAATGGCAGATGGGAATGGAAATGCTGGTGAGGTGGTAAATGCAACCAATTACTCTGTATCCCCACATTAAACTGTGAAAGCAGCACCATTTGTGAGATTTAATATTGAAACAGAAAACACTTGACAGTGGTGACAGAGCAAACTATGATGAGAGAAAAACACATTAAATTGTCTATCTGAATGTGCCCAAAGTCAATACATAAAATCAGCTTCTTTGTGGATCTTTCAATGAATAATCACAGATTTTGTCAGAGGAAAGGGACATGAAATAAATGAATGACAGATTTGAGTAGTTCAGGCTTGAGATGTACATTAATTCAAATTTAAACTAACATTAGTCTAAAAGCATTTTTTTCTGTGAAACAAATGAAAAAGCATGTAGAAGTTGAAAACAGAATGAGGTTTCTGAAAATCACAGGCCAAATGAAGTAATGTCTTTAAAATAAGTATATTAATATTAATTTATTAATATAATAAATTTGCAAGGAAATTTATATGAAAAACAACAGGGAATTTTTTTCTAAACATATTTTTCCAGGGAATTTATGTTACTAGCACATCACTGGAAAGTATTCAGAATTCTGGTAGTGGAAATGTTTGAATAAAAATGAAACCATAACATTTTCCAAGAGCTTATGATATTGTGTCCACAAAAGGAAACAGGAGTGTATTTATTTGTCAATCTCTACATCAAGAAACCATCAAATAGTTTTCAATTTATTTCCTTTGACCCTCTTACTGATTTACCTAATCTGGAATGAATTGTTGATTATTCTGGAATCCAACAGGATTTTGTTGTTGTTTATAATAGAAATCCAGCAGGTAAGGTTTGCAAATTAGACTTTTTAGTTAAAGTATATCCTTATAATCTGTAATTATAAAATATAGAGGAGATAGATGAATAACAGATAACAGATAATCAGAGTTGGAAGGGACCTTGTAAGTCATCTAGTCCAACCTCCCGCCCAAGTGGGAGACTCTACACCATTTCTGACAGATGGCAGTCCAATCACTTCTTGAAAGTCTCAAATGATGGTGCTCCCACAACTTCTGAGGGCAAGCTGTTCCATTGGTTGATTGTTCTCACTGTCCAAAAGTTTTTCCTTATTTCCAGTTAAATCTCTCCTTATTCAGTTACCATCCATTATTCCTTGTCTGCTCTACAAGCACTTTAGAAAATAGCTTGACCCCTTCTTTTCTGTGGCAGCCCCTCAAATATTGGAAGGCTGCTATCATATCTCCCCTGGTCCTTCTCTTTACTAGACTAGCCAAGCCCAGTTCCTGTAACCGTTCTTCATATGTTTTAGTCTCCAGTCCCCTAATCATCCTGATTGCTCTTCTCTGTACTTTTTCTAGAGTCTCAACATTGAGTGTAATGTATTTCTCTGGTTCAGTTCCACTCTTTCACATAAACTATATTAAATGAATACAGCATATTCAAATACAGAAGAAAATGAAATAAGAGTGTTAGCCTGCCTCTTGAACAAAAGAGCTTGATTTCAAGTAAACCTGGCCATGAAATGTAAGTACCATAGATCAGAAGAAGACAATTTTTGCTGAGAAAATGGGGAACCAATGACAGGAAGTATGTAAGGGGATTAGAAATAAAAAAAAATCAGATAAATCAATTACCCATAGCACTTTGATACAGCCCAAGGGTTAACCAATAAAGATTGAATTTTAAAAAATAGCCATAAAACAAAATATGCAAAAAAAAAAATGATTGATTGTATTCATATAATAAAACAATTCTCTGTTGTTTTATTTTGGACAATAATTCTGTACAAGGAGATTTTTGGCATTTTAGTTTAATCTGTAAAGCCTAAAAAAATGGTTCTTTCATCAACCCTGGAAATCCCAACAAAGTAGTTTTATGAAGCCAAATGATTATTGTTCTTCCATTATCTTAAGACTCTTTTATACTTTTAATGTTTTTATTCCATTATGTTTTAGTTGTTATTTTTGTTATTATTTAAATTGGATTTTTAAATATTGTGATATTGTTTTAATAGTTATTCCTTTTTGTGAAATAGGTGGCTATATAATTTTGCTAATAACCCTGAGAGAATGACAACTACTAGAGATCTGGGATGTTGTCAATTCTTGTCCAGGAGGGGAAAAGATTGGAGCAAGAATGATGATACTGTCAACTAAAGTGGAACTTAAGGTTTAATTTTTTACATTAACCAATATACCTGACATTTCTCATACTAATGCAAGTTCAGAAATATTTTATAAATGAAAAGAAGTTTTCTTCCATTTATACAATATTTCTGAACTTGTATATACTAAAGTAGACAGATTACTTAAGGAGACAGAGTGTATTAAAAAAGGAAGAAGGAATATCTGAATAATTGTGTAGAAAAAGTTTATGTGAGCAAAAGTTACTTGACCAAAAAAGATCTCCATTAGCACAATCTGTATACAGAACAAATACAAATATTTACATATATATATATAAGTAATATTAATATTTGTTAGTTTCCTACATATTCACAACTGGAATATGATAAACATGGTTAAAAAAACCTAAGAACATAATAAAAAATGAAAGTTAGGAAGAGTAAAACATAACTTTCCTTGCTTTCAGAGAAACTATGTTTACAAGTACAAGGACAATATCTACTTGCTTCTTGGCCTTTTGGTGAAGATCAAGTGAAAAAGAAATCAAAATCAGAGAGAAGAACCTTTGAACAGTAAATCATAGGATAAAGATTAAAAAGATAAAAAGCTGCTGGTACACAGCTTGAAGTCAGTAAGAAAATTAGATTTAGGGACCTCTGGACAAGAGAGGATTATTAGAAGGAGCAGGGAAGCAGAAATGAAATTCAGCAGAGCTACGAAAAATGTAAATGTGAGTTGTGTAACTGGGTTCAAGTGAGATCCTTTGAAAAACATTGATATAACAGAAAACATTTAGCCTAAAATAATGGCTGCCAAAGAGAAAAAGAAAAGATTAAACTAAAAGGCATAAGCCTAAAGAGACAGGGAAAATTATAATGCTACTTGTAAGCAAATAAGGTGAAACATAAGAAAAGCCTTTTTCCATATACTACTTTGCCCCCACTGTTTATGGGTAAATGAAAAAGGAAGCTTGACTGGCAATCTCTGGCTAACAAGTGGTAAGGAGTTAGCAGATGCATCAGGGTGAATTACCAGTAATTGTTTGTTGAGGAAGAACTGAGTCTTAAATGTCTAAAGAGAAGTAGTGAAGGCATGAAACAGACAGATCAAGAGATGGGAGTTAGGCGTAGGGGAATGAGAAGGGGAATGAGAAAATTGCTAAATGCTCAGCTATTGCTTGGGAATTTTGCAAGATACAGGGTGTAATGCATACTATTCTTTTGAAACAGTTTTTGAGAAAGTCCTCTATACACAACAGTCAGAAAACTGAGTTCAGTATACATAACGATAGATATTATAGTTATTGTGTCCTATGTCTATAGTAGTATGTTCTATTTATGTAATAATTGATCTGTTTCATCATTATATTCTCTCAACCTGTTCCATCTTCATCTGAATGATACAGAGATTGTTGCTACTCACATTTCTAGAAAATAAGTACTGATTATGTTAATTGTTTGCTTTTTTGCTTTTCTTGTCCCCTTTTGTTTCACAAACTTTCTCCTAAGCTTTTATTAGAGCAGCCTGCAAGTCCTGCAAATAACTAAAGAATGATGATAACCAACATAATGTAGTCTATCTAAGTACAGTATATAAAATCATACATTGCAATGACTTACCTGTCAATGAATACTTCAGCTTCAACCATAACAATACAAGAGCAAACAGTAGATACAAACTCAAGGTTAACCGCACCAAACTTGATTGCAGGAAATACGACTTCAGCAACAGAGTGGTCAATGTCTGGAATACTCTACCTGACTCTGTGGTTTCTTCCCCAAACCCCCAAAACTTTAATCTTAGACTGTCTACTATTGACCTCACTCCTTTCCTAAGAGGTCTGTAGGGAGCATGCATAAGCGCACCAACATGCCTACCGTCCCTGTCCTATTGTTTTTTTTTCTTATATGTATCCATTTTGTATATTCATAACTATGTTTATACTTATACCTATTATCTTGTAAGCAATTGACAAATTAAACAAACAAACAAACAAATAAATATTTCCCCTGTCCCATCTTGTTATATACTACAGGACTTGGCTGATGCTTCAAATATCCATCAAATTGCCTAATAGTGACTGTGAAGAAAGTGTTGTACAATTTCATTTTATAATACCATGAAATATGTAGTTTGGGTTTTATATTTTTATGTATTTATATTAAAGCACTAAAATATATCATTTTATAAAATATTAATGCATATTTTGACATATGCAAAAGCTAGATTATTTTCCTAATTTTTAAAAGAAAATCCAAGCTTTTGAAGGTTCATCTACATTTGAAAGAAAAGTGTCAATTCTCTTGGAATAATACTGTTGCTATTCAGCATTCTAATATTTTCTTTCTTCTCAGTTCATGTACTGGTAAATCTGACAAGTGATGTATTTATAAACTTTACCATGAATGCAGATTTTCTGACAGCACTGTGAAACTTGCTGTACTGACAGTTTTTACTGAAACTGTATTGCTTTAAGTGATAATACCAGAAAAATGATTCCTCAGACATCCCTGTGTAAATTGCAAGACACAGAATTTCACTGATAAAAGCTGACCTTTCCAAAATACATAATTATTAAGGATACACTGATGACGAGGCATTCATATTTCTGACATATAGGAGTACTGGGTGGCATTTCAATATGTCTCTAGATGGCCTATGATACTTGGCAATCTATTGGAAGCATTTTTGTACTCACTGTGTATAGCTGGGTAGATTTTCAACATTTGGGGTTTTAATAGATGCATTTTGTGATCAGATTTTAAGAGATGTTTGGGAGCAGTATTTATTTCTGAGTAGGTGCATGATATTCTCAGTTTAGCACCTCTAAAATCATTTTTACCTATCATCTATCTATCATCAATCATCTATCTATCTAGTGGATTTATCTCCCTGCCATACAAATATTTGTGTTTATGTGTATGTGGCAAGAGGAAAAAAATCCACAAGTTAAATATATTACATGATGCAAAAGAAAGAGGTCTACCTGATTAGAAATTATACTTTACAGTGTGCTGTTTAGCTAGGGTGAAAAAGAATGCATTGCTGAAAATCAGAAGTCTTGTAGAATTAAAAGGAAATGACCTGAAATTTGGATGGCAGAATTATCTACACTAGGACAAGGTTAATATAGATATTACTGTAAATTCTGTAGATTTGTTATATATGCCACTTTGAGAATAAGGAATAATACAAATATAGATTGTGCCCCAAAACATCATTGTGGCTCTCAGCACAAGAAGCATTCTATAGATTAGAAATGATAAGTAAATGGTTACTTATCAAGATATATTAGAATTTTCTCAAGAAAAATGTAAAATAAACTGAATATTTGATAATGGAAGGGTAAACTTGTCAATAGTTTTCTTATGTACAATTATCAGAAGGGGTTAAAATGTATAAAGATGCTATAGTTTTCATCCATATAAGTATGAATTTGTTGAAATTTTAAACAGAAGAAAAGCATGTATGATAAAATGGGCTAAAAGGTTTGGTTACAGTATACAAATGGATCAATGGGATAATATTTATTAAATTGACTTGCCATCCATATCATTACATTCTGGGAACAAATATGTGATTAAAAAGATTAAAATTTACATTATTTTTATTAACTGATGTGCCATTGGTATTTGTCACTAAAAATTGTTTAGAATACCTAAAGATGGCTCAAATTTATGCTAGGAATGTGAATAATATAAAGGGTCATTTATCATGTTGGTGGATGTATAAAAATGTTAAACTGAATTCCTTGAATAGAGGAGTTTAATGTCTATGGAGATTCTCAGTCATTCAGGTCATGGTTTTCCCAAAGGTGCTTTTTTCAAGAGGCAACTGGACTTTTTGGTTTTTCTTTGAAGAAAAGTGTAAAAACATTAAACTGCAATGGAGTTTAATGTTTTTACACTCAGTTATTGCGGGTATGCCTCAATGGCCTATCCTTCAATATACCATCTTCTTTACTATTGTCTGAAGCAAAGGGTGACATTCTTTCCCTCACCTTTTCAACAATATGGGGATTACCTAGAAGAGGTCTAGTCTTGAGTTGTTTAATAATTCATAAGGGATGTGTGTGTGTATATGCTATACATATGTATTCCTGTGTGTGCGTATTTTTGCTACAGAAAAACGCTTTCTTAAAAAAAAAGAAAAACTTTTCAATACTAACAGAAAAATAAAAAGTAAAACAATATGGTTAATTATTTTTAAAGCCTAGAAAAATGAAACTATTAGTATTTGCCTAATCCTAAAATGAATAAATTATAAATCTAAAAATAAAGAGAGGCTTCATACATAAATCTGTGAACTTTATTCATAGACCATAGACCATGCTAATACTCCTAATTATACATAAGATAGGATCTATCAACAAATTACCAGACAATAATATTCTGTTGACACCATTTACATTAACATCCTCTAAACCAAAATGTCTACAAGTTATTAGAAAAATAATTCTGATTTTCAGTGTGTATTCATATGCAATAAAATTCAGCTTTCGGAACATCAAAAAACTACTGCACAAAAACTATTGCAAAATCTTAAACAAACTTATAATAAACCAAAAGAAATAAGAATATTGATATAAAAATTCATCAGTAATATTTGAATTGTAAATGACATTCACTTTACCATATTAATGAAAATAAATTTGTTGAATTATTTTCATTTGTTGAATAACAAACAGTTATATATGAAGTTATATATTATCTCATATAACCTTACATTGCAGGCATTACAGTGAAATAAATGGATGTTATATCAATCACTGAAGTCAATGAAAATACTGGTTTGAGCTTAGATGAGCATTTCCAAAGACATATTTCCAAACAGCATTTCCATATAGATAGAAAAACTTCATTTTTGTGATTAATATTGGTTGAGTATGCTAGAAATTTCAAACATACAACATTAAAGAAAAAAAATGCACATGTCTTGGCTCAGTATTTCCAACATACATATTTGGAGCTTCAAAGTCACAAAGAGCTCCATGAGAATAAGCAGTCCTTACAGACATCAGTGTTAATTTACTTAATTAATAGCATCCTCCCTGAAGATTTAATGACCAGATCCATTCAGAAAAGATTCTGTCAATTTTTTTTTGTTCAATAAGCAACTTTGTTTAAGCATAAATCTACCTTTGCCATTATATTTATCCCATTGGTAGACAAGGAAACTATGTTGGTGATACTATGGTGAATACGCCAAATAAAGCACACGTATACAGTACATGAGTATATCTCTAAGGGTTGGTATATGTAGATATTGATATATACGTATACCCAAAGACATCAAGTTTATCTTTTGGTATAAACACCATGAAACAAATCCACTAACAGATTTTGCCTGCTTTCTGCTCTTGTTTTTCCTTCCTTGACTTGCCTTTCCTACAATCAAGCATGACTTATTGCAAATCATTCAAAAAGCATATCGTACCCTTGATTTGGAAAGATTTGTGTAGTCCTACTAGAATGTGTCAGGGTTTTTAAAAGCTACATTGTCTCCAATTTCAAACAGAAGGATCTGTAGAATGGATGTATTGAAAGACTTTTTTTTTTTTGGATGCTGAGCTATTGCTTTTGGTCTGAATGTACTGTCATCATGTACTTAAGGTGGAAAAAACTTGGGAGAGTAATCCTTTTTCCAAAGACTAAGTTGCTTCAAGATATTTTGTTTATTTATTTTATTTATAACCCACCTTTATTTTTTTGTTGTAAACAACTTAAGGTGGCGAACATATCTTATTTTGGTGTAGAGAAGCACCAGTAATCTTTTGGTATGCCATGTACTGTTATGAAAGCTGCCAGTTGGTTTCAAAATACAATTGAAGGTGCTGGTTATTACCTATAAAAGCCCTATTGCCTGAATATTAAAGGGAGCACTTGTGTGCAATATATTCCAGGTCCCCTCTATTAAGTATCGTCATCTTGTGTGACTGAGTTAGTATGCCATTTCTGTAATGGCCCTCACTTTGGAACAGTATCCCCTTCTCCTAGGTTTCTGGAAAGCTCTTAAAATCTGATTGTGGTCCCAAGTCTTGGATTTATTTTATTTATTCGTATTAAACACATTTATATGGCTTACCAACTGACACATGGTGACTCAATCTGGTTTTTACCCAATGCATCAATGTGTTATTGTATTTCTGGGTGTCCTGTTTTGTTCAATTTGTATTGTTTAATAAGATAATGTTAGTCTGAGCTGTTTGATTATTTTTCTGATTGTTATGGATTTTTCAATTTTCAATGCCAGTAGGAGTCTACTGAAGTTGGGCAGATAATAAATGTGAATAAATAAGGTAGTAAAAAAAAAAATCACCTTTTGGAATGTAGGGACCATCATACCAATAACAAAATATGTCTATATTAGCTGACATTTAATACTCACCAGACAAGAATTTGGGACCATCCAATATTAATCTGTGTTTAGTTTATTTAGCATCTGGCTCTTTCTTGGAGATTTCACTTGATAAACTGAGTATTTCTTTATGCAGTTGTATGAACCTTCCTGATTTTTTTTTTGAAAAGGTACTATAATATGGTTGTAAAATCAGCTTTGAGTATACCATGAAGTGTTATCATTCACATCTGCTTTTCGGCAAAATGTACCCTTTGTGTGTGAATAATTCATAGAATAGAATCCTGTGCTAACATAAAATATGTGACAATATTTGTGGTTAAAACATCAGGTTTCACTGCCAAACAGTTCATACTATTCCAGCTACCTCAATCTATACAGTGAAGGCGTCTCACTTTTCCTGTTCTTTGACTACAATGCTCAGCTAGCTGTGGGCAAGCACATTAATATGCTTTTTTTCTTCTTTGAACTGTTGAGAGCTATGCTAAAGAGGACATCAGTGATCCAGATTTTGAATAGCACTGACTATATTGATGAACAATTGGATGTGTTGTCATTTCCATGTGCTAAATTCCTATAAACTCTCAATTTTATTTATCAATCTCTGTAGCCAACAAGTTTTGATTTGTTTTCTCATCAAGGTTCTCTTTTAAAAAAATATAAAATAATAATTCGAAATCAAAATACTTCTTTTCATATAACATTTTTGTTATCTTTTCAGCTAATGAAGCACTGATTATTTTAAGTGAATTTAAGAACTACAAGTGAAAAAAGGACTATTAAAGGACTATTAAATAATATAATATCATTTAATATTATAGAAGCAGTTAAAAATTAGCCATCTTAATTTGTTGGTTGCATTTTTGGTCTGAATGATTCTTGTGGCATATACTATTAAATGCTTTATGACAAAACAATATAAAATAAAATAATACCAAGCATCTGGTAATACAAGCTCCAATAGGCTAGTCAACATAGTTGTAGGTAAAAAAATTTGAATCTAACAGTAGAAGACTCCACATTGGTGGAAGCCCATCTGTGGTATACATCTTGGCTGCATATTTCAAAAATACATATTTTGTTTAATAATAGTTTATTGAAAAACAGCAATTGGTTGGGTTCAGATAGTACGCTAAGGAATAAAATGTAGTTTACAAATTAAAATGAATGGTTTATCATGCATATTTAGAGTAATCTACCGAATTATTTATTTAATATTAAGAGGCACTATAGCACATTAAAAAGGTAGATACTTTTGAGGCAGATTGTTTCAATTAATATATTTCACATCAATGTTTCGAAAAGTACAGGAGTCAGACAATGCCTTTCTAGTGCTACCAACTAAACCAGACAAAATTGTGCCTAGTAGATCCTTATACCTTGTATAAGGTTGCTTTACCTATATAAAAACTATTGAGTATAATAATTTGAGTGTTTGTGTTTTCTAACCATCTCAAAATACTATAGTTTAAGTTAATTGGTGATAATTGTATTATGTTAATATTTCCATAAAATATTAAACTTCATATTCAGTATCTCTCAGTCTTATTGATAGTTGTTATTTGTGTAATATATTTATGCTCCACCTTTTCTCCAGAAGCTTAGACCACTTCTTCCAATTTTCCCTCATTGATTTTGGTTATTAGAAGGTAGATTTGGCTGATAATACATGATCCAAAGTCAATCAGTGAGGTTCTGGATCGTTATCAGATTTAAACCTTGGTCTCCTCAGTCCTAGGCCAACACCTTAAACATTATATTACACTGGCTGTCTATATAAGTAGCTGTTGTAGGAAAAATGTAGAATGACTCTTACCACCCTATTCGGAGCTATGAAACAAAAAAGATTGAATAGAAATATAATAATAAATTTTAAAATGCATTTTTAAAATTGACCATTACTGATCATTTTGGTTCTGACTGCTGCTTGAGATTACCTATTCTTATCGGAGGAGAAGACTAAAACTATTTTAATACTGATATATCACATTTTTATGTGAAAATGACTGTGTGGGAGGAGATTAATTTTATGCAACAATCTGAAATGGGCTGAGTAGTAAGGTAAAAGCCAGAGAAGTTTACCATCTTAGTAGGAATGATGCCAACATCTGCAATTATATCTAATATAATGCATGCCATTCTTGTTTTAAAAAAAAAGAAGAGATATGGGTTAATTAAGGTTTAAAATCTCAAAAGTGATGTACTCATTTAAAACAAGTAGGTGGATTTTCATATATTTAAGAAAATGCATTCACAAACTCAATTGTTATTTTCAATACTGTAGCCTAAAGCTGAATTTTAGGCACTGATTGAACATTGACCTTCATGATTCCTAAAGATTACAGAAGTGAATGTGGCCTCTCAAATAGGTCATTTTTCCCTCCTTATTACTCTGTGGCATTGTACTATTACAATTGCAAACTGCATTTGATAGAACTGAAAAAAATCTCATACAGGAAAAAGAAGAAGATGCTCATCACAATCAATTGAATGACCAGAAACTGCTTTTGAACAAATTAAAGAAGTAGCAGAAAGGAACTAATTTTCATTTTCATTTCAAGAGAAATAACAAAGCAGAACTGAAAATAAGTATTGTCTCAGTTTATTGTGATTAATTAGACTGCTTCATTATAGTCCTACTTGTTTTGTTTTTCTTCATTCATAGTCCGTGAAATTACTCACATTTAATTCTTATAATTACAACAACAATAACAACTTCCAAAAACTTTTTTGATTTTTAGATGAATGGATCTAATACTTACATTGCCATTCCTCAGTTCTGCACTAATTGCAAAAAGGGTTTTTTACTCAGAAGTAAACAAAACATTTCCAATTATATTGTAAGATTGTACTGTTGCAGGTAATTAAGTATTTGTCAAACAATTATGTAATATAGAGATTTGACCAAGAAATATAACAGACAGACAGATTAACAGAGTTGGAAGGAACTTTGTAGGTCTTCTAGTCCAACACCTGCCCAAGCAGGAGACCCTACACTATTTCTGACAAATGGCAAACCTGCCTCTCCCGAAAGCTTCACGTGATAATGCTCCCACAACTTCTGAAGGTACGCTGTTCCATTAGTTGATTGTTCTTATTGTTAGAAAACTTCTCCTTATTTCTAGGTTGAATCTCTCCTTGATCCATTATTCCTTGTCAGACCCTCAGATACTTTGGAAAAGCCCTTCAAATATAGGAACACTGCTATCATGTCTCCCTTCATCCTTTTCACTAGACTAGCCATGCCGACCACTTGCAACCGTTCATTGTATGTTTTAGCTTCCAGTTCCTTAATTGTCTTGGTTGCTCTTCTCTGCATTTTTTTTCTAGAGTGTCAACATCTTTTTTATAATATGGTGACCAAAACTATATGGTTTTGGTCACCACACTATAAGCAATATTTTAGGTGTGGTCTTACTAAGGCTTTACAGAGTGGTATTAGTACCTCACTTGATCCTGATCATATCTCAGGATTGCATTAGCTTTTTTTGGCTGGTGCTGCACACTGCTGGATCATATTTAGCTGGTTGTTCACTAAGAGTCCAAGATCACTTTCACAATTACTGTGATTAAGCCTGGTTTCACCAAGTCTACATGTGTACTTTTGGTTTTATAAGTATAAGACTTTACTTTGCTCTACATTGAATTTCATTTTGTTAGATAGAGTCCAGTGTTCAAGTCTGTCAAGATCCATCTGGATCTCAAGCCTATCATCTAGGTTGTTGGCTATTCCTACAAGGGACTAAGTAAATTGCTTTTTAGAAACAGTATTTGTATGACATATATACAAGAGTAACTGACACTAAGAAGGAAAATAATCCCACTTATGACATAAAATATGGCAGGGCTGTATATACTTTGAAAATTATCTGAAAGAAGTTTTCTGGACTTCATTTTAATATAAGCTTTCTTATTTGCTTGAAATTAAAGCAACCTGTTCTTTGGGGCTTTCACAGAAGCAGATCTCATAGAATCATAGAGTTGGAAGGGATCTTGGAGGTCTTCTAGTCCAACCTTCTGCTTAAGTAGGAGACCTTGTACTATTTCAAAAAAATGGCTGTCCAGTTTCTTTTTAAAAAAATCTAGTGATGGAGCATGCACAACTTCTAGAGGCAAGCTATTCCATTGGTTTATTGTCCTCACCATTAGGAAATTGCTCCTTAGTTCTAGATTGTTTCCTTAATTGGTTTCTACCTATAGTTTCTTGTCTTGCCTTTTGGTGCTTTGGAAAATTGTTTGACCTCCTACTCTTTGTAGGAGCCGCACCAATATTGGAACACTACTATCTTGTTCTGCCTGATCTTTATTTCCACTAGACTAGACATACCCAATTGCTTCAACCATTCTTCATATATTTTAACCTCCAGCCCCTAATTCATCCTTGTTGCTCTTTTTTTCTTTTGTCATTGACCTATGGTAGGTGTCAGCAACCCACAGCTCTGAAGCCACATGCCACTCTTTGGGCCCTCTGCTGTGGCTCCCTGTTGGGGGATCCCACCACTGGCTGGCCCTGCCCCTCCCCCTCCCCTTCCAGTCATTCCTCGCCTGGCTTCAGAAGGTAATAGACAAAAAACAGAAATGAGAGGGAGGGAGAGGGAGAGAGAGAGAGAGAAAAACCCATTTCCCATAGAAAACACTGGAAGCCACAAAACCTGGGTAGTTGTGGCGGGGGTGTATGTCTTGTGTCTGAGTGGGAGTGACATTGAGTTGGCCATGCCCATTCAGGTTTTGAGGCTCCTGGTGTTTTCTGTGGGCAACTGGTACAAATAGCGCTTTGAGTGTTTAAGGTTGCAGACCCCTGACCTATGAAGTTAACTCATTAAAGTAAATGTAAGTAATGAAACAATAACACTGTATTCAAGGATAAATTACCTCTATTGATTCAAATTTCAATGAAACTGATATGAATGTTATCTACTTAAAAGTCAATCATGTGTACATATTTGTGTTGTGTGCCCAGATGAGCACAACATCTCTTTGTGGTAGTACATATATCACATGGTGTATAGCTGTGTTATCTGTCTACTGTGTTATCTGTATGCTATTACTTACTAATTATAATTGTTCTTCAGAATCTCTGGCAGAGACTGCTTTCTAGAAATCCTGTAATTGGATAACAAGAAATGAACTTTAGACTTTATGTATGTTGAGCATCTGTTAAGCAGAAAGTGTGATAATGTGCTGAAAAAACATTTTTTTAAATTGTCCAGATAGTTAAAAGCCATAACAGCTGTAATAATACTAAATTATATAATACAATTGTGAAATTATGGTTCAAGTGTAGACTACAATATGCCTAAACTTTTGTCAGGGGGAGAAGGAGCCTTTGGGTGATTGCTTTGGATAGTTATATGATTCTAATCCTAAGGATGCGCCAATGAAATAAGAAAGAAAATTCAAGAATTTCACAGGTTTGTTTTGCAAATCATAGTGCCATCTCAAACCTTTCCATTCACAAATGAAAACCTCATTATCCTTATCTCTCTTGACCTTTTAGCAACCTTAGTAAGGTTCCAGTATCAAAGAAAAAAAGATAACAGTGCTGTGACATTGACAAAAGCAGTTCAATTCCTCTCTCTCCTGTTTCTCTCTCCCTCATCTGTCTCATCTGCCTTATTATTCTAATCTAAATGATTGTATTTTTGCTTAGAATGTCTCTCATCTGTTCATTATACTAACCCTACTTAGCATTCTGTGCATTTATGTATTTTCTTTTAAAATCTTGATATGTAAAAATAATTAACCTCTTTGTAACAGTACATGCTATTATTTATGCTCAGTTATTATGTCTGTGATAACTCTTATTTTCTTCCCATCAGACGTGAGTTCTTTTTTTAAAAACCAAAAAGCAGCTAATGCTAATTTATTAAAACTTTGTTTTGGCATTTAATACGAGGTTTAAACATCGATGTCCCTTTAGTTTGAAGAACTAGTTTTAATTTAAATGTAATTTCAACTGAAATTAAAACTTGGAAATGCTATACTGATATATATATATGTATTTCATGATTTTCTCAACAGCCTGGGAATAAAATGGGTGTCTGCATCTTTTATCAACTCCATTTTTGCATTGCACTATGGTGTCGTTGGATTTATGAGAATTGGGGGAGGTAGGCACTAAGATTACTTGGGCTCTCCTGGGTAAAGAGGGCTCAGAGATTTCCCTTCAGGGCCATGCTGAGGAATTTTTATTACACTTGGTGGATGAATTGCTCATATCTGTTCTGAGTTAGATACAACGTGGAGCAGGTCTGTTGAAGATGATGGTGAGTAGACTTATCCTGTTATCTGGGAACAGTTTGATTCTTTTTCACTGAGCAAGTGGATAGCATTCTTGGGATTATAAGTATGGTTACCTGATTGGTCAAGTCTATCTGAGAGATGATATATAGATGCGTACTAGCAATGATTAACTCAGCCTTTAGGAAGGAGTCATTCCCAGCACCATTTAAAGAAGTGCTGATATACCTTTGTTCAAGAAGCCATAGCTGTACCTCATTATTCTGGGCAATTATTTATTTTATTTTTATTTTTATTTATTTTATTTTGTCAAGTGATTATAAGATAACAGGTATAAGTATAAACATAGTTATGAATACATGAAATGGATACATATAAGAAAAATAAAAAGAAACACTAGGACAGGGACTTTAGGCATGTTGGTGTGCTTACGCACACCCCCTAATTATTGTTACCTTCCCTTTTCAGGGAAAGTGGTTGGAAAATAGAAGACTCCTAGATGGATGAAGCAGATTATCTAGAATCTTTCCAGTCAAGATTCAGACCCAGACATGAGACAAAAACTGCACTAGTCAGACTTTTTGTAAATACTGATGGGAGTGCAATAGAGGTAATGTATCCATTCTGATTTTCCTTGACCTCTCGACAGCTTTTTTTTTTTAAACCAAATTTTATTAATTTTCAAAGAGAGTACACAAACAAAACATAAGACATAAGAACATAAAACATCTTTTCTAACAACTACTTAACAAAACAAATAAGACATCTCATTTAAGTACGATATAGTTCTAAATTATCACTTTTCCACACACAATTTAATATGCATCTTATATATTTAACTTCATATCTTATTATTGTTTTCCACCTTTTTACTGTTTCTTCCTTTATTTCTGTTCAATTTTATTCATTAAACTTATACTTTCATATATTTCTCATATTATTACTATTTCATATGTTCTTATCCAACATCATTACTCCTCAATAGACCAACATAGACTAACAAAACACATAACATAAAAACATAAAACTTCTTTTTAGAAAGCGGCTTAACCCCGGGTTATAACTTTTTGTACAGACGTAAATCAAATTCATGCTCAGCTTATATACTATTTCATATCTTATTTAAAATTCTACATTTTGCATATATCTTCTCCCCTCTTTTCACTCTCTTAATTCTATTTTATTTATTTAATCTCAATTTAAATCATTACACTTGTATCTTTTGTCCGTTCTTTTTCAATTATCCATTTATCTTTCTCTTTAACACAAACTTTTTCCTGTAATGACTGGTTGAAGTATGACACCTTTCTATTTTCCCCCCAAATTTAACACTTAAAATTAGACATAGTTTCTATTCTGATTTTGCTTAGTACATTCTACATAACATTTTAAAATATAAAACATAATAATCTTATAGTATATTAAAAATAGTGTTCCATAGCAAATTAGTTAATTAAACATTAATTACACAATCCCTACAGTATTCTATTAACACATATTTCAAATACAAATACTAAAATACAATCTTGTGTACTTTTGCAGAATCTCTCTTTAGATTATATTTTACCCTTTATCTCTGAAAAAAAATTGTTTATTAACATCTTGTTTTAAGCCTTTATAACTTCCCTTCGCTTTATCCCTTCCTTCCTTATCAAATCTAACCTTTTTACCCCACACCTCTCAATCTCCAACTTTTTAGTCTCCCCTCTCTGTTGTGTTCCTCTTTTCTGTTGCTTTCTATCATTATATCGATTTTTCACCTTACTTTTCCCTTTCTTGATTGTTTTTTTAGAACTTGAATTCTTCATTTTCTTCTCCTTTTTACCCTTTTTTAAAATCATATGTCCATTAAAGATGGCTTCTTCTTCATCATCCCAGCCTTTTTCTTGTTGCATTTCCTGGTAAGCAGAAATCGCCATTTCTAAAAAGCAAAAGATAGATCCAAAAGAGCCCTTGCCATCCTCTTCCTCTTCTCTTAGTCTTTCAAATTGCATTTTCAGTTCTTCAACAGGTACCATTGTAAATAAATATAAATAAATATATCTATCTATCTATCTATCTATCTATCTATCTATCTATCTATCTATCTATCTTTGGTTGTTCGGGTTTTCTCCCGCGTAAGATTCGAAGTATCTAGGCAACGTTTCGATGAAGTCTCATTCATCATCTTCAGGCTTCTGTCTCCGGCTCTGTGCTTCTCAGAGTAATGTGAGATTGCAGCTGCTTCCTCCTTTTAACTGCCAGTAGGGGTGGGACTTGATTGGGTGGGGGCTTGGCTGTGTTATGATTGGGTGGGGGGGTGTTCTCATTGGTAGGGGGTTTGGCTGTGTTCTGATTGGTTGGGGGGTTAGCCGTGTTCTGATTGGTTGGAGGCGTGTTCTGTTCAGGTGGGGGCTTGGTTGTGCTCAGGTTAGTCTTAGTTGCTGGGGGATTTGAGCTGGTGAGTTGTGATCTTGCTGTTTGGCTTCTAGTTCGTGGTCATGCTGCATCTTCATAGTGGGTGTCGGTTTGCTTCATGTATGGCTCAGAGGGGTTTGAAGTGGGTAGTGATGCAGCTGCAGTGCAGCTTCTGGTCCATGGTCGTGTCTCATCTTCTGAGTGGGTGTGAGTCTGTTTTCTACATGGAAGTGTGGTGGTGGCATCTTGTGTGGCTCTCATGGGTGTGGGTATATATTAGACAATCCAAATGTTTTCTTAGTCTTTCAAAAGATAGTTAAGGTCCCAAAGTCATCAAGCAATCAAAATCAGCACAGTCAGTACAGTCTGTTGCACTTTCTTCTACTTTCTCTTCCTGGGGCAACATTCAATTACACAATTGCAAGGCATTTTTTGGAAGTTTTATTGCGATTTAATCTCTAATCTTATAAAACTCCAAACAGTCTCCTTCAACAAACATTAGTATAAATCATTTACCTCTCTTTCTTCCCACTTAAAGCAAAAAGATTTAAGTTTTTAAATATCAGTGTTTAGAAATCTAATGTCCCCTTGGCTTCAATTTTGAGAGTTAGTACCTTCTGCTGCCAAAGCAGGTATTTCCGATTTCCATCTGCTGTCTCCGTGGGAAGGAAAGTGAGGAGAGAAAAAACTTTCCCTTTACTTTCCACCGCAGCTTAACGATCCTCTGGGAAACAATATATCACTTAAAAAGCCAAAGTTCCAGGGTATTCAGATGTTAATTATTGTCCCGGTTCAGCCAAAAGCTTTCTCTGTCTTCACTTCCTCCAGCACATAACTTGTCCGGTTGAGAGGTTCTTTGTGACGGCCATTACTGACCGTCGCTCCACCACCTTTGGAAAAGGGAGTTAAGCCGGCTGGGAAGGGGGGGTGCGATATCTCCCGACCCCTGCCTGGATCCCCCCTCTCTTCAGCTATCCCTACAGGATAACTATAGCCTCCTAATCCAATTGGATCGAAGGCACTCCAGCAGCGAGCGCAGCAGGAATCACGCACAAACACGAATTCCTGCTGCCTCTGAAGCCTGTCAAACCGGAAGGCTGACCTCTCGACAGCTTTTGATTCCATTGAATATGATGCCATTTTCGCTTGGCTTTGGATGTTGGGGTTTGCTTTTTGTTGATGCACCTTCCGTTAAGATTTATTCCAATTAGGAGCAAGGGAGTAAGATGGTGTTGATAGGGTGCCTTCTCTGATGATTTTTTAAATCTACCTAATGTTGTCAGGGAGATCATACTCATCCTTGATGATCTAAGACAGCTAGATCAAAGGTTAGGTGGCTAACCTTTTTCGGCTCCCATGCCAATAATTACATACACATTCTCTTGTGTGCGCTTGCATGCCACTACCCAGAAGGCAATGTGTGCTGGCCCCTATGCATGTGTGCAATTGCCACCTCGCGTGTCACACTTCTTCTTCTGACTCTGCCCTAGGCTCTGCCACTCCTTCTCCTATAGTGCCAGGTAGATCCAATGTGTAATCTGAGGGTATTCTTGGACTCAAAATTCCCGCTCACGGAATAGGTGGCAGTCATTACTAAAAGAGTCTTTTCTCAAATTCATGATGAAATTATTTTTCCTTTCTTGATGTACTTTTAAAAATAGAAAAGCTGAATATATCCAGCATCATTTAGAGAACATTCCACAAAAGGTGTAATGCATTAATTTTCTGTCAAATATTTTTAAATGCCATAAGGGCAGAGAAATGGCACAATCAGCTTGCACATACAGTATTAAACGTGCTGCATAACTTAAGTTGATATCTTTCAACCTGCCTTTACTAGGGAAAGAAAGCATAAATATTAATACTATAGAGAGGTATATTGTGAAAGTAAGTGAAATTGTTAAAACGCGTTTATTTGTCAATTTACAACTAAATCCCATTGAGTTCAATAAATTTATAGAGTTTTATTGATTTTCACAAGAAACTTCTCATTTTCTTTCTCATAAAATTCTGCTTCTTATTCAAATTTTGACTGTTCTGATTTTTATTTTTTTAATATTGTTAATTGCCCACATCTTTACATATAACGTAAGTATATCTAACTCATAGGAGACCATATCATGAATTTGGAGTCTTGGATTGGCAGAACCTTCTTTTCTATTTTGTTGATACAAAAATGCAATAATGACAAGTACAACAACAACAACAATAATAAATAACATTTCTCATTATGTTTTGGGGAAATTATCAGAAAAAAAGATAATGCTTGAGGTCTTCTATTATAAATTATTTCACCTGTCATTATCCACTTCCCCATTTGATTATGTTGAAAATTGAAGAGGAAGTAGTGTTTAGGAAAGGATTTGTGGAATATTATTACAGGTGTCTTTCTGGATATACATGGCTCAGCTTTGAAGCTTGTGGGAAAGAGAAGGGAGCTATAATTAGAGCCTTGGATAATTAAATAGAGTGCAGTGTTGTTGTTTTTTTTTTTGAGTTCTGCCAACCCCTTCACTAACATCAAGGTCCTGACTTTTAAGCTTGATTTATTTGCAAAGGGAAGCCTCTGAATTTCTTTTTTCTACTTATATTTTATTTTGATTTAACTGATTTTATTTTTTCTTTTGTCTATTTGGATCCTGTTTTCTCTTTTTTCCTTTTTTTTTTTAATGTACATTAGCGGACTATTTCTTTTTCCTTTTTTCAATTGAGGTTTTTTCTTTTTTTTTTTTTTTTTTCTGGCTGGACTAAGGTGTGGAATCTGAAGAAACTTATTTTTCTTGGTTTTTGTTTTGTTTTTTGTTTTTTCTCTTTTTCTTTTTCCCTTCTTCCTTTTTGGCTTTGTCTTGTTTATTATTATTATTGGGTTTTTATTTTTACTGTTACTTTTTTTCTTTTTTTTTTATGGTTTTTTTTTTTTCTCATTCTTTTTTTATTGAACTAAGGTCAGGAAGAATTTGAAGAATTTTCTTTTTCTTTTTTTCTTTTTCTCTCTCACTTTTGGCTTTTTTATTGTTGGCCTTCTTACCTTGGATTAAAATTTCATATTTCTTTCTCTTTTTTTTGTGGACTAAAATTTGAAAAAACTTGAAGAGTTGGAACCACTTAAAATGAGTAAGAAATTTATATCTTCGGGTGCCTCTATGTCTGCTTCTGCCTCCCCACCATCTGGACAGCGTTCAATTCAGACATTGTTAAAGCAAGATAAGGAGAAAGAAAAAGAACAAGAAAGAGTATCCTTCCAGATGATTATGCAAGGAATTCAAGATCTTAAGGTAAAAATGGATACTATTGAACAAAGAACAGGTAGGATGGAACAGATGATGGAAAAATATGAAGAGAGACTCCAAAATGTTGAAGAGGGAGGCAAACAAAGAGAGGAGAAAATTGGAAATATCGACAATAGATTAATAGCGATTGAACAAGAAAAAAGTGAGATGTTGAAGTGGGAGTTGGATAGATCAGAATTTTATCTTAGATTCCAAAATATAGAAGAAGAAAAAGGACAAGATTTGGTTGCGATAATGGTAGGAATCTTGGCGGAGGCACTCGAGATAACAGAAGAGAAGATGATGGATGGAATTGATGAGATATATCGAGTTTTTACAAGATATGCGATGAGAAATAACCTACCCAGAGAAGTTCATATTAGATTTATTAAAAAATCTTTGAAGACACAAATATTGCAAGTAGCAAGAGAGAAGCCACTGAAATACAAAAGTAAAGAAATTTTGGTTTTAAAACAAATACCTAGAAGAGTGAGAGAGATGAGAAGAGAATACCGATTCCTGACTAAAAGGTTATTGGAAAAAGAGGTGTCTTACAGGTGGTTGATTCCAGAAGGATTGATGTTTACGTGGCAGGAACAGAGACATAGAATTGATTCAATTGAGAAAGCAGAACTGTTTTGCGCAGAGGTTTTTGGAGGCAGAGAAGGAGGAGCAGGAAAGGAGGTCCCATCAATTGAATCTCAAGAGGAACAAATGGAGGTTGGAAAAGAAGAAGGTGCAGTAGGTGGACAAGTGGATATTAAAGATCAACGTGAGGCAAGACCCACGAGAGTGGTTAAATCTAAATATAAAACATAATTATGGAAGAAAAAAAATTGATTACAATGAATATAAATGGACTGAACTTAGCTGCTAAGAGAAGGAAGATTTTCCATAAATTAATGAAATTAAGGTTCGACATAATTTGTTTACAAGAAGTTCATATTAAAAAGCAACATGAACAATTGTTATTACAACCAAAATTAGGGAAATTGTATACCTCTTTGACACAATCCAAGAAAAGAGGGGTGGTTTTATATATTAAAGAGGCCATTCCAGCAAAAATGATTTATACAGATGATGATGGGAGAATATTAATGGTAGAAATAATGGACAATAATAGAAAGATACTTTTGATTGCAATTTATGCACCGAATGATAAACAGGAAGAATTCTATAGAAAATTACATACTAAGACTGCCGAACTTGACTATGTTAATGTAATTATGATGGGAGACTTTAATGGAATTGTGGATAATAGACTTGACTATATTGCAACAACAGTAAAGCATAACAGGAAAACTCTTCCTAAATCCTTTTTTAAAATGATAGATGAATTAACTTTAAAAGACATATGGAGAGAAAGAAATGATAAATCTAAGCAATTTACGTTCTATTCAAATAGGCATTTATCATGGTCCAGACTGGATATGATTTGGATCTCAACAGATTTAATGTCTAGTATTCAAGAAGTAAATATTGAAACAAGTACTTGGGCTGACCATAACCCATTGACAATTGAATGGAAGGGACAAAGGAAAAGATCGAGATGGACATTAAATAATTCTATTTTAAAGGATAAGGAATTTATACAATGGATGGAGAAAGAATTGGCCTTCTTCTTTAAAGAGAACAGAAAAGAAGACACCTCAATACAGAATGTTTGGGACACAATGAAGGCCTATGTTAGAGGCTTGATAATAGACTATACAAGAAAAAAGAACAACAGGAAAAGGCGAACTCTTAAAGCCTTGGATGATGAATATAAGGGACTTGAAAAAGAATTACAGAAAATGCCACACAGAAAAGATGTTAAAATGAAACTGGATATAACTAAACATAAAATGGATTTAATAGAGAAAGAAGAACTGGCACAGAAAATTAGGAATGCTAAACAGAATTATTTTGAGGATGCAAATAAACCAGGTAGATGGCTAGCATACAAATTGAGAAAGGAGAAAGAGTCGAGGAAAATACCGCAGTTAATAGACGACCAAGGTAAAATTTGTTATGGCAGCAAAGAAAAAAAAAGAGATTATTTATGATTTTTATAAGCATTTGTATAAGAAAGAAGACATTGACGAGGAGAAAGTTAAACAATACCTACAGAATGCAAATCTACCTAAGATACCTAAAGAGATTGAAGAAATGCTAGAAAGTAATATAACAATGATGGAGTTAAGTCAAGCACTTAAGAAACAAAATAATGGAAAGGCACCAGGTCCAGACGGGTTTCCTGTAGAATTTTATAAAATCTTTCAAGAATCACTGTGTATTCCACTGTTAGAAGTTATGAATGAAGTTATGTTAAAAAAGATGATACCTAAAACATGGTCAGAGGCTTACATTACACTTATTCCAAAAGAGGAGGCGGACCTACTGCAAATCAAGAATTATAGACCGATTTCTTTACTAAATGCAGATTATAAAATTTTTGCTTCAATATTAGCAGAAAGACTTAAAAAGTACTTGAATAACTTTATCCACTCAGACCAAAATGGGTTTTTGCCAAAGCGACAAATCAGAGACAATATGAGAGTAATTCTGGACACCCTGGAATACTATGAGGCACATCCTGAAAAGCAAATGGCTTTGATATTTTTAGATGCTCAAAAGGCATTTGATAACGTGAATTGGAGATTTATGTTACTTTTAATGGAACAGATGGGCTTTGCTAGAAGATTTATTCAGGCAATAGAAGCAATTTATAATGAACAAACAGCTAAGGTAATGATGGAGGGAGAATTTACAGATCCTATTAATATAAGAAAAGGCACAAGACAAGGTTGTCCTCTTTCTCCCTTGATATTTGTATTGACTTTGGAAGTGTTGAATAGAAATATCAGAGAAGATAAAACTATAAAAGGAATGAAAATTAAAAAGGAAGAATTTAAACTACAAGCCTTTGCAGATGACCTAGTCTTTATCTTGGAAGACCCTATAGAAATAGCCTCGAAACTGTTGGAAAAGATAGAGGTCTATGGGGAGGTGGCTGGTTTGAAAATAAATAGAGATAAAACAAAGATTTTGTCAAAGAATATGTTGCTGAAACAAAGGGAAGAGTTGGCAGAACTGTTAAAAATTCAAGTCACAAACAAGGTTAAGTATCTGGGGATATATTTGACATCAAGATGTAGTACATTGAAGGAGAATAATTATATTAAACTTAAACAACAGATAGCTCAAGACTTGAAAAAATGGGAGAACTTACAATTGTCATTAATAGGAAGGATTTCAACAATTAAGATGAACATTTTACCCAGAGTCTTATTTTTGTTTCAAACAATACCAATTAGGCTTGGAAAAGAATATTTTGAGGATTTAAATAAAATTGTTTTGAAGTATATATGGCAAGGTAAGAAAGCAAGAATAAAGTTAAAGCTTTTACAGGATGCTAGATTTAGAGGAGGGTTTGGACTGCCTAATTGGGAGTTGTACTACCAAGCTGCAAACTTGACGTGGGTTAAAGAATGGATAACATTAAGGAAAACCAGATTGTTGACATTAGAAGGTCATGATTTGTTGTTGGGCTGGCATGCTTTTTTATGGTACAAGGGAACTAAAACACAGGGGTATTTTAGAAGGCATTATATACGGGAGTCTCTGTGGTTGAATTGGGAGAAGATAAAAAAACAGTGTTATTTGAAAATTCCAGTTTGGTTATCGACGATAGAAGCGTTTTCTTATCCTATAATCTATAAAAAGGAACAAACAGTTAACTATGGGGAATTATTAGATGAAAAGGGTGAACTTAAATCGATGCAAAAATTGGAAGAACAAGGTATACGGATGAATTGGTTTTCATATTTGCAAATATATTCAAAGTACCATGAGGATTCCAAAGCAGAGGGATTTTATGATAAGCAAACTGACTTGGATAAGATTTTGATGGGTACTGATGAAAAGGTGATTAAAAAATTGTATGGTTATTTATTGCAAATTAAGCTTGAGGAAGAACAAGTTAAAGAAACTATGATTGCGTGGGGGAGGAATTTTGGATATGGGATTGATTTAGAGAAATGGCAGAAATTATGGTCGCAAAATTATAAAATGACAATGTCTACAGCCTATAAAGAAAACTTGTATAAGATGTTTTACAGGTGGCATTTTCCCCCGACAAGGATAGCAAGAATGTTTAAGAACAAATCCGAAAAATGCTGGAAATGTCATCAGAAACCTGGTTCATACTATCACATGTGGTGGACTTGTGAGGATGCTAGAAAATATTGGACTAAAATCCACATGTGGCTGGAAAAAATGACAAAGAAGCATATAGACTTGAAACCGGAGTTTTTTCTATTGGGAATACTACCAGATACTTATAGTAAAGAGTTGAAATATTTGATTGTAAATGTATTGACTGCTGCTAGGATTGTATTTGCAAAAAATTGGAAAAATGAGAAAATTCCATTGCAAGAAGAAGTTGTAAAGAAAATTTTGGAATGTGCTGAGATGAGTAGATTGACTTTTGAAATTAGAGAGCAAGAAGATAAACAATTTTATTTAGTTTGGGATCTTTTCTATCAATGGTTGAATGATGAAATATTAAAATATAAAAGTTAGATAATAAGGAATAATAATGACTTTATTTTCCCTTTCCTTTTATTGGTTTTTGATACTATATTTATATAATAGCTTTCTTTGTTTCTTTCTTTTTCATATTTGGGATAGAATTGGTATGAGTATAAGATTTGTTTTAGAATAAAATATTTAAAATATAGTTATCTCATAAAGGCATGACCGAATAAAAGTTTAGTCAAATTTTTTCTTTTTTTTCTTTAATAGAGATACTAGGATTTATAAATTTGTATTGATAAGAGTATTATATAAAGTAACTGTAATTGTGACTATGAGGTGAATGCACAAAACCGATGGACCAACCGACTTACGGTGTGTACAAAAATATGGGGGAGCTGATACTTTTATGCTTTGTTGTTGTGTTTTTTATGTTAAAAAAATAATAAAAATTTATATATAAAAATAAAAAAAAAAGGAAAGGATTTTGCTAAGTTCTAAATTCTGTACAATAAAAGCTTCTGAATACATTTGAATGCTCTGATTACCTGCAATATCTGAGAACTGGTTTTAAGGCTGATAAACCAGAACAATATCCTGAATGTTTTATTTATTTATTTTTATTTATTTATTTGATTTGTCAATCGCTTACAAGATAATAGGTATAAGTCTGAAGGAGGATACAGACCTGCAGCAAGTTAAAAATTACAGACCTATATCCCTATTAAATTCAGACTATAATTTTTTTGCTTCAATTTTGGCAGAAAGACTAAAAAGATATTTAAATAACTTTATCCATTTTGATCAAAATGGATTCCTGCCAAAGAGGAATCAAAGACAATGTGAGAATTATTTTGGTTACTCTGGAATACTATGAGGCACATCCTGAGAAGCAAATCACTTTGATGTTTTTAGACGCACAAAAAGCCTTTGACAATGTGAGTTGGCAATTTATGTTATTGCAATTGGAACAAATGGGCTTTGGTAAAAAATTCATTCAAGCCATTGAAACGATATACTATGAACAAACTGCAAAGGTTATGGTAAATGGAGAACTAACAGAATCTATAGATATAAGAAAAGGGACAAGGCAAGGTTGTCCACTGTCACCCCTGCTATCTGTATTAACATTGGAAGTGTTGAATAGGAATATTAGAGAAGACAAAGAAATAAAAGGAATAAAAATCAAAAAGGAAGAGTATAAATTGCAAGCCTTTGCAGATGACCTGGTATTTATATTAGAAGATCCATTGGAAACAGCACCTAAATTAATAGAAAAAATAGAAGAATATGGAAAAGTAGCAGGCTTGAAAATAAACAAAGATAAAACAAAGATATTAACAAAGAATATGTTAGTAAGATGAAAGAAAGAGTTGGAAGAAGTTTTAGAAAAGTTTTAGGTCACAAACAAGGTTAAGTATTTAGGGATATGGGGGCTTTCAGTTTGAGCTTCTTTGGCAACAGACCTAAATCTGAGATTGTGCGCAGTTTCAATCTGTGCCCGCTGCTGGAGCACCCCGAACCAGCTGGTTTCAGGAGTAAGCCACCCTGTAGAGGTGGTGAAGAGGGGGGAGACTGCCAGCAGGGTCGAGGAGAGCTGTATCTCTCCTCCCCAGCTGGCCATTACTCCCTTTCCTGAAGGCGGTTGCACTGGTGGTCAGAAATGGCCACCTCAAAGAAGAACTCAACCGGAAAAGAATGTGCAAGAGGAAGATAAAATCAGAAAGTTTTGGCTGACCGGGTCAAACTGGAAAAACAACAATACAAGGTACCCTGGAATTTGAATTATAAAGAACAACATTGTTCCCAAAGAAGACTTTGAAGCTGCAAATGAGAAAGGGAAGGGAAAGAATTTGGGTTTTTTTTTTTTCTTCCCTATATTGACAACTAAGAGATTTAAGCAAGAAGCCAGCAAAAATCCACTTTGACATTAACAGGTATTTAAGCTGAAAATAAAATGTCAAAAGGGATAATAAAGATTTCTGGATTCTCAAAAACTTTTAAAAGAAGGAAAAAAACAGAAGGGTGGGATCTAGAAAAATGGAGACCACCTGGAAGTGAAAGGAATTAACAGTGAAACTTTAACAAGATTCCTAAAAGATACATTTTAATTAAAACTTTGTAACAAGATTAGAGAACCCCAGGAAGAGAACGTGGAAAAAGAAGCAAGAAGAAACAGTTTTGGATTATTTGGATTACTTGGTGATTTTTGGATTTTTGGCTATTGGATCTAAAGGACTAAAATTAATCAGGTGGTTGTTTAAAAGTTTTTAAAATGGTATCATTCTTGGAAGAATTGGGAATGGAACTTAAAAAACAGAAATAAGATGCACAAGAAGGAAGAGGTTCTTTTGGCTTCGTATTTCAATTTTTAGAAATGGAGATCCTGAACTATGAGAAACAACAAGAAATGCCTGTAGAACAAGAAGGGTGGGACAAAGAAGAAGCCATTTTCAATGACCAAGTATTTCTATGTGGGGAAAAGAAAGGGGAGGGGGGAAAATAGAGTGAAAAATTTAAGATCTGAAAAAACAGAATAGTTTGAAAAGTAATTACAACATTAGGAAGAAACAGAAGAGAGGACTACAGAAGAGAGAATCAGAATTAGAGAGAGAAGGGGTCAAAAAGGGAGGGGGGAAGAAGAGGGAGAAGAGGGAAAGGAAAAGAAATTATAAAGGACAGAAACAGGACATAGAGAAACAGGGAAAACATACAAGTCACAGGGGTAATGGGTGAAAACTTAATTGAAAGGGGGATTCTGCAAGGGTACATAAGATAGTATTGTTATATTAGAAATAGAAATGAACTTTGAAAATATGAAACAAGTATGATTAAAATGATAGAAAAAATACTCATAGTAATTTAATGAAATGTTTAATAAATAAATGAAATAAGGAGAATGAGAGAATGAAATTAGGAAAGGAGGGGAACATTTTAATTATTATAAATGTGTTATAAAAATTTAAGTGAAGAAGAATATGAAAGAAATATGAAAAAATTATGGAAATATTATAAGTATTCCTAGAAGTATGATATCCTATTGAAAAGAAATGTTAAAGATGTCAAAGATTATAACTAACATTAATGATAGAGCTAAACTGGAATAGAATAAGTATTTTATTTATTATTGTTATATATATTTTTTCTCTTTAAGAACTTAGTGCGTGTTTTAAGAATGTACCAAGCAGAATTTGACTGGAAGTTATGTATTATATTGAACGTTATAATTGTAAAGGCATAAATTGAAGTTTAAATAAGAGTTGAATGGATAAAAATTAAAAGATACAAAGGTGTCATACTCCAATTAGTAACTACAGGGGAAAATTTTGTTTAATGAGAAAAGAAAATATGAAATTGAAACAGGACAGACAAAAGTATAAATATGATGACTAGAAAGGTATTGAAATTTAGAAAAAGATATACCTATGTATATAATTGAATTTAGAAAGGAATGAGATAATTAAAAGTAAGATTGAGAAAACTAAGAGAAGGGAAAAATTTAAATGTTAAAATAGTAATAAGATATGGAATAGAACACAAATATGAATATGAAATTGAATTTGTGTCTGTATGGAGAAGTGATAACCCAGGACCATGCTATTCTCAAAAAAAGAAATTTTACTTGTATTATGTTTTGTGAAAACCCAAATAAATTTTTTATTTAAAAAAAGTATTTAGGGATATGCATCACACTAAGATGTAGCACACTGAAGGAGGATAATTCTTAAACTCAAACAGCAGATTGCGACAGATTTGACAAAATGGGGAAACTTACAATTATCATTGATTGGGAGAATATCTACAATTAAGATGAATGTATTGCCCAGAATTTTATATTTATTCCAGACAATTCCAATCCGACTAGGCAAAGAGTTTTTTGAAGACTTAAATAGAATTGTGCTGAAATATATTTGGCAGGGCAAAAAAGCAAGAATAAAATTAAAATTGTTACAAGATGCAAGAATAAGAGGAGGGTTTGCCTTGCCTAACTGAGAGTTGTATTACCAGGCAACAAATTTGATGTGGGTAAAGGAATGGATAACAAAATAAAAAGAAACAAAAGGACAGGGATGGTAGGCACATTGGTGCACTTATGCATGCCCACTACAGACCTCTTAGGAATGAGGTGACATCAATAGTAGACAGTCTAAGATTAAAGTTTTTGCGGTTTGGGGAAGAAACCACAGAGTCAGGTAGAGTATTCCAGACATTGACTACCCTTTTGCTAAAGTCGTATTTCCTGCAATCAAGTTTGGTGCAGTTAACCTTGAGTTATTGTGTGCTCTTGTATTGTTATGGTTGAAGCTGAAGTATTCACTGACAGGTACGACATTGCAACGTATGATTTTATGTACTATATTTAGATCGGACCGAAGGCGGCGTAGTTCTAGTTTTCTAGGTCTAGAATTTCCAGTCTGATGGCATAAGGTATTCTGCAATGAGTAGAGGAGTGGACTTTCTTGACTGTGTTAATGTCAGATACATAATGTGGGTTCCAGACTGATGAGCTGTATTCAAGTATTGGTCTAGCAAATGTTTTATATGCTCTTGTAAGTCGTGTGATATTATCAAAGAAAAAGCTACGTAGGATTAAGTTAACAACTCTTAAGGCCTTTTTGGCTATTTAGTTACAGTGGGCTCTAGCACTTAAATCATTAGAGATGAGTACTCCAAGGTCCTTGACAGAGTTTGGATCATCAACAAGGTCTTGACTATTCAGCTTGTATTTTATTTTCTGATTTTTTTTGCCAATATGTAAGACAGAGCATTTATTTGTTGAGATTTGAAGTTGCCATTTGTTTGACCATTCTGATACATAGTCGAGGTCTTTTTGAAGTGTAGCAGTATTTTCTGTGGTATTGAATAGCTTTACATCATCAGCAAAGAGAATGCAGTTGCTCTTGATATGATCGCAGACATCATTTATGTAGAGTATGAAGAGGGTAGGTCCTAGAACACTGCCTTGGGGGACAGCACTTTTGACAGGTACAGAATTTGATAGGACTACTACTCCCAATTTTGACCATTTGCTGTCTGTTTGACAGGAATGCTTCTATTCAGTTATGCAAGTGTCCAGAGATACCATAAGATTTTAGTTTTAGGAGTAGTTTGTTGTGTACCACTGAATCAAAGGCTTTACAGAAGTCTATGTAGATTGCGTCTATTGCTTTAGGTCCTTTTTAAATGAAAGTTGTCATTAAATTTGTAACAGTAACTTAAAGAAACCCAACCTGATTCTGAAAATTAGTTTTCCTCTCCTCTTTGTATTCTCTGAATGAATGACTAGAAACAAACATTAAATTTTCCAGAAATCATGTTGGCAATACCAGTAAAGCATGAATTGTTCCAGCTTAAACTTGATTGTTTGTCTTCTCCCCTGACAAATTTAGAATGGCAGGAAAGGAGCAGAAGAAATGACAGAGTGAAATAAAAACTTGTATAGAGAAAAATAGGGTCAAGCTGAAAAGAGCCTGACAGTCTCTTATATTTCAGTTTTTCTTTACTTTTACTTCTGGAGATATTTGCACTTAGTGGTTTGCATAAATATCTGAGCAAAACATAAATTGTATTGAACTGTTAGTATAGGAATAGCACTTGTACAATTTTTTTTTTTAAATTAGAGACTTACAGAAAGTAAAAAGATGGTAATTAGTTAAAAAATTAAGGTTATACCTGCTCATGAAGCCAAATGCTCATATCAACTTCTGAATAAGAATTCCATAACTGTAGTATCTGACTTCAGTCTCTTGATTAATTATTGATGACTCTGGAATCATGGCATCCTTCAGTCTCAAAAGACTATGGTATTGTGCTCGGAAAAGAGGTCCAAAAACCGCATCTGGTGTGGCTAAAAAGGCCAATTTGAGAGTGGCAATCCCTTCCACACTGAGGACAGATATAGTCTGTCCCTTGTCCAGCCCCCAGATTTTGCTGGTTCTGGGACCACTGCCTCTTTGCCTCAACCTGCCAAATAAGTGTCTCTTCTATTCATGCTTAGAGATTGAAAAAAGACCTGAAAGCATGAATAAAAGAAATGACTCCACCAGACTATCAATTATCTGGAAGCCTGTACTCACAAACAAAAAAATCTCCACACCACAAGCCAAGCAAACAACTGGGCATAAACAGACCCCGCCTGATACCTCCAGCTCAAACACACCCCAACTAGCCACCCAGATGAAATCTAGGTTCCTAATAACGATAGCCAGCCATTCACCAAGTCGCACTAAAAGCCCCCAATACACGAAACACAATATTGCCAGATAATCAAGACAAAAAAAAAAAAACGCTACAAAACAAACAAGATATTAGAAACACCAATCAAGCAGAACACAGCAAACTCCAAGACCAATAAACACAGACCAAGACTCCCAACCAATCAAGATGAAGAAAAAACCATTCTGGCACAGCACGAGGCTAGCACCAAATTTAAAAGAGAAATGGCTACGACAGCCTGACACACAGACAAACCCAATACACAAGCCTGATGATGGCAGATGAGATTCTGCCGAAACGTTGCTACACCTTTAAAAGCACAACAATAATGACTTGGGAAAATACCCAAACAAAACTGAATACCATACATATACATATACAAATATATATATATATACATATATACTGTACATATACTGTAGATATACACACACACACACACACACACACACACATATACACACACATATATACACAACCCAGTTTTTATTGTTTATTGTTTCTTTTTTTAAATAGTTTTTATTCAAGAATTTTTTTTTTAAAAAAGAATCATGTTCTCATATTTTACAGTGTTTCCATAACAGTGTATATCTCTATTAGTGTTAATTAAGATCATTTACTACAAAGATATTTTAAATCTAATTTCTGATTTCTTACTTATCTATGTTATTAATATGTCATGATACATTGTTTGTTTTCCTATGTTACTACACTACTACACCTATATACATAGCTATACTAAACATATATTCATAGCTGTACATTTGTCCTTATTTCTGTTGTTCCATAATATTTCTTTAATCATTTTCACTATACATCTTTATTTCCTTTTCATTTAACCATTTGTACCATGTATTTCATGTTGTAAAAAATTCTCCCTCTTCCTTGTTTTTTAATATCATAGTTAATCTAATCATTTCTGTGCATTGGTAAATTTTGTTGATTACTGCTAAATCTGTGGGTACCAAAATTTCCAATTTTGGGCAAAGGCTATTCTTGCTGCTGTGATGATGTGTAGTATTAGATGCTGTTTTTTAATGACAGTTCTGGTATTCCCAATAAGAAAGTCTCTGGGTTGAGTTTAATCTTTAATTTTGTCATCTCTTCCAGCCATCCCTGTATTTTAGACCAGTATTTTCGAGCTTTGGGGCATGTCCACCACATATGAAAATACGTTCCCTGGCTATGATTGCATTTCCAGCATTTGGGTGACATATTGGGAAACATTTTTTCCAATCTTGCTGGTGGAAGGTGCCAGCGGTAGAACATTTTATAGATATTCTCTTTATATGATTGAGATAACATTAATTTATAGTTGGTTTGCCATATTCGTTCCCATTGTTCTAAGTGGATGTTAGGACCACAATTTTTAGCCCATATTATCATATTCTCCTTAACCATTTCCTCTTCCATTTTAAATTCCAATAAGCAATTGTATAATTTAGTAATCATTTTTTTAATTTCCTTGTAATATTTTGTCTAGTTCCTGTTCTTTGTTGTAAAATCCAAATTGTTCCTTGTCTTTTTTATATTTTGTTTGAATTTGGAGGTACGGCTACCACTCAATTTCAATTCCTTGTGTTTTGAGTTGTATCTGTGATTTCAGGTCACCTTCATCTGTTGTGAGTTCTTTGTATTTTATTGTTTTATTCAGATCCATGGCATTAGGATATATTAATGCCTCCATTGGAGATAGCCAGAGAGGTATTTTCACATAGTGTTTTTTTTTATTGCCTCCCATACACATAATAGAGCGTCTCTTATCCAATGTTTTTGAAAGTAGCTATGAGTTCTATTTTTCCCATCCCAAAGAAACGCATGCCAGCCAAGCTGTAGATCGAAACCTTCTATTGTCAATATTCTTTTATCATCCAAGTTAATCCAATCCTTAATCCAGCTGCAGCTTGGTAATATAGCTCGAAGTCTGGAAGGGACAGTCCTCCCTTGCTTTTAGTATCCTGCATTAATTTATATTTTACTCTTGCTTTTTTCTTTTGCCAAATAAATTTACTAATTCTTCAGTTCAAGTCTTTGAAAAAAAATTCTCCAGTTTGACTGGCACAGTTTGAAAGAGATACAACAATTTTGGTAATACATTGATTTTAATGGTGGCTATCCTTCCCATCCAAGAGATTTGTAGATTTGCCCACCTGTCTAGGTCTTTCTGTATCTGATTTATTAATTTGTTGTAATTACCAGCCTTAATTGTAGAACACTTTGCTGTGAGCCAAATTCCTAGATATTTTATTTTGTTTGTTGTGTAAATCCCTAGTTCTTTTGTCAATTCCTCATTTTGCCTTTTAGTACAATTCTTTGTTATTATCTTAGTCTTCTCTTTATTAATTTTAAGTCCTGCTACTTTGCCAAATGCTTCTATTTCTTGTAGTAAATTTTTGTTTGACTCTTTTGGGTCCTCCAGTATAAAAACCATGTCATCAGCGAATGCTTGCCATTTGTATGTTTCCTGTTTGATCATTAGCCATTGAATGTTTCGGTTTCCCCTTATCTGCATTAACAGTACTTCCGCTGATAGAATGTATAGTAATGGGGCAAGCGGACATCCCGGTCTCACTCCTTTGCACATTTTTATGTTATCCCTGGTTTCTCCATTGTTTACTATTTTTGTGTTTTGTATTGAATATATTGTTTTAATTAGCCCTATAAATTTTTCACCATATTTCATCCTGGATATTTGCTCAACCAGAAATTGTCAAATTGTCAAATGCCTTCTGGCATCTAGAAATATTAACACCATCTGATTGTTTGATTTGGTTTCATAATACTCTAGGACCTCCATTATTATCCTTATATTATTTTTATATATCTGTTAGGGAGAAATCCATTCTGGCCTGGATGAATAATATGATTTAATTTTTTTTTAGTCTATCTGCAATTATTACTGCTAGAATTTTATAATCTACATTCAGGAGTGAGATAGGTCTGTAGTTTCTAATTTGGTGGAGATCTGTTTGTTCCTTGGGAATAAGGCTTCCATCTATGTTTGGGGTATTTTAGCTTGATTCAAGGCTTCATTATATATTTCCACCAGTGACTCACCTAGTATATCTTGGAATTCTTTGTAAAATTCTGCAGGTATTCCATCTGGTCCTGGGGCTTTGTTAGTTTTTTGTCTTGCAACTGCCTCTTGTACCTCTTTTAGGGTTATTTTATTGTTTAATAACTCCTGAGCAGTTTCTGCTATGTTAGGTAGTTCTTTGCCCTCAAAATACTGTGTGATGTTCTCATCTAAAATTTCTTTTTTTTTATATAGGTTACCAAAAAAGTTTTGAGCTATTATTTTCTTTTGATCCAATTGTAAACACAGTATCCCATTTTCATTCTGTACAGCTATTATGGTCCTTTTCTCCTTCTCTTTTTTTAATTTGTGGGAGAGCCATCTCCCCGGCTTGTTCACGTTCTCAAAATAATGTTGTTTGGCTAGTTTTACTTTTCTAGCTATTTCTTCTTGAAGGCTTAGGTTTATTTCAAGTTTGACCAGGTTTAATTGTTTTTTAACTAGTTCTTTATGACAATCTTTTTGTAAGTTGATTTCCAGTTTTTCCAGTTTCTCTTTTCTCTTCCTGTCTCTATTCTTTTTGATTTTTGGCTATGTATGCTATTGTCAGGCCCCTAATGTAGCCTTTGTTGTGTCCCATAAGTTTTGAGTCATTGTATGTTAATTTGTATTAATTTCAAGAAATATTTTCAGTTCTTTATTTATCATTTGAGTATACTCTTTCTCTCTCAGAATACCCTTGTTAAAAGTCCATCTGCCTAGCTTTTTCTTTCCTCTCCAAGTCAGTTTAATTGGACTATGGTCAGCCCATGTATTTGGCAGGATTTCCACTGCTTCTGTTTTTTCCAATAGTTCTATGTCCATCCATATCATATCAATCCTGGACCAAGATTGATGCGGGTTGGAAAAAAAAGTAAATTGGGTTTTTGATGTATCCAGTTCCCTCCAGGCATCCTTTAAGTTCATTGCTTGAGCTAATTTGTCAAATGTTATTGGGAGTGTTTTTCTCTTTTTTATTGTTTTTACTACTTTTATAATCCTTTTCTATGTTTGGCACTGCATTAAAATCCCCTAGTATGCATACGTTCAGTTTCTGGTTCATAGTTCAGTTTCTATGATTTTGTTATGGAGTTTGTGATAAAATTCCTTTTGATTAGTATTTGGGGCATAGATTACTGCCAATAATATCCTTCTTTTTTCTATTGTTTTCTCTATGAAAAGTATCCTTCCATCTTCATCATTATATAGTAAGTTTGGATTTAATCAGTTTTTAATGTACAGCGCAAGACCTCTTTTCTTTTGGTTTGTCAGAGCCAAGTGTACTTTCCCAGTTTAGTTACTTCTAATGAGTGTGCATGTTGTTTTGAGATATGTACTTCCTGTAAACATGTAATGTCTGCTTTTTGGTTTATAAGTTTCCTAAACATTTGTTTCCTTTTAGTTGGTGAGTTAAGTCCATTTATGTTGAGCGATAGAAGGGTTATTCCTCATCCATTTTCTTATTAGTACTCTACTACTCTCATTCTCAGCTCTCTTCTCGGTCGGTTGTCTTCTTTCTCTTCCTGGTTTTTCTGTTCTGTTCGTTCTCTCTCTATTTCCTTGCCTTCCACTGTAATCTCCTCCTGACTTCTACTTTCTGTATCTTCCTTACTTTCTTGTTCCTCCTCCATTCTCATGTATCTTCTGTCAAATTCATGTGACTTGGCAATAGTTAATTTTCAATTTCTTCTCTCTCCACAATATCAATAGTCCCTCTGGAGTTAACCATCTGAATGGTATTTTGTGTTTAATCAATTGCATTGAGAGGAATTGATAGTTCCTCTTCTGTTCTCTTATCCTCATCGGGATCTGTTTCAGGGTCACCACTTCATGGCCTTTAAATACCAGTGGCTCATCCCTCTTTCATCCATACAGCATATCCCTGGTGGTTTTCTTTGCAAAACACACATGTACCTCCCCTGGTAATTTGTGTCTACGTGCATAATGTGTTTGCACGCGGTAGACCTCGTCCAACTTGTTCATGATCTCCATCTTGTCTTTTTGGAGGGCTTCCATGATTAGCTTTACCATTAAAGATGTTAGGTCTCCTTTCTTTTCCTCCACAATGTTCTGGAATCTGAGGAAGAATGCAGCTTTTTCTAGTTCTAGATGGACCACTGCCTCTTGGAGTTCACAGTAAAGGACTTTCCAGTTTTGTTCAGTATCTTCAAGTTTCTTTTCTACATTTTCCATTCTTTTTTCCATATTCACCAGTTTCTGTTCATTCCTCGCTACTGTCTCTTGAATTGTTCCAAATTTATCATTCAGTTTTTGAATTTCTGCTTTCACTCCCGCAATGTCATTTTTCATCTCACTTTTCAATTCTTCGTGGTTTCTGGCTATGAGTTCTTGAGTTCTCACCATCATTTCTTGCATCATTGCAAGGGTTGACTGTACTGCTTGTAGTTTGGGGTAGGTGATGTTTTTGCTGCCCCCAACATTGTAACTAATGTTCTTTGTCCCACAGGCGGGGGCATGATCGTTGTGTTCTTCTTTGCAGTTTTCATCGTTGTTGATGTTGTTGACTTTTTCAGGACACTCAAAAGGTCCTTCCAATCTACCGTTCAACATTGTACTTAAAAACTTGCCTTGTTTCTAGTGTATTTCTAGATTCTATTTTCTAATTTCAATCTTTCTCCAATGTATAGCTTAAAGGAGGCTATATAGATTTAGAACAATCAACAGTAAATACTAGCTGATATAATTTTACAGTTAGCTTTCAGTTTTAACGTCTATAGCCTATCTTCAAGTTCGTTCTATTTATCACAGATAAATATTTTCTAGTATACTTTAACAAATAACTTTCTATTCTGTAGTGTAAATTCTGTGTTCACAAAGTTATTCTTGCAATCAGCAATTCATAAGTAGAAAAATGAATAAAGAAAAGAGAGAATTCCTTAATTAATTAGGCAATATAGGATCAAATAATCACTTAATTAATAATTAGACTACAATATTAACCTTTATTTTCTTTAGCTTTAGTTTTTATAAATTATTCCCTTCTTTATAAATATCTATTTCACAAGTGCATGTTATAAATTGTTTTTAAGTGAAATATATATCAAATTTTAGCCTTATTTATACTTTCTTTATATAATAATTAATAACAAAGTCTCAGTCTCCTTCTCTCAGCTCTCTTCTTTCTTCTTTCTTTTTCAAGATGTTTTCCCTTTTTTCAAAATGCAAAGTCACTTTGGGTGCAAGTCACCACTTTCACTTCTTATTAAGTTCACTCTGTCTCAATCTCTACTCAAAACAGCATAACACAATCAGAATATCTCAGTCAAAATATTTCTGAGCCTTCTCTCTAGATTCCCCCCCCCCAAAAAAAGAGTAAGGAAATCATATGAAAGATGTCTTCTCTCTCCACCCTGGTCTACCATCTGTCAAATTCTCTGCACCACTGCCATTTTATCTGCCTGATATAATGGCTCCTACTGCCAAGTCCACCGCTGTTTCAAACCTTGGTTTGGAGCCTCCTTCTCATCTAGTTCTCAAAATCTTCTTTCTCTCATCGGTATCCCTTCTCAATCCACTTTCCACTGCTATGTCACACTGCTTTCACTCTTCGCTTCTGTCTCAAATCTTCTGTGCTACCATTTCTTCGAATTGATCATGAAGACTGATCTCTTTCGCGTCGTTTTTCAGGACTTTTCCCTGCAGGATCTGGGAGTCACGGTTTTCCTTCAATTGCTTGGGTTTTTTTCCTTTCTAACATCGTCCCCTCCAGGATCTGACTTTGCCTCTATGAGCTGCCAGACATGGACTTTTGGACATGCAGGAGGGGATGCCATTTCTCCGTGCTGCTACGATATGGCGCCCCAGCTGGAAGTCTGTTTCTTGTTTCATTATTATATTCATCAGTCTTTCCCAGATCTTCTTTCTTATTCTTTGATTTTGTAAATGGTGAATCTTTGGCAAGTTTGCAATAAAAATGTTCCAAATCCAAATCTGAAAAGATGAATGCATATTCAGCCACAATATCTGTTAAAAATTCAATTTATTATGGGGGTAGATTGCTTGTGGGTCCCCAAATTCTTCAGACATAAATTTCTACTAACCTAACTAGCAATTCAGGTAATAAATGTTTATTGGGGTTATAGTCCAAAACACTTTGAAATAAAGCTTTGTTATATATTTTGTCTTTGTACATTGAGCTTGAAGGAAACTGCAGCCAATCAAGCCACTGTAGATCCTCACTCTTCAGTGCAGGAGAGTAAAAAATGACTATTGAAAATCTCAGCCTGAAGTTCAAATGTTAAACAGGCTTAGAAATCTCAGAATTTGGATGGTATCTGTTTATGATCCTTCTCAGCTTTCATTATAAAATGAGAAGCATGTTGTTTCCTAGAAAATAAAATTGCCTTATTCCCTAGCTGGTCCCTAACCCAATCAAATTATTCAATACAATCCCATATTGACTGGTAATGTAAGAGTTCATGATGGTGTCTACCATCCCAACAGAAGAAACTTCTTGGATAAGAAGTAAAAAAATTGCAAAGAAAAAAAACAAGAAAATCCAATTGCCTTTTGGAATAAGGGTCAGCTGTGACCTGGATGATTGGGAATCTTCATAGACAATGCTGATGATACTATTGCCTCTATTCTACATATTACTTTATACCAAAAGTGTTCAGACGGTTCTCATTTTTTGCCTATATGACCAAAGAAAGATTAACAAATATTTATCAAACCTAGATTTAGTCCACTGGGATTTATTGATAGGTTAGTCTATGTAAGAGCCTAACTTAAGCTTTAACCCTTGGATATTTTTTCATTATTCTTTCATATTTTAAATGAAGGCAGAGCTGTGGCACCTTTGTCATTTAATAAGCAGGATGTCTTTATACTTCCAATTACCAATCTATTCAAATGTGTCTGGAGATCCATTCACACATAATAAATAGTAAAACACATAAATGAATATAAACAAAAGCCAGTTGCTGCCAGTCTTGAAGACGTAAAAGGGGTGATTCCAATATTTAGAGAAATACATGAAATAAGAACAATCTTGCTGTCTAGCTTGATTTTCAAATTGCAGTAGGTTTTGTACAAATCATTTTTTTAAAAAAATAAAATTAATAACAACAAAATTTTGTTTTTCCTAAATTAAACTTCTTGAAATAATTTTTTCTGTATACATGTTATTTTTAATGTAAATGGAATTTGAACATTTCCTGAAGCAGGAAACATTTTACCTGTGCAAAAGAAAAAAAATTACTGTCTTTTAAAAATCAAATGAAACAATCCAGATGGACTTAAATGAATGTTTTGACAGCACGTATATTTAAAAGGTACACCCAGATGTTTTAGATAATTTTCTACTAGAAGATTTATGGTCAAAAGGAGCAAAAATGAAAATTAAAATATCAGATCCACTGTGGAATTATAAATTATATAAACCTTCTAAGGGTTATCTTAAATATATTAAACCTATCTCTGATATCAGTCCTATATAGAGATGCATTTTAAAACCCATTCTTGAAATAACAGGACATAAAAATGGTATGAATACCTCATAATAATAGCATATAATTAATCATATTTTTCCAGCAGTTTCAATGACTTTTGCTGGTTTCCTGTAATAATGAATGTGCCCAGTGTAGCAAAATTATATCAAGCCATATATTAAATTGTTTTGCTTGAAGGGTATGGTAGCCAGATTGGATCTTAAGATGGCCAGTTGTGCTCTTCCCAAGTGACATTACTGACAGATAATTAACCTTGCTGTTTGTTTAGCATCTTTAGAATGCTTCATTAATCATTCAGTCAATTATCCATTCATAATGGTTGATAGCAAAGGTAAAATTGCTCATTAAAATCTTTTGGATCAAAGTGGTTGTCAGATTGGACAATATTTTCATCTCTGTGAACAATATCTTATATGATATTGCAACATGCAAAAGTGAAAGAACGTCTTGGTCTTCTATTTATCTTGAACTCACATATACATTCAATAACACAGAAATATTAGTATCTGCAGTGCTCTGAATATTGCTAACTCTATAAAATTGGCAGATGCTCCAGAATCTAATAATGCTGTGAGCCTCTCTTCTCACCTGTGGTTTAAAGACAAAATAATAAAAACTTTCAGCAATTAAATTGACTTAGATGGAGTCAAGCTATATTTAGTGATTGAATAGGCCCTCCTGCAAGCTCTTGTGAGTGAAGGTGGTTGTTATGATTTTCCTGAGCCTGTACTCTTTGTTCAGGGCAGCATTCTTCCATGCCCTTACTGAATGGTCTTCATCCCCTTTGGGGGCTTTGACTGGGCAGTTTGTCATCCTAGCCTAGAGTCTCTTAAATAAAAACAGAGTACTAGATCTCTGTGAAGAGTCTAGGACAATTTTTCCATGGCCAACTTTCCACAGTGAACTTGTTGCAGCCAACTTGCCAACTTGATTCAGCCAACTTGCCATTGCCAATTCACCATGGGATAACTCTCCACATCCAATTCACCACAGCACAACTCACCATGGGATAATTTAGTGCTGTATTAATTGTTGTATTCATTCAATTACTTTTATTATTGGTGACAACATGTCAGGTTCTGGGCATGGTGATGTACCTCAGAGCCTGCCAATTCGAAGTGCTTCTGGGGGAATCCTAGTTTGTGGCAAGATTCTTCATGCTGCCACTGAGCTGATACACCACTGAACAGCTGATGACCACTGAGCAACTGATGAACCGGCAGCCAGCTAGCTTGCGCAGTGACAACAGCAGTGGAGAGACTTCCGAGGAAAACCCAGACTCTGATGACATCATCAAAGAGCTGGAACATACCTCTACAACTTGTGAAGACACTTGCTGATGGGGAGGGGTTCAATGGGTGAAAGCTGGGCTGAGGATAGACAGGGATTTTAGGTGAGGTGATGATAGGAGAGGCAGGGAATGCTAATCCATGATTAAATGTCAGAAGCATGGAATTATTAGTGGGGGAGATTAGAGTGTTTAGAGTGGAGCGAAACTCAGGAGGTAGATGCATTTAGGTGAGGGCATGGCCACAGCTATAAACAGTGCTGGGAGGCAGATGCTCCCAGCACTGACCTTAATTGGCTTCCTGCGGTTCTTGTCAGATGGGGAGTTCATTGTCTGTGAATAAACCTTTTGTCAGCTTTACTCAGTCTGAAGTGTATGAGTTGGTTTGTTTTTCCTGAAAATCTGTGCACTTCCAGGACACCAGCTGAGACAAGGTTAGCACTGACATTTATCCTTATTGTTTGCTGTCAAGCTAAGGTGTGGGATGGTGGAGGGAATAGACCTGGAGTTTGTGCCAGCTGTGGAGGAAGAAGAGAAAGTGGAGAAGGTTGAGGGGGTGCTGGGGGATTCTGAGGCCAAAAGACCTGCACTGAATGTACTGCACCCAATAATGAGATCCAAAACAAGGAAGTCAATAAGGCTAAACGAGCCATTAGAAAAGGTGGAGGTTGGAATGGATGACTGGAAGTCACAATGAAGTGCTCATAACTGTGGCTCAGCTGAGGAGTGGAAGGTGCAGAGATTGCAGGTTTGGATGACAGTGTCTGTACAGTTCCTGGCAGTAACAACTTAGATATTTTAAGGGCACAATTTGCTGAGGCATCGGTACAGGAGCCTTCTGGGTGGCATAAAAAGGAAGGGCCAAGTTGGAGATGTAGCTATGGGTTCTCAGGTGGGCCATTATGGAACTCCAGTCCAATGGCATCCCTAGGGCTGTACGTGAGTAGGCCCATGGAATGTTAGTACTTACAGTCTAGATGCTTCTATGACATTGTTGCAGCACTGCCCAGCCAAACAGGTTTGCCCAGGAGATGAATCTCTGATTCTGGGAGTACACAAGAGTGGAGCCATGTGGATAAGTGACAGGAATCCATCAAGCCCTGGAGTGCGCCCCAGGAACACTCCCTGGGCCAGTGTGGGGTCCATCACAAGGTAGGTGTGGTCTCCCACCATTACAAGCTACCTTCAGTGGGAATTCTGATTGTGTTCCAGTCTTTCTTGAACAGGTTATTAACCACCTGGACCTGGAAATTCTAACCCATTGGGCTATGGTGGTTGCCATAATGGGGGCATTAGCAGGTGAGGCCAGAGAATGCTGATTTGCATAGGGAATGCTCAGGGGAATTGGCTGGTGTGGGCCTCTTTCTGGATGCTGTGACATCGCTTCAAAGATAGTTCATGAGCCCAACAGGTGGAAGACAATTTACTAGTGCTACAACAACATGGACCGCCAGTGAAGGAATATGTGCAAGAGTGCAGAAGGACGGCTGTCAGGCTCCATGCTTGTCCAGAAAAGATGTTGGTCCATTTGTTTAGGGAGGGATTGGACCAGCAGTTGATCCAAGTGTGTTTATACCGGGGTCTGCCATCAATGTTGCAGAAGTGGTACCATTCAGCCATTGAACTGGACTCTGGTTTACATCGATTGAAAGTACAGAGTGATGTGGGGATTGGAGTTCATAGACCAGTCAGAATCTGCTGAATACCATCTCTGCCTGCAGTGTACAAGAAGTTCAATTAAACCATTCATAGGAATTGACTGTGCAATCTTTTGTTAAAAACCTTCAGAAATGGAGAACAAAGTAGACCAAACCTGTCTAGACTTCATCTCAGCCAAATCCAACAGGGAACAGGGGAGTTTAAAAGTTATCAGTGTGATCAACCTGGACATAGGGCAGCTGAGTGCTCAATACCTCCTTTGCGTATGTCAAGACAACAACAACCTCAAACGGGCCATGTGATTGTGAGATCTAATGATCGTTCTCGAAAGCCTCCCAAATGCTCCAGAGGGGTGGGCCAATTGGACACCAATACTGACTTTGAACCGGGGGGGCAGACGAGATGGCAAATGCCAAGAAATCACCTCAAATTGGATATGAAGTGGATGAGGGTAGTATAGATGACCCAATCATAAGTAGACCCATTCGCTCTTGTGTTATACTACTCATGATTAAAAGCATCACAACAAATTGAAAGTTGGGCCTTGGTGCATTGATTGACTCAGGGTATGCAAGATGTTGGTGCAGAAATTGGGGTTACAGCTAATAGGCCTACTTACTCCCATACACTTTGAACAGGTGGATAGGTCCATACTGGGAAAAGCAACAGCAACACACCAAACAGAACCTGTGTGTATGGATATGGGAGATCACTGGGAGCAGATTTCTTTTGTGGTTTTGGACCATATGATGGAAGCTGTAATCCTTGGATTAGCATGGCGGGATAAATGGGGCCCAAATATTCAATGGGAGGGAGCTTTTAGGAAGATACAGTTGGCAGTAGGATTTGATCCCCCAAAGGAGGATATAGCTGATGCCGTATCAGCCACCGCAGCACACAGCTAATTGGCTGATAGTTCCACTGACTCTAACCCTGCTTATCCTAAGGCATACAATGACTTAGCTGACATTTTTAATGACACTGGTAGCAATCAGTTACCACCCCATCGGCCTACTGACTGTGCAATTGAATTAATCCCAGAGGTTAAATTACCTAAACCCCAGATGTACTTGATAACTCCACTGGAGATGGAAGAAATGTGCAAGTATATAGATAAAAACTTTATTACTAGGGGCTTTATTAAACCAGGACATGCACATATAGCAGCTCCGGTCTTGTTTAGGAAGAAAAAGGATGGTGGGTTGGATGCTCTGTGTGGATTTTAGGGATCTCAATGCTGTATGTAAGGAGCCATTGTATCCACTACCACTCATCAAGGATTTGTTAGCTACCTTAGCAAAAGGTTGAATATTCACGAAGCTAGACCTACATGAAGCATATTATAGAATACGCATAAGGGCCAGTGATGAATGGAAAACAACATACAACTGTCTACTAGGGAGCTATCAATTTAGAATTATGCCCTTTGGGTTGCAGCAGTTTTTATGCAGCTCATAAATGAGGGTTCTGCATGAACATCTGTATAGGAGTGTATTGGTGTAACTTGATGACTTTCTGATATATTCAGATACAATGGAGTAACATGTACAATTGGTGAAACAAGTCCTTAAAAAATTGTTAAGCAGCTCAGTTATTTGCAGGGGTGGAATTCTACCGGTTCTGACTGGTTCTATAGAACCCCTTGTTAACTTTCTAAGCAGTTTGGAAAACCAGTAGTTAGAAGAAATTTCCTTTTGTTTTTTTCCACCCTTATTACATTCTTGGCAGACAGCCTAGACTTACTGTCTCCCAAGGAGGGTTTTTTTTTCTTAAAGGGGAAGAGTTGTTTTAAACTTTTTACACTGCTATTGGGAGGAAATACTCCCCTGGAAATACTTCTTCTTGGCTAGCTAGAAAGATTGACATTCAAATGGGTTTACATATCCTTTCTGAGTTTTGGTCTGAAACTGGTTTTTGGTAAAGTTTAATTCTGTGCTTGGTGACGTTTAATCCTGTGTTTATTAATGGGATAATTTTCCCTATTCAGCTTTTTTTGGAAGGAAAGAAAAGAAACTGGGTTGAGAAATCTGGCTAGTTCCTATGTCTATTTGTTCTGGTTTAACAAGCAACAGCTACTGTTGTGGTTTAATTATTTCTATTGTGTTTGAATTTTTTTCTGCCTCATGGTTTCTTTTTCTATCTGGGGAGGGGATCTTCCTTCACTGCTTTAGTGGTATCTGGCACTGTCCTTTTGGGATGTACTTCTAAGAGGCAGGATGCAAGCTTGGCTATGATTTTTTTACTGCCTTTCTGGGGGGCATGTGACCTTTCCTTAAATCTGGATGATTTCCTTAGGATATCTCGTGAGGTGAGTGAGACCAGCTGGTATCTTTAAGTGGTGCAAATGAATCTAAGGATTGCTTCTCCTGGGTGTGCTTTTTCTGGAGAGCTTAAATGACCTCTCTGCTAAAGGGTTTCACTTTATGAACAAGAGTTGACTGCTGATAGTTATCATTGCATTTTAACTATTTTAATTCCTCAAGATGTTATGGCACCCTGTCTTATTTGTAACTCTGGCTTGCAGGCATTTTTAATCTAATAATTGCTATTTAGGGCAGCTTTTTGTAAGCAAAGAAGCTTTTTTGTATTTTTGTACAGGTAATCCTTGACTTACAACAGTTCATTTAGTGGCCATTCAAAGTTACAATTCACACTTATGACCATTGCAGCATCCCCACTGTCATGAGAGGCCAGGTGAGGAGAAGTGCCCTTGACATGAGTGATGTCAAGGCAGGATATAGCCATGGACTTCATAGTAGAACTACCAAGCAGCCAGGGATATACCGTCATTTGGATGGTAATAGATTTATTTTCAAAACAAGTGCATTTTATATCCTGTGCTGATCTGCCATCTGTTCATAAATTGGCTAGTCTCTTTATTAAACATATTGACAGATTACATGGAGTGCCAAGGCATATAATATCAGATAGAGGAGTGCAATTTACTGCCCAGTTCTAAATTGAATTTGTTCATTTGATAGGGTTATTATAGGGAGTGAGTATGGCTTATCATCTGAGCATGAATGGCACTGCTGAATGAATGAATACAGCTACAGAACAGTACCTTCACTGCTAAGTTTCCCATCAGCAAACCGACTGGTCCGAGGTGCTACTGTTTGCTCAGGTAGCATATAACATTATTCCTTGGTCTGCTGGCATTCCTGCTTAGAAATCAGTTGCCATTCTGGTTGTTGTTGTTACTCTCTGAGAGTGAAGTTGACAAGTCTGGGAAGATTAATGTTAGGCATGAACAACCAGATCCACATGTGAAAAGTTCCATTAGTTACTTTATTGTTCATGCCTATTTCATTGGAATCTTCCTAGAACCAGACATTTCACTAAATCAGGGTTAGATAGCAGACTCATGCAATTTGAAAGGGCAATTTGGTACTGGATCCAATCATGCCTCACTGCAGGAATCCAGATTAAAGCATCCCAGAGAAATGGTTGTCTAGCCTTCTAACTAAACATCTTCAACGAAGAACAGCCCATTTCATATCTAGGTAATTGGATGCACATCAATATGCCTTTACTGTTTGGAAGATTTTTCTAATATTCAGTTGGACTCTGCCATATGCTGTATATTCTATATCTATTTCTTATATTCATTGACTATAATTTGCTCATTGGTTGTATTTTCTCAAAGCTGAACACATTGATCATCTTCCATGCTTTTTAGATGTCAATTTCTAGAAATATAGCTATATTAATTTGTTGCAGCAAAAAAAAATTGTAACTGGAAGTTACAAATTTAGTGTATTGAAAAATGCATGTCATTTAGTGTATTGAAAAAGAAAAGCTGTGAACTATTTTCAAGGCTTTATAAAGGTTTATTTTCATAGGGATCAGAACATGTAATTGTAACTTGGAGGTTGTTTAATCTAACCCATTACTATAGCAATTCAAATATCATTTTGAAAAAAATACTACTGAAGGGGAGTTCACCATCTTTCAAAGCAATCTGTTCTACTGTAGAGTAATTCTAACTTTTAAGAAGTTTTCTCTGATGTAAAACCCAAATCTTTTTCCTTAAAGACATACTTTAAGGCATTACTCAACTCTGAATAATTCTGTCCTCCTACATGATATGTGTCCCTTCAGTTTTGTCTCTTATAAAATATTAAGAGAATTTGTAGAAATATGTGGAGGGTGAAAGCATGGTACAATAAAAAAAAATCCTCCCCTCATTAATTAAAGACAGTTCTACTGAGTCAAGTCTTCTTGTTTCACTTAAGAAGATATAAAGGAAGAGAGGAACAATGCAATCTAGTCTTTTCCAGCAGAAGAACAGAGAAAGAGATCTTGAAAGCTCTTGTCCCAAGTGGAAAATCTGGCAAAACTGAGAAGAGTAAGGACTGACTATGGAATCAATCCATTCCAATCCATCTCTAATTGAAGCAAAACTTCACAACTTTATGATAGAAACATATAATGGTATATATTGGAATGGAAAGGATGATTTAAACAATGTTAAATTGGAACAGACTATACAATGGGAAGCAGGGGTGGGATTCTACCAGTTCACACCTATTTGCTAGAACCGGTTGTTAACATTCTAAGCAGTCCAGAGAACCAGTTGTTAGAAGAAATTCCTGGCCTAATCCTGTAAGGAAGGCAGGAAGGAAACATTCTGGTGTTGCTTACGGAAACTGCTTCTCTGTTAACCCTTATTACATTCTTGGCAGGACTAGACTTCCTGTCTCAGGAACATCTCTGGACTTTCCCCCCCTCCTTTGCTGGTACTTTGCTTGTGTGGAGTGACCATTCAAAGTTACAATGGCACTGAAAAAAAGTGACTTATGACCATTTTTCACACTTAGGACTGTTGCAGCATCCCCACAGTCATGAGAGGCCAGGCAAGGAGATGCGTGCCTCATTGTGAGTGATATTGAGTTGGCCACACCCAGCCAATAACATGACCAGCAAGCCACATCCACCCAGTCACATGACCACTAGGCCACACCCACCAACTAAACCACGCACACAGAACCGGTTGTTAAAAAATTTGAATCCCACTCCTGATGGGAAGATATGTATTTTTCTTGCACTTTAAGTTTGAGTCATAATTTGATGGCATATTTGGTACTGTTTTGCTGGATGCTGTACGTATAATTCCACCATGAAAAAATAGAAAGTAGGAGCACTTAAAAAAACTCTTGTCATTCAGTAACTGATTTCCAACACAGTGACCTTAAACAGTTTCCCTCAGAGCCAATCAACTCAAAAACAGACTCTCAAGAGATGGAACAGATGAATGTTCCAGACTATGTTCAGTCCTTAGTTGCTGTATTTAAACAATTGAGGTAAAGGGTACTTGAAACTGTACTTCTTCCTGAAGAAAATGAGAATGCAATTAAGGATAATGAGGATTTAAATTAATAAATTATAAATAAATGGCCGTAAAGTTGGAGACAAAACATGGTAATAAGTGGTAATTATGTCTTCCATTTTTTAAATGAATTTCCAAAAGGATTTTCCCTCTACACATTTTGTTCTCTCTGGTTTTATTTGCATTTTAATGCAGTGATTAGAAATTCTGAATTCTTCATCATGTAGCATAACGATAAAAACAGAATATAATATTAAAGGATTAGACGATAAGGGCTGCATATTGGCTAAATATTTTGTCCATTGCTGTCTGTGTACACAAAAATAGAAATATGTTAATTCTCAAGGGTGATGATGGAGATTGAACTATGTGGCACTATTCATTTTATTAATGGAAATAAAATGTATGGGAGTCATTTTCCTACATGCCATTAAATTGCTTTTTTCAGTAAGCCACTGTCACTACTGTTTAGCTTGTTCTCTCATACTTTCTAAATAAATGGTGAATTAGAGTCTGCATGAAAAAAATAGAAAGCATTAGTAAATATTTCTAATAGGAACTAGCAGTTCTACATGAAGTACTATTATTATTAATAATGATGATTTATTGAAATTTATTGGCTGCCTAAATCTAGTGGACACTAGGTGGCATAAAATAAACAAAAAAAAAAAACAGAAAAAGGCTTTAAATCATTAATCAGTTCAGACTAAAGTACTGTAGCAACAAAACCAACAAAACAAAATAGAGGCCATTAAACAATCACAAACATTAACCCCATATTTTTTGTTATTTTGCTTGCATTGAGCACATGAAACCTGCATTAGCAATTATTTTTCATAAGGTTTTCTCTTTCTACCTATATCCAGCATTTAGGATGCACAGTAAATATCTTTGGTGAAAATGGGACTCTATCATACTTTCTTTTCTGATAGAGCTAAATAAAAAAATGTAATTGTTCAAGAGAAAGCAATTCTGTTTTTCTAAAATAAATAAATAAAATAAAATCCACCATTTGGGAACTGAAAGTAGATAATCCTATAAGTATGTGACTGATTTTTTTGGAAATAAAAAAGCTAATATTAATACGAGAGTGAAAACGACTTTTCTGAATAGAAAGGAGACAAAAGAAGAGAGTGAGTATAGCCATTCTCTAGAAGCTCATATCTGTCAACTACTGTGTAACTACTTCATTTTTTGGCTGGGGAATATCTAGAATTTTAAGGAGTAAAATCAGTCTTGAAAGATTCTGCAAAACTTAATACATCCATTTTCTCTCCTAGGTCTTCTAAGTTCTATTTTAAAAAATAGACTAAACTCTCATGTCATTCACTTCTTGAGGAAACCTGAGGAATTCAAAAAGGCTGAGAGAAGGTAATTTGCTTAGAGACACTTAATGGATTAGAGGGAATTTGACGTTATAGAATAGAATAGAATACTTTTATTTCTTCTTTTATTTCTTCTTTATTATTTATTATATATATTATTTAGTATATATTATTTATTATATATATTATTTATTATATATATTATTTATTATATATATTTTATGTATATATTACATTTTATATAATTATAATTATTTATTATTATTTATTTTATTTCTTAGATTCCAGTTGGTTTGCCTATCCATAACTGTTTTTTATTAGCTTGTAACAGCAGATGAAACAGACCTTTAGTCTGATCTGGATTTTCTTAAATTTAAGTTAGAAAAACAATTACTTTTTACAAACCAATTGCTTCCAAGTGATTTCACATCACAGTGGAAAGCAATTCCTGCTTACATTCTTTAAATTAATGAACCACGTGAGCATTTGATGCTATAGATTAAGTTGAAAGGAGGAAAAATTGCTCCTGTACTTGTAAAACTAAAATATTCAAACTGATTTGTTAATTAAAGTTCCAGAAGTTGGATAAATCTTTATAAAACATATTTTATTATGGCTGTGCAGTTTAGAGGCAAATGAGTGTATTGTTCATGATTCTGTGAAATATTGCGGCATAAATCATTTTCTGAAGACACTAGAAGAAAATGAAATAATTAAAAAAAATAAATCAAGGTGTTTTGTAAATTTTAGGTACATTTTCTGAATGCAAATTATTTAAATATATGAAACTGTAAAAGAGAGTCTAAGTATTGATATTCAGAATAGTTCAACTGGCTTGAAAATGCTGCCCCTCTTTCAAAAATAATTGTTCCAAAGTCTTCAGCTTGGCTCATTACATTTTGAAAATATCTATCTTCTCCAAAATTTAAATATTATTTTCCACTATGTTTAGAATTAAATTGTGCCTTTCTAGGACCAAAACAGATAAAACACTCTTGGGTATAATATTTTCATTTTATTTGTGACTTACATATTTACTGGGCTTAAATGCCATTTTATTTGACCTGACCTTCTGTGTATTATATATCCTATTTGCATAAATAAGATTAGAATATACATTATCTATAACAAACCATATAATTCATGCCTAGACACACATACAGTTTAATGTCAGAGATGAATAATTCTACTTCATTTAACCTTCCAAATTACAAGCAGGAAAGTTCCCAACAATCCTATCCCTAAATCATGCAGAAAAGGCCACATTTTTATGGCCTTTCTAAAACCAACTAGGTAGGGGCCTCCCTTTGGGAGGGGGATACTGTTCTAAAGAAGAAGGGAGTCAATTGAATAGACCTCTTTTTGAGCCCCACTGATGAAAATCCTGGAATGAAAGAACCTGAAGTGAGACCCTTTAATATGACTTTATTGCATGGACAGAAAAAATGGGAGTCCCAATGTATCCAGATCATTTCTAATAAAGATCTTTAAAAGTAACAGCAACCAACTTAAATTGCACTCTGAAGAAAACTAGTAACTAAACTGTTCTTGAAGTAGTTAGATCATAAACCACCCATCCACTACATTATGAATCAATTATAGCTTCAGAATGTCTTCAAGGGCAGCCCTATGTAGTATGTATTTCAGTAGTTCAGTGAGAGCTAAACTAACATAAGAGTGAGAGGTTTAAGATTGGGAGAGGGACGTTCTTTTCCAGAAATATTGTGACTGTCATGCTGTCATTGTTGTAGTAGTAGTAGTAGTTGTTGTTGTTGTTGGTTGACAGAGCTGGTCTGCTTTTTGCCTTTGAGTAGCAATTGAGAGTCAACAAGGATCTCCGTGATATCAACTGGTTCTTCATGGGGAATTGCAACTCCATTTTGAACTAAATATGTACTGTCCCTGGTCTTCCACATCTAGCACTATTATTTGGCTGGGATTAAGCTTTGACATTTTCTTTCCCATCTAGACCCTAAAAATCTCCAGGAACTGGACAGAAACTTGACTGCAGGTTTAAAGTCTGAGCATATTAACGGTGTTAATGCTATGTTGACAATATCAGACAAGAGGCAGAATCTGGAGGTGAAGTCATAGGAAGAATCAGCCTGGAGTTATTACATTCCTAGAAGTGATTCAAATTCAGCTATCCCTCCCTTGAATTCTGTTAACATTTACTAGTGCCAATTTAGTGATGACTATTAATTAACTAGATTCTAGTGTATAGGCATGAACAATAAATCAGCTTAGCTGGAATTTAATATGTGGTCCTGATTCTTCATGCCTGACAACAGATGATGTTATCAGGCAATTTCATATTGATATTGAACAGGAGAGAATCCCACAACCTCATTCAAGCAACAGCAGGAAGATCATACTTTCCCTGAACTGGTCTTGACAAAGATCAATCACAAACATGAATAATAATTAATAATATAGTATCAGAACTGAATTTATACCAAAATGAAAACTCAAATATATATAACTAATCCATTTTTCCAGCACATTCAGAACCTCTTAGAAATGCACTCCTCATCCAAAGATGCAATCTTTGGCCCACCCAGATATCACCTATCTGAAGACTTTCATCAAACGGAAAGGCTCAAGATCCATACTACCAGTGACTAAGTCACAAAACTCTGTCCACTTCCACAGGAGAAATCAGCTCAGGTTCATTCCACTTGACACAACAACACAGCAATTCAATCACCTTTACTGAATTTATCCAGCTGGCATCCAGCTCTGAATGAATCTAAGAAATTACATAGCTGTTCTTCTGGCCCACATTTTTGAACTATGTTTCAGGTCACCTTAAATTTAATTGATTCAAAAACAATTCCTCAAGTCTGAACATTTCAGAACTAGAGCACTTACTGAAGTTTGGTTTCCTTTGCAAATTGGTGTTATCAGTCTTGTCATGCTTTATAATACTGGTGCTTATTTGCACAAGTATGTAAATACTATACATTTGTAAAATGTAATTTTAACACATTTTCCAAAATTATGATCTCATATATTCTCTCAAGGAGACAGGCAGAGAAAGAGAAAATTTTTTTCACATCATTCACACTCCCAGAATGCAATTCTATGTCAAATCTTCTGTGTTTCAGTTCTTATCTTTTGTTTAATTCCTTCATTTTTACAATAAAAGAGACATGAAGTAACAAGGAATTCAGCCAAAAGTGAATAATTAATATCAAATATGTTTTTACATTACCAAATGAATACACCTTTTACTGAGATATTATGAAGATTTCCTGATTTTTTAAGAACTCAGGGTTTTTTGTGAGCTTTTTAAACAGGTAGCAATGATGTCTCACAATCTATTCTACTGCAATATTTTTCCAAGTTCTTCTTGCAGTTATAACTTTTTCATACGGTATGGTGCACTGCACTCAAAAATAGAACAGTGAAGTAAATAGATAAAGAAGCACAGGAATGTCTACTGACTGATGAGCCCACTGGGAACCCATTAACAGAATATTACTAAGAACTACCTCCTCTGACAGGCTTAGAAGACAGAACACTTCCATGAAAATGAATGACAGTAAATAGCAAGGGATTTTATTTTATCTTAAATCATTTTATCAATAAGTACTTACGTTTTGTTTTGTCCAAGTTGTTTGCTAAAATTAAAGTACATCAATGTCACAAGCTTGCAGGTTTTTCAGAAGTGACTATAGGATTGTTCTGGCTTTCTACCTGATGATATGTGGAAGAGGCAATACACAGTGCTTACTAATGAGATCATTTTCTGCAACAATTATAATGTCATTTGCACTTACTCCATGTGCTTTCCCTTTATATCCATCCTGCAATGGTTCTGAAGAGGCACAGATAACGTTCAGAAGACAAATTTCTGCTGCATAGACAAGCAAGTGGTAACATTTAGCTCATTGATTCTAGATTCGGTCTTGGAATTCACACATATCACTTTGAAATATTTGTCAGACATGACTATTGGGATATTTAAAATGTGAGCTATATAGAGAATTGAGTCATTGTAAGAAACTTTCTATTGCTCTTGAGTATATTTAATGTTTGGGTTTTCTATAACAAGATAAATGTGTTTCTATTCTTGGATTTGTAGGCCACTAAATGAAAACAAGAAAACTAGTCAGCAAGCAAGCAAATGTCTGATACATTCCAAATTATGGAAAAGCATATATGCAAGAATAGATATGTGAATATGAAAGCTAAAGAATAAAAATATGAGAGTATAGATAATCCTCGACTTATGACTGCAGTTGAATCCAACATTTCTGTTGTTAAGTGAGATAGATGTTAAGTGATTTTTGTTCCATTGTATGACATTTCTTGCCACAGTTGTTAAGTAACACTGTAATTGTTAATTTAAGTAGCATTGTTGTTAAGTGAATCTAGCTTCTCTATTGACTTTGTCAGAAAGTTGCAAAAAGTGATCCTATGACCCTGGGGCACTGCAACCATCTTAAATATGAACCAATTTGCCAAATGTATGAATTTTGATCACATGACCATGGGAATGCCACAATGGTCATAAGTGTGAAAAATGGTTATAAATCACTGTCATGCAAATGCTTTCAGATTAACAATTTTAACACCTTATTGCCATTTATGTGTATTTTTCCATCATGTTAAATCAATTTTACCATAGATGAGTAAAACATTTTTACATTTAAATTCTAATTGGGTCAGATCATCCTTCATATGAAAATGTACAGGAGTATTGTAGTTGGAATACATATATTGTTATTCTAACAAACCCTACACTGACATATAAGCATGACTGGCCTATGGAGACCAGCTGGCTTTAAACCTAAAGTGGGACTATAACTCATAGTTTCCAGGCTTCTAGCCTAATGTCTTCAAGTATACAACAAATTGGCTCTCGCTATCATAATCATGTTCATGTCCACAATCATAATCATGTATTTAGTAAACTGGTCTTTGTCTCAGTAGGTGTTATAGTATTGTGGATATTCCAGATCATTATCCATTCATTTGTCATTTGAAGCCATTACTTTTAACCAAATTTCAAAGTTCAGATCCTTGTCTATGTGTGCTTCAAGTATTTTTCCAGCCTAACTCTATCCTACTTTAAATAAACATTAAGCTTTTAATTCATCTTTACATTCACTCCTAAAATGCACATATATTAAGCTAAATGGTGCCACAGTTGCAAAAGGTTATAATAGGCAAAACCTACCAGATTTTGACTGCAAAACCTGGAGAACTATTAAATAGCAAAGTGATGTTCAAAACTGTCTCTAATATTTGCATGCATTTTTTACAGCTGGCAGACCTTTCATATGTATAGGTTATCCTGAATCCATAACTGTATAGTAAATCAAGCCATTTTGTTAAAATCTCTTTTACAAAAGAAGAACTGTTTGTATCTGATGCAATCGTGTTTTCATTTGTTTAATTTCAGAATACTTGTTAAGCTCAAGTATTATAGATGGTGAACAGAAGAAAGAGAATGCAGCTTGAAGTTGTTTTTCTTTTGTTACAAACCAGTCCTGTTTCTGGACTGTAATCGCGTTTACTTTTTTTTTTTTTTTAGCTCATTGTTATGCACTTTCTGGAGTTAACCTTTCAACACAATTAAGGAAAATGTAAATCACAATCATCAGCTCCCTCAGATCAGCTTGGAACACTCACTGCTTGTTAAAGGTCTGTTGTGCTTAGGGGAAAGTGTGCTGGCATTATTCTGGAAGGCTTCTCATCACAGTTGAATGCCTGAATGGGTTATTGAGCTCATAATCGTTCTTTGTGCATTTTTAAAATTTTAGTTCATTATTTAATTGATAAATTGCTTTTACCCTATCATTTTATATTATAAATGTATGATTCTGTGCTTTTGTGACTTGCACTTTTGATAATGTTAAACTGATCAGGATTAATGTCATTTGGCAGCATTAAAATGTTGCAGTATACATATAGATATGCGTGCATGCGTACACATGCATGCACACACACACGCACACACACACATTTAAATGCAAGCCATGCCCAAAATATTTTGATCATATGTATAAAAAATTTAATCAAGGATGCTATGATTTCCAAAATAACACAGATAATTAATTTGTAAGTAACGTTATGTATCAAAAATATTCCTTTCTTCCCATTCTTTCAAAGGAAATTATTTTTGTTTGACATCTATTTATTTCAAATATTTTCATGTACATCTTTCATGTGCACTTAGAGAGAACTGACAGACAATAAGACAAATGTTAAAGGGCTACTTTCAGAAGACATTTTAGCCTAATAGGTCCTCGAATTTCCTCCCTCCCCATTGATAGCAAAAGAGAATAGATTGCTTTACAAATTGGTATACAGGTGAAACTCGAAAAATTAGAATATTGTGCAAAAGTTCATTTATTTCAGGAATGCAACGTAAAAGGTGATATATGAGATAGACTCATATATATGAGATAGACTCATTACATGAAAAACTAATATATGAGATAGACTCATTACATGCAAAACAAGGTAGTTCAAGCCACGATTTGTCATAATTGTGATGATTATGGCTTACAGCTCATGAAAACCCCAAATCCACAATCTCAGTAAATTAGAATATTACATGCAGTCAATAAAACAAGGGTTGTATAGAGAACAATATCGGATCTCCGAAAAGTATAAGCATGCATATGTACTCAGTACTTGGTTTGGGCCCCTTTTGCAGCAATTATTGCCTCAATGCGGTGTGGCATGGAAGCTATCAGCCTGTGGCACTGCTGAGGTGTTATGGAAGACAAAGATGATTCAATAGTGGCCTACAGCTCTTCTGCATTGTTCGGTCTCATGTCTCTCATCTTTCTCTTGGCAATGCCCCATAGATTTTTATGGGGTTCAGGTCAGGCAAGTTTGCTGGCCAATCAAGCACAGTAATCCCATGGTCATTGAACCAGGTTTTGGTGCTTTTGGCAGTGTGGGCAAGTGCCAAGTCCTTCTGGAAAATGAAGTCAGCATTCCCATAAAGCTCGTCTGTGGAAGGAAGCATGCAGTGCTCCAAAATCTCCTGGTAGATGGCTGCATTGACCCTGGACTTAATGAAGCACAGTGGACCAACACCAGCAGATGACATGGCTCCCCAAATCAACACAGACTGGAAACTTCACACTGGACTTCAAGCATCTTGCAGTGTGTGTCTCTCCATTCTTCCTCCAGACTCTGGGTCCTTGATTTCCAAATGAGATGCAAAAGTTGTTCTCATCAGAAAAGAAGACTTTGGCCCACTGAGCAACAGACCAGTTCTGTTTTTCTTTAGCCCAGGTAAGATATTTCTGACATTGTTTGTTGTTCATTGAAGCCCATGTCCAAGATCCATCTGTGTGTGGTGGCTCTTGATGCACTGACTCCAGCCTCAGTCCACTCCCTGTGAAAGTCCCCAACACTTTTGAATGGGCTTTTCCTGACAATCCTCTCCTCTTGACTAAATTAAGAAAGTTTATGAGAATTAGTTGTGATTTGAAGATAATAAATTAGAATCTAAATAGGAATTATTTCTTATATTTGGAAAATTACTACTATCTTCATTTAACTTTGTTTTTGCTCATATAGATAGCCTTTAATTCAAATGGCTTTTTAGGCACTGGATCTAAAATGAAACAATTAGAAAGCTCCTATTTGTAACAGAATTAAGTGAAAACGAAGAAGCCTTTTCTGAAAACATTTGATTTGTTCACATTAGTTTCAAGAGATCATTATGACTGCATTGTAAGTCAAACTGCCTCTTTCTAGAGCTTACAATACTCATTTTAGGGCAGTTCCCAATGTGCAAGAATCTAGATGCATACTTCAGTGAACATGTCAATTAAAGCTGATAAAGCTGATTCTACATTCATATTGTGTACCACACTTGACCTTGTCTAACACATAGTTCGCTAATTATGAATAACTTATATAATAACTTATGTTTCTTGTAAAAATATGTTAAGTAGAAAACAATGAAAACAGAAGTGTTTTATTAATTATTCTTGGTGCCATTCAATTAGTTACTGTAGGTCCAGAATAGAAGACAGAGAAAAAAACCCATTAGTTAACTAATTCAATTTACATGCTATCTATCTCCCCAATAAGAGAGATGATATTCACATGTTTTATAACAAAATATAAAGAAGAGTATCTTTTTAAAATATTGAGCGGTGTGTAGCTTTCGATAGTAAATAATCAGATAGTTAAACAAGTGTGAACAAAACTCAATTAAAATACCTCAGATAGAATAGAAAGATATTTGCTCAGCATTAGTCGCATTATATATCAGCCCATATTATCATTTTTCTTGACAAATATATCACTTGAAATATGGTTATATATGCTTCATCTTTTAAAATTATGGTTCCAATTATTTTTTATTTAGCTTTTATAAAAATCACAATATGATTGATGATATTATTGGACAGATTGCAAGAGATGTGAGGGCAGGAGGTGTTTTTATGTGTTCATTTGAAGGAGTTTGAAGTTTTATTTTAACAACCATCTTGCTTGAACTTTGATGAAACTGCCTAAAGAAAGCTCTGAATACAAATAGAAAGGTCGACTTTCCTGTAGCAGTTTTCTTGAGCAGTCCTGATATGTAGATCTGTTGGGTTTAGGATAATTAGAATTCCACAACCAGGAAATAATGTCAAGCTTAGAACACAGAAAATTGTATATAAAATTTGCATTCAATTGGCAAAGTTGTCTTTTATAATGCTCAAGTTAACATTAAATAGAATATGTAATTGAGTCATTATTTGTTGGCTGTATGCATCTGTATTCTATATTATTTCTATGTTATTTCATATTATTGAAGATAGATGAATGACTGAAATAAAATAATCCCATGTCATCCAAAATCAAAATCTTAAGGGTACATTTAAGATTTTCCTTGTATAGTCATAACCACCAGTTAATTTATATACATTTCCCCTAAATAATTAGATCGGTAATTATCCAGGCATAATTAAAACTGTTGCAAAACAAGAGTTGATATATCAAAAAAGAATGGCTAACCCATGCTGCTTTAAAATGGTCAAATGAAGATATTGATTATAGAATAAAAGCTCACTTGAAGGTCCTACCTTTTAGATACAACAAGCACCTGGCACAAACAATTAAACTTGAGCATCAAATAAATGTTATGCTTTATTATTGCACCTGATTTTCATTTGTGATTGATTTGTTCCGATTGCAAAACTAATTTTAAAAAGCCAGCATAGTAGACTGTTTTAACAGAGGGATAGATTCAAGATCATATGAAGTTTTAATAATACTTTATAATGCCTTGGTAAGATCACACTTGGAATATTGCATCCAATTTTGATTGTCATGATATAAAAAAGGGGTTAAGACTCTAGAAAAAGTGCAGAGAAGAGCAACAAATCTTATTAGAGGACTGGAGGCTAAAACATATGAAGAATGGTTGCAGGAATTGGGTATGTCTCTAGTTTAATGAAAAGAAAGATTGGGATGACATGATATCAGTGTTCCAATAGCTATGGAGCCTCCAAAAATATGGAGTCCATCTATTCTCCAAAGCATCCGAAGGCAGGACAAGAAGCAATGAATAGAAATTTATCAAAGAGAGTAGTATTATAGATCTAAGATGAAATTTCCTGCCAATTAGAACAATTAATCAATGGAAAGAGTTGTTTCCATAATTTTTGGATGTTCCAATACCAAATATTTGTAAAGAAAAGATTGGGCAAACATTTATCAGAAATGATATAGGATTACCTGCTTGAGCAGGAAGATTCCAAGATCTCTTACAATTCTGTTATTCTGTTAATTACATCAAATACAGTTCTTCCTTTATCTGTTTTGAAAGTGAGGGGTGCATGATATTTGAACAGCTACATTAATACTCATCTTACTTTTCTTTTTAAAGGAGTGATGGTACCAAACATGGAACTAGAGTCAGGTTTAATAAACCAAACTTTCAGATTGTTATGAGATAAACTCTACCAGAGATTGGAAGCTAATTTTCATGAGATTATCTGATAGTTTGTCCTCTATAATTTAGCAATATTTTTTCCCTTTCAAGCTCATTAAACATCTACAACTGCAGAGGGAAGGTATTTCAATATGATTTGCATTACATGGCACTGTAGTACATGATTTATGACAGATGTAAATCTCATGAACCCTGATGCCTTAAGCAGTTACCAGGATACATGAGAAATGTTGCTAATTTTCATAATACACATTTTGCTATAATACCATAGTGTTAATGTCAAAGAGTGCCTTCTGGACAATTAATAGTAAAAGCTCAAAGAAGACTCATTAAAACAGTTGATATAAGGAAAGGCAACCTGAGCAGGGTTTCCAGCAATGGCCATTTTTGGTTTATCTATCAAACAATGACCTCTAGTCTATGACAGCAAAATGCTGAATTAAAGAGGGGTTGGCTAGGAAAGGAAACAGAATAAAAAGAAAATGGCATGAATGAGGATAAATTGTGCTGAAATGTAGAGAAAACTGAACTTAGTATCACACACTGCAAAGCAAAAGTTAAAGATATTTATTGGGTTCCAGTCCTATATGAAGATGTCCACTCATATTTGTGAGTGGTTGTTCTGAATAGAACTTTGGTCCTTGAAGGCCATTTATCTGATTGTTTATCCGGGTCCTTACCTGGTCTTATTTTTCCCTTCAGTAAATTTATCCATTGTCACTGCTGGATACATTCTGAAGAAAAGGAAGAATAGCATCAACTAGGTAGGTAGCAGTCCCTAGACATCATTGTAATCTCAACAACAGAAGTGAGAACATGATGGAACTTTTGATCAGAATACAGTTAATGAGTTTCTGAATTGAATCAAGTTTAAATTGATTCTTGTTCAAGTTAACTCATTTGAAGTGATCTTGTTTTAAACAAGTCCCTAGGAGCTAAGATCTCGCTAGTTTCAGCACAGTCATCTATTTTGCAGCAAATTTTCCCCAAGTTCTTATTGTCTGACATATAGTTCAGAAATATAACCCTAAGGAATTTGTGTATTTAGGATCTCTATACAATACATAATCATAAATGTATAGCATAATAGAAACATTTTTACTCATATTCCCTTTTTCATAGGTCACAGCCAGACACTGATATTGTTTCTTTCTAAATATTTAATCTTAGCTTTTTGAATCTGAATTATTAAAACATTTGAGGTATTAAAAGTAATAACTTTTGAATTCAGGGGATGAATGTTTTGTTGAAAACAAATACAGGTAGAAAGAATAAAGTTAATGTAATCTTCAAAATGCCTCTCCTGTAGTTTTTTTTCTTTGCAAATTAATAGCTGCTTAAATCCTGTGAACATATAAAAAGTATCAGTTTTGTTTGTTAGTTTTTTCTTGTATAATTTGTCAATGCTTATTTATGGGTATTGAACAGTAGGTACTCATTCATTGTTTGGCCAGCAGGGTTGCTAGTAGGAAAGGAAATTTAGCATTTTTCTTATCCAGCATAACTTTGTTAACTTGGTTTTTTCCAAAATTTTGTGATTCCAATCAACATGACCAATGATCAGGTTGCTGCTATAAGGCATAGTGAAATAGCAGCCAAGGCTGCTATTAACCAATATGGCTGTTGGTTAAGTTTGTTTCTGTTTCATATACAATCTATTCAGCGGTGGGATTCAAATATTTTTACCCTGGTTCAGTGGGTGTGGCTTGGTAGGTGCACTTTGTGTGCATGCACACACTTTGCGTGCCGAGGCATTTGCACAGGCGCAGATGCATTCTAACTCACTCCTGCAAGCCTGCACGATCCCTATTGCTTCAGCAGCTGCTGCATGGTACTCTTCTGTGCCGCACAAAGCAGCTACACTTCAAATTCAGAGATTAAAGGTGAGTATGGGGGCCCAGGTGTATGGGGGCCCCAACAACAGAGCCAGCAGAGTGGCGGAGAGAATCAGTTTGGTCTCCACTGCTCATCACTGCTACTGGCTCGGCAGAACTGGGCCAAACCAGTAGAATACCACCACTGAATCTATTCAAAAATTGTACTTATATTTCTTGGTATAAAAAGAGTACAAATCAAGTTTATTTGTCTTGCCAATGTGGGACAGAACAAAAATACTGATTTAAAAATATTTCATTTATTTATTTTTATTAAATAAATTTATGTCTGCCTAATTTGCACACAGTGAGTCTAGGTGAATATTTCTGTCATGTAGAGTTTCTCAAGGCAACTTGTATTGTTATGCATAATTATAATAAAAAAACCTTTGATGTTACTCATACATCAAATAATGTTTTTTAAGTAACAACTAAAAAAAACTGCTATTTGTTACTACTACTAATTTTTAGGATAAAGGAGGATATTTTTTTTCACAAGTACATATTTCTGTGAGGAATTTTGTCCAGTAATTAGATATTAATGTACTTTAGTCATTTATGCAATTTTTGAATCCACAATGATGATTTTTCTACATAGGAAAACTGCAACATAAAAAAAGCAAACCATGATGAAGGAAAAAATCACATGATATTGGAAATATTATTTAATGTGTGATTTGGAACAGAGGAATATCCTAACCACAATGCAGACCCATATAACCATATCCATAAAATAATATTTCCTGGTAAGAGATCACCATAGCAATATTTATTTTATTCTCTGACACAGCAACTTTAATCCCCCATTAAGACTACTGTACCATCTATCTAGCATGGCACAGTGCTGACAGCTGGTAGTACTAAATGAACCCCCATATAACTGACTACTGGATTCATTAATGTTTTCTATTCCTACTGAAATAAATGAACCTGAAAGCAATTTCAATATTTCATGAGGTGTACAGTGTTTCAAAAATTGAGCCTGAAGTTAAATCAACATCAAATTATGTGGAATGTAACTTTAAGTTTTCAGTTCAAGTGAATATCTTAAATGCTTCATTGGCTACTACTTAACATATGTTAAGGTTTCTAGGTTATATTTGGGTTCACATAGGTTTTCATGGATAAGTGACTTACAGGTATATTACTGCTACTTTACTGATCCGCTGCAATAAGATTGTTTAACATACTGTTCTGCTGACTAATAGATGTACTTATCAGATATTAAGTTTTATGCTCATTTCTCTCTCGGATGCATATTTAAGAAAAGAACGAGAAGCACTATAAGTTTTTCTCTCAAGATGCATGTAGATGTTTTATAATATAAATTTTCATCCAGGAAAGAATACTTATAAATTCCTGTAGTTCTGTGATATGCAGAGTTGTTGCTTTCTCCATCAAGAGACTTATCTGTTTTTTACTTGAGGATTAGAACTGAACACAAGACTTTTGAAAATTCTCTTAAATTTGCAAAGAGAAAAATTAAGTGGTGTACTATTAAAAAAAATGTCTCCGGGTAAAAGCCAAACTTTTCCCACAGATTTTAATACCACCACTCCATTTATTTTTAAAGGAAAGAAAGTCAGGGAAGAATATATTTTGTAATGATACCCTCCCTTGCTACTTAAGCCAGGCAGACAGAAAACTAGACCAATGTTCATATGCTAGTTGCCAGAACCTAAATATAAATCATGGTATTCACTTTCAGACAAAGCAGCCTCATGAAGACAAGAGAAAGTAATAAAGAATTCTGAAAAAGAAAAAAATATATAGCTAAATTAATTCACCACAACTGATGTGGTAAATCAGTTCAGCTATACTTCCATTTTTTTCCTTCCTTTCCTTTCTTTTTCCTTCCTTCCTTTCTTTTTCCTTCCTTTCCTTTCTTTCTACTGTACTTCTCAAAAACTTTCTAAAATTAAAACACCCCCCCCATTTATGTATCTATAGGCATCATAGTTCTCTATCCTTTATATGAAACATCCATCTGTTTAAATACTGAAATTTGCAGATGACACAACAGTGTTTGGTCTCATTCGAGACAATGACGAATCTGCATACAGACACGAGGTTGTACAACTTGCCTCGCAGTGTAATCGGAACAATCTGGAACTGAACACACTCAAAACCATAGAAATGGTAGTAGACTTTAGAAGAAACCCTCCCATACTACCACCTCTTACAATACTAGACAACACAGTATCAAGATAAGAAACCTTCAGATTTCCAGGTTCTATTATATCACATGAGCTAAAATGGACACCTAACATCAAAAACGTTGTCAAAAAAGCACAACAAAGAATGTTCTTTCTGTGCCAACTCAGAAAGCCCAAACTGCCCAAGGAGCTGCTGAGACAGTTCTACAGAGGAATTATTGAGTCTATCATCTGCACCTCTATAACTGTATGGTTTGGTTCTGCAACCCAACAGGACAGACACAGACTTCAGAGGATAATTAGGACTGCAGAAAAAACAATTACTACCCACCTGCCTTCAGTTGAGGACCTGTATACTGCATGAGTCAAAAAGTGGGCTGTGAAAATATTTACAGACCCCTCACATCCTGGACATAAACTGTTTCAACTCTTTCTCTCAAAACAATGCTATAGAGCACTGCACACCAGAACAACTAGACACAAGAACAGTTTTTTCTCAAATGTCATCACTCTGCTAAACAAATAATTCCCTGAACACTGTATAACTATTTACAAAGTATGCACTACTATTACTATTAACTTTCTCATCACTCCCATCCCCTCCCACTTGTGACTGTATGACTGTAACTTTGTTGCTTGTATCCTTACGTTCTCCCATGAGCTGTTCAGAGCACCCAGTAGTGGGAGGTGCTTCAGTCTCTGCATGTCTAGGCTGGGCTTAATTTGTGGAACGCTCGTCCTCCTCCACAGGACTCTTCTCCAGCATTCCCCAGTTTTGGCTCAGCCTCGTGAGGGATAGGCAGTGCTTTTTCGTTACTCCTTGGCCGAAACAGGAGAATTTCTCTTATCAGGTGTGGAGACAGTCAATTGATCTTTCAGGCTCTCTCAATGAATTGCTTAAAGATCTACCCATGCTGCCTTTTCCATCTGGCCAATGGCGATCACTGTATTGGGAAGCGTTTTTCACGCCCCAAAGTGGAGAGAGGCTTCGGCTTCATTCTGTGTCCCCCCAACCACAAGCCCTGCCCTTGCCATAGCAATAGCCATGCCTTTTTAAACAAACAAATGGCATGGTTTTGTTTCTCTCATTTGCAACCAAGTTGTATCGCTGTTTTTGCCCCAGAATGCCACCTTGGGATGAAGGGCTTAAATGTCTGGTTATTTTCACCCCTCCCAGCCATTTAGTACTAAGGGAAAGCTGTCTGGAGGTAATCCCGTCTCATAGCAGGAGATTGCTGCTGGTGCGCATACCAAAAATAACGGCCGGTTGCCATTTTGTTGTAGGTGGACCGCATGGCCGCGCTAACTGCAAATCTTCTGTAGACTGTGTGAGATTGTTTCTTATTTCCGATCAGAAGGTCTTTATTAAAAAACCTCAAGGAATTATTGCAACATCGTTTTAAACCATGTTTGAGGCCATCTGCTATTTTTGTTGTTGGCTTAACCCTCACAGTTCTCCCTAACCAGTGGCACAACAGCGAGCACCTAGGCCAGTGTCTGCCTATGCAGGGAAGCTGTTGAAGGCCTGTGATTAATACTTTGGCTTGTTAGGCATTCTCAATTTGGCTGATTGGGATATCCAATTAAATTAGCTGTTATATTGATATATATTTACATACAAATATACACTAATAATAATAATATTTATTATAATAATAATATATAATACTAATAATATAATAATAATAAAGTTATTATTATTGAGATACAACTCATATTAGAAACATATATATATAGATATACAGATATATATATATATATCTTTGGTTGTTCGGGTTTTCTCCCGCGCAACGTTTCGATGAAGTCTCATTCATCATCTTCAGGCCTCTGTCTCCGGCTCTGTGCTTCTCAGAGTAATGTGAGATTGCAGCTGCTTCCTCCTTTTAACTGCCAGTGGGGGTGGGACTTGATTGGGTGGGGGCTTGGCTGTGTTCTGATTGGGTGGGGGTGTGTTCTCATTGGTAGGGGGTTTGGCTGTGTTCTGATTGGTTGGGGGGTTAGCCGTCCCTCATGAACAGACGAGTACCTAACATGAAGAAGGACACCAGACCCACACCCATGAGAGCCACACAAGATGCCACCACCACACTTCCATGTAGAAAACAGACTCCCACCCACTCAGAAGATGAGACACGACCATGGACCAGAAGCTGCACTGCAGCTGCATCACTACCCACTTCAAACCCCTCCGAGCCATACATGAAGCAAACCGACACCCACTATGAAGATGCAGCAGGACCACGAACTAGAAGCCAAACAGCAAGATCACAACTCACCAGCTCTAATCCCCCAGCAACTAAGACTAACCTGAGCACAACCAAGCCCCCACCTGAACAGAACACGCCTCCAACCAATCAGAACACGGCTAACCCCCCAACCAATCAGAACACAGCCAAACCCCCTACCAATGAGAACACACCCCCACCCAATCAGAACACAGCCAAGCCCCCACCCAATCAAGTCCCACCCCCACTGGCAGTTAAAAGGAGGAAGCAGCTGCAATCTCACATTACTCTGAGAAGCACAGAGCCGGAGACAGAGGCCTGAAGATGATGAATGAGACTTCATCGAAACGTTGCCTAGATACTTCGAATCTTATGCGGGAGAAAACCCGAACAACCAAAGATCCACATATAAATACCCGCGAGAACCTCAGAAAATATATATATATATATATATATATCTTTAAAATATAAAGGGGGGGGATTTTGATTTCAGGGCACCCTGTCCACCCTTGGTCAGGCCCCTGGGTGTGCCAACCACCTATACAGCATACTACTAAATAACGAGCATACTGTAAAATCTCTAATCAAAATGGCAGGTGGTAGCAGTTCCCAGACCTCAACCTCAAGGATCAAGTCTAAATCTCAGCACAAATTTAAACAGACAAAAGGGAATTCTAAGGCCTCAGAAAAAGACACCAACAGGTGCCACAAGGCATTGGAAAGACAAATAGATGAGTGCACACGGGAGGCACACAGAACCTCTCAAGCTTCTTCACCCCCCAGTCCAGTGTCGTCTTCCTCTTTCCCCCCTCCTTCCCCCCAGATCTTTCCCTCTCATTCAGGTGCAGCATGGCTCCACAGAGTTAACACGCCCAGTCAACTGGATCACCAACTAGGCGAAGGGCACCTGAAGCGATGTTCGCACCAACTGCTGCTGGTCTGCAACAGGACCAAACTCTTCCAGACAAAGTGCCAGAGAGGATGAAGGCCTGGATGGAGATGGCTATCTGTCAGGGAATTGAAGCAGGCCTACAACATGCGGTTCTGACCAGGGATCAGCCTGCACCTGCTGAGTATGATTCACAATCTGTTTGATCATTGGCCAGGTTGGAGCAACACTATACCCAGGTACAGTTTCAAGGGGATATGTTCCTCCAAGGGCTGCAGGAGGAGGAGACAGAAGAGGTAGAGCACATTGATCCAATGGAACAGATTGAATCAGGATCAATACATGACAGTGACCCAGCCCTTTCAGAAGCGGACCCCTTAGAAAGGGGATGTCTGAGGATGAGGTCCTTGTTCCTGACCAACCTGTATTTACAGGCTTATTCCACCCACAAGTATTCAAATCACTATTGTTTAAGGCCAAAAACACTGCGCGCCTGGACAAGCTGGCCCCTTCTACCACTCCAACTCCTTCAGAAGAGGGACCAGAAGATCTAATTTTCAGCCAACCGGTAGTCGAGGCAGATGTGATTCCAGTTCCTCACATGTTTGCGGACCTGGTACAGAAAAAGTGGGCTTCTGCAGCAGTGTACCCTGCCCCCACGGGTTATGACAGGAAATACTTTAATTTGGCCCTTGATTTCTTAAAATTGTTGAATACTCCCAAGGTAGATGAACCTATTGTGGGATTAGCATCCTCGTCCTCCATTCCCAGTGAAACACTTGAGGCATTAAAGCTGGAGGAAAAATGGGCCAAGCTGGCCCTACGCAGGGCCCATCAGTCTGATGTGTGGGCCATCAGAGTGGCCATGGCCTCTTCCTTCTTTACCTGTTCTTCTCTCAGATGGCTATGGCTCTTATGGGAGCATGTCCCCAATTCCAACATTAGAGCACACCAAGACATTGCAAAACATATTGCAGCCGCTGAATTCTCAGCTGACGCAACCTTTCATGCAGTTAAGTTTTCAGCCAGAGCCATTACTTCACATGTCACAGCATGATGCTTACTATGGTTAAAACATTGGCAAGCGAATATTAAGCACAAATGCAAGCTGGCTTCATCTCCTCTTGTGGGAGACAGACTGTTTGGCCCTTCTCTCCATCCGCTGCTTATCAAAACTTGAAACAAAAAGAGAATTCTACCTTCCCTTTTTTGGAAGTCAGATCCTAGAAACCCTCAGTCCTTTCAGAAGGGATCCTTTCGGCCCTTTTATCAGGGACCATTCTCAACCAGATACCAGAGACTCCCATTTTTCTGACCAGGGCAACAGCCAGAGAGGTCCGACTTCGGAGAGGGGTGGCCCAAAGGGGTGGCCAGTCCAAGAGATCCTTTCGAGGAGCAGGAAATAGACCTTTCCGGTGTCCAAGATAACTCCATGGACCTGACTCCCATTGGCAGCTGCCTTAAATTATTTGCAGACCAATGGGACTCCTCAACATCTGATTCCTGGGTCAGAGACATGATCAGATTTGGCCTTGTGCTAGAGTTTCAATCCACTCCCCCAGACTTCTTTATGTCCTGCCCTCTTTCCAGAGATCTGGTTAAATAAAATCTTATGGAAACAGCTATCCAACACCTACTGGACATAAGAGCCATCCAACCAGTAGCTACCAAACAACAAGGGTGAGGTTTCTATACACATCTTTTTGTTGTTCCCAAAAGTTTGGAGGAGTGGAGAGCAATTTTAGATTTGAAACGTCTTAACCGATTCTTAGTATATCACACGCTTAAAATACACACCCTGCAATTCATCATACTTGGCATCAGAAAAGTGATGTCCTTACGTCCATAGATTTGATGGAGGCATACTTACATATTCCTATTTGGCCTTCCCACTATAAATTTCTACGATTCTGTTATAATAACCACCATTTCAAACATGTGGCTCTTCCTTTCGGACTAGCACCTGCCCCCAGGATCTTCACAAAGGTTCTCGCAGCTGTTGCTGCTCATCTCTGAGGTGTACCTGTACGACTCCAGTGTTACCTTGATGATATATCAATTTTGTCATGTTCCGTTCATCAGGCACTCAGAGATACTGAGACCACATTACAATCCCTACAACTACACGGGTTCTCAATCAATTGGAAAAAGAGTCAATTAACACCCTCGACTTGATTAATCCATCTGGGGGCAATCATAGATACAGTGGAAGGCAAAGTTTTCCTCTTACCAGATAGACAAAACAGCCTCATCAATTAGTTAAGGAGATCAGAGTTCAAAAAGGGTACCCCTAGATGACCTATCAAAATTGTTAGGCAAGATGATCTCATGTATATCTATTATTCCTTGGGCCCACCTCCACACTAGATCCCTCCAGTGATTCCTGCTCCCTTACCAGTGATCTGGCCAAAGCAACTCCAAATGCAAGGTCAAGGTTCCATCAAAGGTCTTCATATCTCTCCACTGGTGGACCAGACCAGTCATAAACAGAGATTGTCTCTTCAAAGAGCCCCACAGTCTTACCATCACCACCAATGCTAGCCTGTTTGGATGGGGATCTCACTTTCAATCTCTCACAGCCCAAGGCCACTGGTCCTCCATAGAACAGTCATGCAGCATAAACTGGTTGGAGCTTCGAGCAATACACCTGGCTTTCTGCAGTACACCTGGCTTTCCTTCCACAGGTACGCAATCAACACATACTAATATTGACCAACAACATAACAGCAAAAGATCACATAAACAAACAGGGGCACACAGTTGAAACACCTCATGCAGGAAATGGAGCGCTTGTGTTGTTGGGTGGAGAGCAACCTATGTTCCATCAGAGCAGAGCACATTTCGGGACTGTTGAATCCACAGGCAGACTGGCTAAGCAGGGCCACGATCAATCAATCGGAGTGTCACCTCCATCTGACCCTGTTTCAAGATGCGGTCAGGACATTTGGACAGCCAGTGTTAGACCTGTTCGCTTCCCCCCCCCTCAACGCTCAACTCCCGATATTTTTTTCCAGGTACCCCTCACAAGGAATGGAGAACTTCAATGTGCTCCACTGCTGTTGGAGGGGACTTCTGTATGCATTCCTGCCACTACCACTGCTTCCCAAGGTCATCCAGAAGCTGCTAGATGAGAGGGAGGAACTGCTTCTAGTCGCTCCTTACTGGCCCAGACAGCCATGGTTTGCAGACCTCTGCAGTCTATCCATATCAACACCATGGAGAATTCTGCCGGACAGGGTCTTGCTAACCCAGGGATCCCTTCAACATCCGGACCCTCAATGGTTGCACCTGACTATCCGGAGGTTGAGTGGAGTTGTCTGAAGAGCGAACAATTTTCCAACAGAGTTATCGCCACCATCCAAGCCGCCAGATGCCTCTCAACAACTCAATTTACAATGCCACATGGTCCAGTTTCTGCAAATGGTGTACCAAGTCTCAAATTGATCCCATCTCTCCATCTGTGGCTCAAATCCTAGAATTCTTACAAGAGGGGCTTGACAAGGGATTATCACCTAATACGTTGAAAAGGCAGGTGGCAGCCTTGGCATCAGTTATTACTTGTGAAGTTCTACTATCTCTTTCCCATCACCCACGCATATGGAATTTCCTTTGAGGAGCCACAAATTTATGCCCACCAGCAGCAGTACACCGTTATCCCACCTGGGATCTTAACAAGGTCCTTGTTGTACTCACTAAGGGCCCTTTCGAGCCCTTGAAATTGTCAAGTCTCCAATTTTTGATATATAAAGTAATTTTCCTTGTAGTGATCACTTCCGCTCATCGTATTTCGGAACTTGCAACTTTGTCGATCAGACAAGATCTTTGTGTCTTCCATTCTGACCGGGTGGTTCTTTGTCCTGATCCTACGTTTATACCAAAATTAACTCTGCTTTTCACAGGGCACAAGAGCTGATACTTCCTAATTTTTGTCCCAGACCATCCCAAGGGTTGGAACTACAATGGCATCGGCTTGATGTGAGGTGAGCATTGCGAACATATATTCACCGCACAGCGACTTTCAGAAAAATGGAAGCCTTATTTGTGTCATTTCAACCCAACACTCAGGGATGCAAGGTCTCATCTTCTACAATAGGCCATTGACTATGGGCCGCGATAGCAAAAACGTATCAGGCTCAATCACTACAGGTGCCCAGGGGCATAACAGCTCATTCAACAAGAAGCGCCACAACTTCGGCAGTGTGGGCCACACAGGCACCAATAACTGAAATTTGTCTAGCTGCAACATGGGCCTCTCCATCGCCCTTCATTAGGCATTATAAAATAGATGTGTTTGCATCTGCTGAGGCCTCCTTTGGCAGAAGAGTTCTGCAATGGGTCCATAGGGACCCAGGAGGGGATTCCAAGCCAGACAGAGTCCCTCCCGTAGGACAGGACAGGCTTTGGTATGTCCCACTACTAGATGTTCTGAACAACTAATGGGAGAAAGGGCACACCCATTCTCTTTCAACTGTGAAGAGCATCCAGCCCCACCCTTTTTTCCATCTGGTGGGGTCCTGTTTCGGCCAACAAATTGTTAGGGCATTGAGGACAAGGGTGTTTATTTCTCTCATCTTCACCAAAACTGGGGAACGCTGGGGAGGAGTCCCAACAAACAACAAATAGAAGAAACCCTATGTGTCTGGTTGAAACAAATTCCACACACTATAAAATATAATCCTTATTTCATCAAAATCCATTTATTGCATCATGCACCATATTTTTGTTAAATTTTCAATAACTGTCTTTATGAGGATCTATTCAATTCATCATCAACAAATTATTTCAATTTATATTACTCTTATGTATGTTTCTCATGACATGCCCAATTTTCATTTCTGAATAAAAAAGTGAATAAAAGTATATTCTTATACACAACTATTTTTGCTCCTTTTATCATTCATTTCTCAACACCAAACCACAGACTATCCATTAATTTTATATTAGCATTTAGACATATTAAAATATTTACATCAATTTTCACAATTTTAGTAAAAATTCTACCAAGGTACACAAATCCAAACCTTCTCTAGAGCCCGCTCAGCCCTGGGAAACAATTTAAAAAGCAAAATCTCTCTAAACTTACTTAATGAGAACTGATAGAAAAAATGAGCAGGGGGCTAGAGAGACATATTTTGATCCTGCCAATAAACACCTGAACACTTCTCCATCTTTTTTTAATTTCTGACAGTAACAATCATAAAGAGAAACACAGTTTTGACAATCTGAAAGCAAATAAAGATTTTAATATGCACGTCCAACTTCATAGAGAATGCTATGTGAATAGATGTGGGAGTGGCAACTATAGACTTAACTCCCTATATATTTTTCAGTCTTGTTTGCTCAGAGGACTAGGAGAAGAAGAGCAAATAAAATCCCTGCAGAATTAGGATTGATTCACAGTATCGAAAGAGTAGCTGTTTAATAGATTGCATACATACATTTCTGAATATTAAACTTCTAATTGTTGATTTTTCTGAAGCTGTCACATTGAAATAATAATAATAATTTACTTGGTTGATACCTAGGATGCTGGCAGCAACTCGTAAACCATTAGAGCCAGTCAATGATATCTGTGATACATTTTTAAATGTATTCATTGTTTAATTAATAATGAGGATGATAATAATAATAAATGCAAAAACCCCAACTCTATTTGGAACTGCCTATATACTTGGATGTTATCTTAACAGTTCTTATGCCCTTGATTAAGACTTGAAATGTTAAGTTTTTACCAGTCCCAGACTGTGAATTGAATTAAAGATTAAATAATAACAATTTTTGGTACACATTTTTCTGACATTCCATTTTTTGATATGAATATTGTCATTTTTAAAAGGATAGAAGGAATTATAGAATTACGAAAAAGCTTTCACTTTCTGTTTGTACATGTATTGTTTCTCTGGTCCACTGCTGTTTTGATGCTTTGGTTAAAAACAAAACAATATAATAATAATAGTAGTAAAAGAGATACATAGCTAGATAGTCTCTATTTAATAGATCACAAAATAAAGTTATGTAATACCTTGTATTAACCATCAGGGATAACAATCTGAGTCTGTTATCATAATCCTTCAGCCACATGGGATTAATGACATCAGTAAGAGAAAATAATTTTTGTCAAGTGAGAAAAAATTATTCCATGGGAGGTACTTCTTTCTTACCTGTTTACTCTGTGGTTTCCAAATATGAACAGCAGAAGGTAAAAGTTAAATCCAACTTAAGGTATTACTACAATTGAAAATTAAAGCAGTTCTTTAGGATATTACAATAATATACAGATGTTCAAAGAAAGTGCCCTTTCTAAAGACGAACCCTATCCATTCCATGCGTCATACTCCAAAAGCAAATTGTAATTCCAAAATAATGTACACTTGATAAAATGGAATATAAAATAGCATTAAATCAATTTAAAATCAGAATAAACAACAACAAGGCTACCATAGAGACTCTATTATTCAATTTCATATTTCATTAAGATCCTTCATTTTTAATTTAAATTAGAGTACATTAAAATTTCCAAGCCACTACACCAGGCTGCCATTTATCTGGCAATTTTACATCTAGCTCATCACAGACTATAAACAATTCATTCATGATCAAGTGCTTACATTTTCAGGTTGTCATTCAGAGAGGTAGCAGTGCATATCATCAAAACCAAAAATTCCATGTATGTACTTGCAAGTGTGTGTGTGTGTGTGTGATGTAATACTGCTTTGAGTTATAAAAGTAGTAACTACAAGCACATAATTGTTATTTCAGCTAAAGTGGAGATAGAGAAGTAGAAAGCATGTGTACAAATGAAATAAACAGCACTACCTGTGATTTTTTCTTACTTCGATGTTGGAATCACAGTGTTCTTTATTATTTCAATGACCAATGCTCCATTCACTTACTGGGTTCCCTATCTGTTTTTGGGTGGTACAGACTTGTCAGCACTCACCAGAAATAGATGGTAGGATAGGATAGAAAGTTAAGGATTAATTCTGTATCACCTTTGTGTCTGTGGCTAATTCATAATCACTTTTGTTTCCTAGGCACATAGAACACATATTATTGGCTATGCATTGTGGCAGGATGCAGTTAACTAAGTGAAAAACCTTTGTCTATTCTTATAAGGTATTACTTATAAATAAAATATTACAGTTATAAAACCAGTTTTATTAATTAATGCTCAGGTCAGTTCCCATTTTTGGTATGTTTTCATGTACATAAAGAATATACAAACCAGCAACAAAATCTTCCATGATCATAAGTTACTGATAAATTATTTTGGTTTTTGAAATATGATAAAATATGATAAAATCGGTATACTGCAGGGTTGAGTGTTGAGTCCCTTACTCTATACTCTTTATGTGCATGACTGCATTCCCACTCATGCTACGAATACTATTACTAAATTTGTAGATGATACAATAGTGGGGGAACTCATCTCCAGGGCGAGGGATGTCTACTGTCTACTGAGGGATGTCTACTGTCTACTAAGATGAGGTGCACCAGTTGCTTTCATGATGTGGAGACAATAACTTGGTCTTCAACACCAATAAGACCAAGGAGCTTATTGTGGACTATAGAAGGAACAGATCAGACATCCAGCCCTTGTTTATCAATGGATACCGAGTGGAGCAAGTGGCCAGTTTTAAGTTTCTGAGTGTTACAATAAAAGAGGACCTGACCTGGAGTGTTCACATTGCAGCACTGGTCAAAAGGGCCTAGCAGATATTATACTACCTGAGACTTCTCTGAAAACAACTGAATGAAAAACTGCTGGTGACTTCTACCACTGCACCATAGAGAGTATCTTAACTTACTGCACCTGTGTATGGTTTGCTAATTGCACAGTGGCAGATAGAACAACCCTCCAGATAGGAGGGTTAATGTCATTGTCCAGAAGATCATTGGTTGCCCTCTCCTCTTTTTGGAAGACCTTTATAGCTTCCACTGCCTTGAGAAAGTTCAAAATATTCTCAAAGATCCATCTCATCCTGGGCACACGTTTTTTGAACTATTACCATCTGTCGTACAGGATAATAAAAACAAGGACAAATAGGCTGAAAAACAGCTTTTATTCCAGGGCAGTAACTCTATTGAATTCTACTGTATAGTGCAATATTAATGCAATATCAGGGGTTTTCAATTCAATCTATAGAATGTGAAGTATGTGTGTTTGTGTTTATTTTCATAATCATAATGTACACTGAAGACGATATTTAATTTTGTTGTATCAGGTGCTATGACAATAAAGTAAACTAAACTTAATATACTTAGGCAAACTGTTTGGCAATACCTTTATTTAAGAAATAAGGGCATTATTACAATAAATAGAAAATAGAAAATGCTCCCAGACATTGATAGATTGAAGACATATTTTTGTTTTTGGAAGTTTATAATGAGCCTTTTAATCCTTTTATTACAACTTCATTTAATGATAGCTACGATTCTGAAGGATGCAAAAAATTCTTTTCATTTTGCAAGCTATTTTTTGATTTTCTTATTAAAATTTACAGCAACTATTACATATAAACTAACATTGATAGCAATAGCATTTAGACTTATATACCACTTCACAGTGCTTTACAGCCCTCTCTAAGTGCTTTTGTGAAGTCAGTACATTGCCCCCAACAATCTGGGTTCTCATTTTACTGACCTCAGAAGGATGTAAGTCAACCTTGAGCCAGTGAGAATTGCTGCTGAACTGCTGTCAGCCACTAGTCAGCAATATTATGCTGCAGTACTATGTTACAGGGGTGGGATTCAAATTTCTTAACAACCAGTTATGCGGGTATGGCCTAATTTGTGGGTGTGGCTTGGTGGTCATGTGACTGGATGGGCATGGCTTGATGACTGGGCATGGCTTGGTGGTCATGTGACTGGGTGGTCATGGCTTGTATATAAATATTATAAATATGTATGTAAATATTGACATTTTTTATAAAAAAGAGAAACTATCCAAAAGCAGGCAAAGCAGGCAGGCAGATTGAGCTGCTCACAGAATCACAGATTAATTTAGAGATCTATCTACCTGCAATTGGCTACCTGATTCTGCACTGAAAAGCTTCAGTCCTAAGGAAGGTTCAGCTCTGCTTTTAGATTAGCTAGAAAGCAAGAAATCCAAAGATTTCCTGCTTTCTAGCTAATCTAAATCTTCCTGCAGAGCAGACCAGCTGATGGTTGGGAGAAAAAAAAGGAAAAATAGCAATTTCCCAACCAGGCAAGTTGGATGGCTAGTATGCCAGGTAAGGAATGAGTGACAGGAAGGGGAGGGGCCATCCAGTGGAGTGATTTGCCAGTTCTACGAACTGCGGACAATCATGTGTGTAATGTTTGCAAGAAATAATCAGCTGTGCTGCCTGGACAGCTGACAAGCTCTGTGCTCGGTTGCGAAATGTTTGAAAATCTTCTTGTTTCCCGCTTTTTCAAACTCAGATGTGCTGTGCAAAGCAGCTGATGAGGGAAAAGCAGGGAATAAAGGACAGCCTAGAGCCTGGGCAGGCAGGCGGGCCAAACACCAAACTGGTTCGGTGGTCAGCTGCTCTTCGCAGCTACAGGTTCTATACAACCAGGCCGAACTGGTATCATGCTATGTTCTAACCCCAGTGTCACCACAGCTCATAATGTTACCTTTAATTTTATTAGTACTATTTTTAATTATATTATGCTATTCAATCTAGTTTCATTAAAGGAAACATTAGCTATATATTATATTATTAATTGATCTGTTAAACATTCACTCAGAGAAAATGTATTTGCTCATAGTTGTCTATCCTAAAAAGCCTTTAGGATGAAACAGTTCAAATTTGAAGTTCTAAGTTTAACCCAAAATGGATTTTTTTATCAATCGAATTCACATTTGTTTATTTTAATTATTTGACAATGGCTTATTTTATTACCTATCAAGACTTCTTATAGATTTCATTAAGAATATCTTTAATTTCTTATGTTTAATGTGGAGTCTTTTGTCAGGCGATTGAGGAACATTATGGACATAATAGTGACATAGTACATTTTTATTATATGCTGATCGTATATTTTATTGATAATTATGAATTCTGTCTACCAAAATTTGTTGATGATATAGCAATAGCAATTAGATTTATATACAACTTCATAGTGCTTTACAGCCCTTTCTACGAGGTTTCCAGAGTCAGCCTATTGCCCCCACTAATTTGGGTCTTCATTTTACCCACCTCGGAAGGATGGAAGGCTGAGTCAACCTTGAGCTTGGTCAGATTCAAACTGCCAAACTGCAGGCAGCCAGCTGTCAGCAGAAGTAGCCTGCAGTACTGTATTCTAACCACTGCGCCACTGAGGCTTTTACTGCACCACTGAGGCTTTTATATAATCATTTCTAAATTAGGTTCTTTACTTAATTGGAGGATATGTCATATAAAGAATTAGTTTGTTAAGTGGATGAGAAAATGGGCTGCAATCTGCGGGACTATAAATTCTACTCCTACACAACCTGGATGGCTGTCTCTGAGCCCTAGGAAGAATGCAAGGACAAACCACTTCCAATAACGTTGCCTGGAAAACTGTAGGGACTTATCCAGGCAGGTCTTCATGGATCAATGCTGACTCAAAGGCATAAAAATCTCATATGTTTCCTTTTTTTAAAAAAAAGTTTATTTTGAGGTAATATATACATACAAATAATACTTAAGGAAGTTAAAGAGAGAAGGGAAGTGCAAAAAGAGATACAAGTGCAATAGAGTACAAAAAGAAAAATACAGCCTCAACTTTTTGCTTTATATTTCTAAATATTTCAAGCCATATTATTGTTCTATAACAAAAAAATCATTCTAATCCTCAAAATCTAAAAGTACAGTTTCATGGGTTTTTTTCAATTTTAAGTACAAAATCCAGAAGTGGTTTCCAAATGGAAACAAAACTACATAAATTCTTATTTTTAATTAAAACAATTGTTTTTGTGTCACTTTCTATGAGTTCTGAAGTATCTATACAGTCACGTAGATTCAGATAAGAGAAAGAATGTTTGTGTGTGTTTGTCTATATGCATATCCACCTTCTGAAGTACAGAAGATGATCTTACCTGCAGTTGATCGCAGAGATAAAAAGATATTGTATGAATGGACAGTTTCTCCAATTTTCTCTTTGTGGCAGTAATATAACCATAGTCCCTGGTTTCCTTAGTAACCCTTCCATATCAATTTTAAAGCAACAATCTCAAAGTAGTGTTCAGACAAATCTGAAAAGACATCATTCTGGCAGAAGTCTGTGTTAGTTCTTTTTATAATTCTATTTTTATTTATGTGTAAGAAAGATACCTGGCTTTTTGGCCAGTAGCAAATTCAAGAATAGGCAAAAAAAAACTGTCTGTCTGTCTGTCTGTCTGTCTGTCTGACTGACTGCGTATTCACTTTAAATGTGTATAATTTATATAGTATCGGTTATTTCTCCCAAAGAATTTCCCCCAAAAGAAATTGTTATACTTTCAGTGATATTGAGATAAATGGTAGAATGGCTAAGGTAAAAAAGGGACATTCTGGAAGTGACTTTTTTTCCTATACTGTACCCAAATAAGGAAAGGAAATACATCATGACCAATGAAATATAAATTGAATGTACATATTCTGTGCTGTTGTACTTAAATTACTAAGCTTGGCAATCCTGTGAAGTGATTTGAAAAGACAAATACAGGTATGCACACATTCCTTCAAGAGTTCAACATTGCAGTAAATGAAAGATTCATTGTAGCATAGTTCCTTCTACAGAAAGATATGTTATGAACTGTATTAAAAGACAAATTACCTCGATACTATTGTAGTACTACATTCTGAAATTTTGATATGTAGAATTTCCCAAGCCTCTTACGCATTCCTCAAGGGTATCTTTCAGTTAAAATCTTATTTTTGTTGCTCCCCATGGCACTGTTTTTATTCCTAAATAAAATAAATTGTTCTATTGTTCAAAGAAACACCAGTGTTATGAAATCACCAATTTTGTTCTCTATTGCAGTGCTATAAGTATTACATTTACAATGCTCCATCAGAAAAATAAATAAGCATCTATTTCCTTTCATACGGAATAGATGCTTACAGCAAAGAAAAGAGAAGGAAGCAAGGGAGGGAGGGAGGAAATTTTGACTTTAGGTTTTCATGATTAAATGGATCCTTGTCATAGAAATAACTAATACTTATTCTTGTTATGTAATTAAGAGGTTAACATTATACTTTTATTATGTAATAAACTGCATCAAAACATTTGGAAGGATGCTGCTTTTATCCTTTTGCTTTCCCCACTGTTTCCCTGCCTGTTTCCCCTTACCTTTTATCCCCATTGTCTTTATTTTCATTTGTATTTTACATAAAGAAAAAAAAAAAACCTAACAAAATTATTTTAAAAAAAGAAATAAATTCTGGTTTACTTTCTACTTTTAATTACTTTCATTATTTAAAAAACTGAACACTAGAGAAAACTAAACATTTAAGGTAAAGGAAAGTTTTACAAGGCTATGACATGTTGCAAAACATTATAACAATAAATGGAATTGAAGGAGACTTTCAAGTAATGGAATCAGAAAGTCTCCATAATACCAACACAATATCAACAATATCAACAATGATGTCTGCTTCTATGGGAAGACTCTATGTCCCAAAAATGTAACTGAAGAAATGACAGATGTAGAACAACTTTGTCTGACAAGTTAGAGATGTATCAAAACTAGACTTAAATGACAGGTCAAGAGAAAGAATATTTCAATAGATTTACAAAAGAAACTGACTGGTATTTTAAAATTTAAAAGAGAAATAAAAATGATAAACCAAAAAATATGACCTCAATATTTTTTCTTATTGGATTGGAAGCTTGTTTTTTGCAATAATTTTTAACAAAAGAAGCTTGTTAATACTCTGAAGAACTTCATGTGATGAAACAAAGAAGAAATGAAGATAAATTAAATCCTATGACAATATTTGAATTAACTGAAGATGAAGACTATTAGAAATAAGGGAAAGGAATATTAAGTTGGTTTATCTGATTACGGTTCAAAAAAAGTTTTTATTTGTAGCAAACTTTTTCTTTCCCTTCTTTTTCCCTTAAGTTTAGTTTCCATTAGATTTTACTATTATAAACTGGATGGATGGATAGATAGAATGGATAGACAGACAAATGATAGATGGACGGACAGGCAGATAGACAGATATATAGATAGATGTAGGTAGGTAGGTAGTTTTGTCCTTCATGAATCAGCTGAATGTTATTTTAAAGCCACCTTGATTCCAATATTAGAACATAAAAATAAGTTTCTTCTATGTAGATATTCAACATTTTGAGCTGATGCTCCATTATCACAAGACTTTCAGTGTGACTCTGTTTAATTTAAACAATTAGCTTAATAATAATTTATCATATTTATTAAATTTTATGGATGATAAATTTATTAAAGTGAACAAATGCTTTAAGCCAAACTAAAATTAGCTTCTGAGCTATTGATAATTTTACAATTAATAAAGTAAGATTGTCAAATTCCTCTGGTTCATGTTAACTTCTATAAATACAATATTTTCAAATATTAAGTTGTATACATTGAATTAAGTTATTTTTTTTTAACTTCTATTGATTTCTGCAAATCTGCTAGCTAAGACATATTACGAACATGCATTAATTATTTTATGTTCAGTAGTCTTATACAATTTTTGTCCAATCTCCAACCTTATTATATTGGAGAATATAAAGAAAAGGTAGCCCTGCAGTGTCGAGGGTCTCTGGAAGAAGTACATTATCTGGACCTGTTACTACTAAGTTTCAGGCCAGGATATAGCACCAAGATGGCATTGATCATGCTTGTGGCTGACATCTGATAGGATTGGGATGGAGGAGCTATAGCCATCTTGGTCTTACTTTATTTCTCATTCAAGGTTTCCTTCTGAATCAACTGATGGGGTAGGAACAAAAAGGTTCCCACCTCCCAGATTTGTTCCAGTTGATGTATAGAGAGGAAAAGTTCCACCATAGGCCCCTGATTTCTGGAGTGCCTCAATTCTCTCTCCATTCCTATTTAGCACCATTCAAGTTCACCATCAGCCATGGATGCTTACTGGATAATTTTGAGTTAGTCACTGACTCACAGTTAAGCCTAGAGTTTTTGTTAGGAAACATGGAGCTCCTGGAGAAAAAAGCAAGATATAAATCAAATGAATCACTTTTTAAAACATTAGCTTGTGTTAAGGGGCCTTTCATCAATAACCAAGCATCATGTTGATTATATTAAAACTATGCAGTATAAATGTTGAAATGTAATTGATTAGCTGATATTTCAGATTGTAGAATGCAGATTTTTTCATAAAAAGTATAAGCATTTCATTTGTGATTTTTATTTATTTACAGGACTAATATGGCTGCCTATCTCTACAATGACTCCAGGCAATTCACAACATTTCTAATATTACAAATAAAATGTAAAATAGAAATAGCGATTTAAAGAAATAAGAATAACTTGACAGTCCTATTTTTCTACTCTAATAATGTGATAAAATTTAAGCCTTTTTCTCTTTTTTCATGAGAAGCATAGAAACATCCATGCACATGTTTAAAGGAATTATACATATGATGAATATCTTCATTTACTTTGCTGTAAGATATAGTTGGCATTAAATTAATACTGTAAAATATCATGAATAACTATGTACACAGAGTCATTGAGAACTGACTGTCTTTAAATCTATATAAATAAATACATAAATCTGGACTTTAAGTGAACCTTTATCCATGATACTTGGCCATAAAGTCAAGAAATATAAATGGCAATGCAATAAATCTTCATAGTTTACTCTAGGGCTCTTGAAACTGCTTGCCAAGTAGCATAGCTTGAAAGTATTAGCAATTTACAAAAAGGTTATATTCATATGTCCCAAAGGTTTTTTTTTAATGCACTTAAAAATATTTTCAATGAATCACCTCATTTCAGCAGAGGATTTTGATTCATAAGCTGAACATGATGATTTAATATTTAGGAACATTTCTTTCAAGAGCGAAAATACCCATGAGTCTTTATATGTGATTGTGCATGCATACAACATGCAGAGACAGAAAGCTTCTTAGCATTTATTCAGATGATCTATTCATGGAGATATCCCTTGAGTGCCTGAGTGGGCAATGTACCACTTGCTCTGTGACCAGGATAGGCAGGGTTGAAAATTTGAGGCTTATTTTGGGGAGAAGAGAGGTTTTAGGGGTGGCTCATGTGTGAAAAGACAACATGGGTGATTTAAGCACAGTTTGATAGAATGATTATACTGCCAGTGATATTTTAATGTATTTTATTTATGCTGTCTTACCATTTGTTTCTCAGAAATCATTATACAATGTTGCTATGTATTTTCAGCAACTGTTCTTAATTTGAATTTTTAGATAGTTATTTTAAAAAAGGCATGTAAACTGTCTTGGGAAAACTTTGTTGATATTTAATTGTGAAATACCACATGTAGTTTTGGAAAGGGTTACATATAGACAGACACAAGAGTCTGCCTACAAATGTGTAAAGGTTGCTGTTGACTTTCATCTGAAATACATGATTGCAGGGTGGCAACAAATTTTGGAGTGTTTACAACCAGAATCTCTAGTGTATTTAAACTTTACATCTAAGGATACCATCATTTTCCAGGGATCTTACTTCAAATGGACAATTCAGCCAGCAAAATACTAAACTCTGCAATATTTCCTGGCTTTGAGGACTGAGCTACATCATGGATAATAGCTGTTCACAAGCCAATACCATTTATATTTACTCTATCATAATGTTGTAATCTCACAAACAAAAGTTGAGAGATGGCAAAGTATTACATTACCTGCCATTTGAGATTTGAAGAAAATGATGACTTTTCTAAAATTTTAAAAGGTTGATTGTTATTTGCCAAAGGTGCTTGGTAAAGAGCTACTTATAAACTTCTGCTTGTATTAAATTCTGTAAACAACAAATTCTGACAGCTAAAATATATTATTATCACACTGGTATCTCCTGAGTAGTGTTCTTACTATTTTTTGACAGGTGGAATTATGATACTTATTTTCTGATATGTAAGCCTGCAAAGAACTGTGAGGTAAAAAATCATAAAAATATTCCTTAGCTGTATGCTTCTGAGAAAGGCAAGAAAGGTTAAACACATTTACCCCAAAACTTCTAATTATTTCTATGAAAAACAAGCAACATACATTTGCCTAAGATGAAGGAAAAAGAGTTTCCATCATGCACGTAATTACAATTAATGTGCTGATTGAGGTGAAGTTTAAGTGTCTAACCAATCACTAGATACAACTGATCATACTTTAATGTCCTTCCAAACTGTAACAATTAGTTGAAACATTGCTAATGAAACATTAAACAATTAATTTTTTCAGCTTCACTAGATATTGACTGATACCTTTCCTAGCAGGATGATGTCTCTGAGAAGATAGGCAACAGTCTATGGAAATTTCTAGAAGTTCTGTTCTTGACTTGAAAAAGATATATAATATACAGAAACTATTACTGAATGGATTTTGAAAGCTGAATGAAGTGATTTTAGAAGTGTGAGGCAGAAAGGCTCCATGTGGTTTGCTTGATGTAGATAGTAAAATCTTATTGTGCTTGCTATCAGGATGGCAATGATTCTGCTTGAGTTTGCCCCTTGATTGGTCTTAGAGCTTATTCTAGAAGACAACATGGACAAGCATTTGATGATTTATGGAAGGTTTTATTGCATCGAATCCAAGGAAATGAAAGTCATATTTTTCATGTATTTATCCTTGACCAAGGGTGGATTCTTCAAAGGCCATTCCATACCAAATATCAGTGTTGTCATCATTAGCTTTTCTAGCAATATGAGATTATCTATAGATATAGATAGATAGATGATAGAAAGATAGATGATGGATAGATATGCTGCAATTTAAATTGCTGACAGAAAAGAATGCTGTTGAAATGCACAAAATAAACTATACATTTAGAATTTGCATTATAGGTGATGTTCAAACAGTGATTATTTTCTGTTGGAAATGAAATAATTGGAAATACTTTCTCAACCTTAAAAATAAACTTTGTGCTACTTTTAAAGACTATTTAAACACAGGGTGGGGGTGAATACAAATACTGTTTGATTATATTTTTAATCTTTTTTTCTAATTTACTGGATCTCACATCTCAGAAGGATACCATAAAAAATTACAATTATGTATTTGAAAAGTACCTTTAAAAAAAAGAATGTTTTAGTACTTTACTCTTTTTTGTTTTAATTGTGAGAAAAATGTGAGAAAATTTTTTTCTCAGATGTGAGAAAAAATATCTTTCTTTTAACTAAAAGCAATTAGAAAAAGAATTGAAATATCCACTGCTGTAGCCATCAGGCACATATTCAAGAAAATGGACCAAAATATTAAATCCCTATTTGAAAGGCACCTTTTCCTCATAATAAATATTGTATGACTCACAGTACAGAAAAGCTATGAAGGTCAAAAAGAATTTTTCTTGTTATGGTATTTTGGGAAGGTAGAAGTCACAAACAATTATTGCTGGTCTTACCCTTTGGTAGTAATTTTATAGAAGTGGGATTGATACATGTTTTCCTGTGATTTGCTTTGGGCCAAAGGAAAGATGGTCAAATTAAAGTTTATTATAGTAGAAAAAGCTGAGACCATTTTTAAAGTTGGAAAGATATTATGATGGATGTGTTTTTCACATATTTTAAACTGTTTATCATTAAAAACTACTGGAAACACTAAGTTCTACTTTTAATGATTTTCAGAATAAATATATAAATCCTTGGAAACTTAGGACTTGATAGATGAATAAAAATGCCCAATCCATTCTAAACATGGCTCTGTAACAAACTGTAATAATAATATATTTTCTTTGCAATATTTAACCATTGTTGATGTCTTTTTCTTTGCCACAAAACATACAAATTTAAAAATATGATAACTACTTTGAATCTTTTTTCCATCTTAATCATTATTATCTTAACATCTTTCTTGCTCTTTTCTTGACCTGTCTGATTTTTTTGCATTGTGTGGCATATAACATGATTAAGACATGCAACCACATAAATAAATTTATTCATAATGATCTGTGTCTAACATCTGTCTTACATCTTTTCCAATCATCACCACTATAACTGAATCTATCCACATTGTTGGTGGTTGCCGTCCTCTCTTTTTATTTACCATTCCCAGTTTAAGAACCTTTTCTAGAGTTCTGGATCTTTAAAAATATCTCTGAAATGAGATAACATTTATTATAATTGCTTGTTGGAACACAGTTATTCTGAATGAGGCAGCTTGGTTTAGTGCAGCGGGTGTCAAACTCATGGCACACATCTCACATACTGGCCCCAACCCCGCCTGGTTTAGCAAAGGGGGAAAAAGTCCCAATACATCATGTGACACTGCTGTGATGATATGAGTTTGACACTTCTGATCTAGTGGTTAGAGCATCTGGCTAAAAAGTGGAAGTCCATGAGTTCTAGTCTCTCCTTAGCCATTAAAGCCAGTCGGATGACTTTAGGCCAGTCACACTCTGTCAGCATAATTCACCTCACAGTATTGTTGTGGGGAAAAATAGGAGGAAAAAGGTGTGTTAGATATGTTCACTGCCTTGAGTTATTTGTAAAACACACACACACACACACACACACACACACAAACACACACAAATAATTATTCTGTTCTTATTTAAGTAATTTTAGTTCTATTCCCATAACTTGATTTCTTTTACTGATAGGTTTTTCTTTTTATTTGTATTTAAAATTATGAATTTTAATTCATAATATAAATCTTAGTATTGAAGTTGCTAAATATATTATACACTTAAAGCATGATGTAAAGTCTAGCAATTGTTTACTTCAGCAGTGTTTAAAAATATGAGCAATTATTTTAGCTTAACAGCCAAGAAGCTTGAAAAATTCTACAATGAATGACATGCTCAAATTTAGCTACCATTAATTAGCTACAGTAATACCTTTTTTCCCCTAAAAATATTAGCTTTGGCTGTATAAGTTAGGGCTGTGAGGCAAACAAAATCCTTCTGTTGGAACTGCTAAGATAGCAAAGCAGCTGCGGATGCAGGCATGTGGAGCCCCCTGGGAAAGCAATGGCACTGAACCTTCTGGAGGATAAAGATGCTTCAATTATTATGGGAGGAGAGATTTCACTCAGGCAGTGTACTTTCCAAGGTGTGTCATTAAAAAAATATTAATTACTAGCTTTAGTGCTACTAGTTGTTTTTCAAGAGACTCAGAACATCTTGTAGCAACTGCAGGTTTACTGCTTTTATTGGTTTTCTGCTGAATCTAAAGCTTTAAATCTTTTACTCACTCACATCCATACAAACCCCAGTTCTAAACCTACCTGGACAGATTATGTAGATTTGAGTTCTAGGAGAATTGAAGAAGGAAACTCATGGCTTGAAGTACCATCACTTTAAACCATGAATTAGACAAGTCCATTCTTTTTGCAACTTTTGGCTCTTTTGTACTTGAGTGCTTGTACCTTATCCAGTTTGACATGGGAACTACTCTTCTTTTGGGAAAAAAATCATATTTTTAGGGTTGTGTGTATGTATACTTTTGAGTATATATATTTTTTAAAAATTGCTTATAGGTTTTTTTAAAATTTGTACAGTAATTGATACTTTTCCTTCCTTCCTTCCTTCCTTCCTTCCTTCCTTCCTTCCTTCCTTCCTTTCTTTCATTTCTTTCTCTCTCTCTTTCCTTCCTTCCTTCCTTTTTTATTTTCCATTATATAAAAAAGATAATATTTATTGTGTCACACTTCTTTCTTTACTTCATATTCTGAATAAATTTATACTAGGTTTGCATTTTGATTCCTTTTAGAAATGCTTTAATAGCTACAATATTTATATTACTATCCAGAAATGAAATGTTTGTTGGAATCGATATTTGATCAACGTGTGTTGCACTAAATAAATTTCTTTAGTGGAGACATTTAATGACCAGTTTGGCCTCATGGTTATGGCACAGTCTAGAAAACTGAAGATCTTGAGTTCTAGTCCTGCCTCAGCCAGCTGGGTGATCTTAGATCTTCCCTTCTCAGCCCAACAAGTCAACCCACAGACTGTTGCTGTGAGGAAAATAGAAGGAAGAAGGTATGTTGGATATGTTTGCTGCCTTGAATTACATATAAAAATATAAAGGCAGGATACAACTAACTAACTAAATTTATTAAATTTAATTTCAACTGGCAACATATAGTTTTGCTTACTAGAATAGAAAGGCTCACTTCTAATGCATTATATATTTAGCTCTTATATAATTCATATTTTTTCATCAACTGTCAATTTTCACATTACAATCTGATACTGATATTTTAGAGATGTGAACAATATACAAGAATGAAGAAAAATAGGAAGAAAAAACCTAATAAATGGAGATTTTTTTAAAAAAGAGATAGAAGATAATGGGAACGAATAAAAAATAGCATTAGATAAATATACACTCATCGTATTAATTCAGGGAAGCAACAACCCTCAAGGCACAGAAATGATATAAGAAATAGTAAGCAAAGAAATTGAGAACAATAAATGGAAGAGAAGGACAAGAAGAAAGGATAATGATAATAGTAAAGGAAAACCTAAAATCTAGCATTGATTACATTTCTCCATTTCTTTCTACTCCTGAAAATCACATTGTTTCTGTCATATTCATAAATTGCTTTATTGTGCTTTTTAAAAACAATTTCAGAATTCTCTTTTTGAAGATGTCATCAGCTCCATCCAACTACAACTTTCCCAGTCTTCACTTTCTTCATATATTGTTATTATTGCAAAGTATTAATACAAACAACCTGACTTCCTCTGTTTGAATGTGGCATTTCAATCCTATTTACATCATATATATATATTATACCTACAGTGAAATACATTAAGAAAATACTATACATTTTATGTAACTTGCAACTTGTACCTCAGCCTTCATTAAGAAAAGAAATCTGAATATGTATCTGCATGTTGGTTGAATATGCTTATAGGAAAAATTAATTATTGTTCTTGAGATCACTTTTAATGATTTTGAAAATTCAATCAATGATCAATGATATTTATTTGGTTATCTTTGCACTTATATACAGATATTGATTACTTTTTGCTCTCTCAGAATTAAGTCTAATCCTCTAAATTATATCAAAAATTATCCAACTTTGAATATATCTAAGTTAAAAGGTCAATGATCTACACCAGATTTTTTTTTATTTCCTTTACATATTGGTAGCATTTTTACTTTCTTTTACCAACCAATTTAAAACCAATATAAACTTACAATAAAAGACAAACTGATTGCTTTCAGACTTCTTTTACAAATTAATTGCAAGTATATTCGTATATAGACAATAATTGTTGTGATAAAGCAACACATGCTGCTAGTTATAAAGTATCACAGTATCAACAGTAGAGACCTTCAAATTTCTAGGTTCTATCTTATCACAAGACTTAAAATGGACACCTAACATCAAAAACATCATAAAAAAGCACAACAAAGAATGTTCAAATCAGCAAGCTCAAACTGCCCAAGGAGCTGCTGGTACAGTTCTACAGAGGAATTATTGAGCCTGTCATCTGCACTTCTATAGCTGTCTGGTTTGGTTCTGCAACCCAACAAGACAGACTCAGACTCCAGAGAGTAATTAGGACTGCAGAAAAAACAATTACTACCAATGTGCCTTCCATCAAGGACCTGTATACTGCAAGAGTCAAAAAGAGGGCTGTGAAAATATTTACAGACCCCTCACATCCAGGACTTAAACTGTTTCAACCCCTTCCCTCAAAAGGACGCTACAGAGCACTGTACACTAGAACAACTAGACACAAGAACAGTTTTCCCCAAACACCTTCACTCTGCTAAACAAATAATTCCCTCAACACTGTCCAACTATTTACAAAGTCTGCATTACTATTACTATTAATCTTCTCATCACTCCTTATCACCCATTCCCTCCACTTTTGACTGTATGATTGTAACTTTGTCACTTGTATCCTTATGATTTATATTGACTGTTTCCCAGTATTATTTGATTGCTTATTGTACCCTGTGATTATTATGTTATTAGTGTTGTACCTGATGATTCTTGACTCTTGATTCTTGACTCTCATCTTTTCTTTTATGTACACTCAAAGCATTTGCACCAAGACAAATTCCCTGTGTGTCCAATCACACTTGGCCAATAAAGAATTCTAGTCTATTATAGCAAACACAATCGGTGAATGTTCTCACAACCTAGTGTACAAGATCTGAATATATGGTTTACAAAAAAAGAATTTGATTAGATTAATTTTTCAAAGATCAGATTTTTTAAAAAAATTAGAAAACCAATTAGATACTTTGTGGCAGCTGTACTTGGAGTAAACACTGCATAATATAATAAAAATACCCATAAACACATTTTATGCTCACATACACATATTTCTGGAACTTAGAATGTATGTATTTGTGGCCAGGTTTTCATACTCCAATCCAGTATACTATTTGATGTAAAAGAACTATATATCTAAATCAATCACTAGAACTGTAGTTTCATAAACATTTCAACATTTATTGCCCTAAACAGAAAATAACAAGCAGTAGAAACATTCTCCTTTAATCCTAATGAATAACCTTTAAATTTGTTTCAGTTGAGTTATCACCATCTTAGCCACTTCTATAATAAACAAGATAAAGAAAAAGAAAAAAATAAAGAAAAAGATAAAGAAGTCCCTCTGGATTTTACTCTGTTAGCCATTGCTAACTGTAGGGAGTGGTGCTCATCTCCATTTCAAGACCATTGAGCCAGCACTATCTAAAGACATTTCTGAGGTCATATGGCCAGCATGACTTCATGGAGCACTTTTACCTTCCAACCAAAGTTGTACCTATTTATCTACTTGCATCTGCATGCTTTTGAACTGCTAGGTTGGTAGGAGTTATAGAGAGGATGGGATCTTACCCCATTCATTGTGTGGCACTCAAGTCTCGAACCTGCCAGCTACATGTTTTTAAGACTAGATTTTTTTTTATTTTTAAAAAAAGAACCTTTACAAACTCAAGCTGATTTTGCTATAAGTCCTGAGAATGTAAGAGACAGGGAAAGAAAAACATATTTATGTCTTGGAGATTCTTTTATTATATCTTATTTCATACTCAGAATACTTAGCCAAACTCTTGAGAAGTTATTTCAAGTTCTACACTAAAGTAGACTTTCAGTCATGCTTGAGGGATCGGCTTCCTGTCTTGACCATTTCAAAACATGACACCTTCCAAGATTTAAAATCAGGAGGTTATCAAGACTCTAAATAGAAGAATATAGAGAATGCATATAGGATTGTAGGCTCTTTCCCACAATTAGCTCCTGGGATCATTTTTCTTAATCTTCTCATCATCTTTAAGGGGAGCTGTATGGGTGATGTGGATAGAGTAGGAATCAAGGGGTAATCAGACCCCTCGGACCCTGGTGACTGTTTTTATGTGTCTCTCTTAAAACCTTGATGCTACATTTTCTGTTACCACAGCCATCTTAGTGTTTCTTCACCATGCTTTTTCTTCAGCATCTTTTTCCATGTATAAGTAATTCTAATGCCCTTTCTTTGCTCTTATCTTCACCTTTACTGCAATGGTTTGTCTATCACCATCTTAGTTTTGATTCTTTCTCTTGGTTTTAGGTAATAGACAACTACTTTTTATTTTCTTATAGGTCTATGGTCAACTTCTGAAAACCAAAATTTCTTCTGTGAAATCTAAAGTGGAGTGAAAAGCGACATAAGAGCCTGGAAAGGTGAATGAATAAATTCTGATCTTTCAAAATGATGCTAGTGCAAAACAATGATTCATGTTTAACATGGAGATCATTAGCACAAAAAAGGCTATCCATTTGATGATCCAAAATCAGCATTTAAACATATTATGGAACATACTATATTTACAATCTAGAGTATTAAAGAATAAGTTCTGGACCATGACTCTCTGTCAGTGCTTTAAGTTATGGCATTTATTTATTTATTTTAGATTTTTATCCTGCCTTTATTACTTTTTAAATAACTTAAGATGGCAAACACACATAATGCTCTTTCCTCCTTCTCTTTCCACAACAACAACCCTGGGCTGAGAATGATTAGCCCAAAGTCATCCAACATGCTTTCATGCCTATAGTAGGACTAGAACTTGCAGTCCTCTGGCCAGCACATTAATCGATACACCAAACTGTTTCTGATTTATGTCTCTATATCTTTCTTTATAGCTTGATTTTTTTCTATTTTCTTTTCTTATTAAACATTTAGCTTTTTTCTGTTATTTCTTATAATTATACTTTTAATATGATTATAATTCATTTAATATAATTGTAATCATTTTCAATTATGCTGAAGTTATACTTTGCTGTTATACAGGCACTATTATGGCACAGACGTCTACCTTTTAAATTCTATTTTGTAAAAATTAATAGGTTCCTTAGGGATAAATGAATCTGCATTTTATCTAGCTAGATTAGAGTAGAAAATATTAGGATAAATAAACAAATGTAATCTTCCACCTAGTGCCTCCAAATGTGTCAAACAATTCCTAATGATCAGGGAAACTGGAAAAATTTGGTGTTATGCCTATTCTTTAGTATTAAAAGATTAGCAAAAGAGAAATGAGATGGGAAATAAAGCTTTCACTCCTTTAAAATTGTATCATCACTTTTTTTAAAATAAAAAATGGCCACTGTTTATCCTAGCTAGAAGAGTGTGCCAACTTTATTGATGTGTTTTCCTAAGAAAAACAGAAGGGGGAAAAAGGTATTGCCCTGAGAAAAACAATTCTTATGACTTATAACACAAACATGCACTTCTCCTGGGGGCAGTTGTCGAACTTACCTTCTATATTACTAGGATTTTGTGGAGAAAACAGGATCTCATTCCATACTTCTATTATGTTCGAAACTGTATAAGTAATACTTTCTTAGCTACTAAAACTAGATCAAGCAAAAAAAAAAAAGTCTATTATTTTTCAGCCTTTCAGAAATCCCAGAAAAATGATTGCTTTTTTCCCCTAAGGAAAGAATCTGTAATGTCATTGATTATAGTTCAATAATATATGTATAACATCTGCATCTATTGCAGCACATTTCTAACAACTATGACAACTGATTGAATGATTTCTATTTATATTTGTGAGTGAAATCCTATATGTATAATACCTTGTGCGAGGAAGAATGCAAATTTATGCATGGTTTGAAATGACATTTTTCATTCTAGAACCAATATATTCTACCATTCCAATGAGTTTTTCTTTTTTTTCCTTTTTTAAAAAATATGATTCAATTTGAATCATGTTTTTAATGACATGGAAAAAATAAAGAGATTACGTTATGATGAGGCAGTATTTTTTTTTTAGCACTAAATGAAATACTTGAAGCTAATTTTTAATTATAAAAAATAAAAAAAATAAAACAAGCAACATACAGTGATTCTAAGTGAAGAATAAAGGAACTATATGCAAACAAAAAAAAACATTGGTGATAATGATAATAATCACTGAAAAGTGAATAATTGATGAGGCAATACTTGGAGATTTTATAAATATCTACAACAATCTTATTAATATAAATTTACATATATGTACATATGTATATATGTTTTCTTAAGTTTTCGCGGGTACTTACATGTATGGCATTCAGCTTTGTTCGGGTATTTTCCCACGTCATTGTAGTTGTGCTTTTAAAGTTGTAGCAACGTTTCGGCAGAATCTCATCTGCCATCATCTATAGAAGCCTGATGATGGCAGATGTGATTCTGCCGAAACGTTGCTACAACTTTAAAAGCACAACTACAATGACGTGGGAAAATACCTGAACAAAGCTGAATGCCATATATGTATATATATGTATACATATACACCTACATTCCTGCTGAGAAATATGAGATGTCTAGAGACAGCCCAATCAATGAAAAGTTTTTATAAAAAGTAAACTATATATAGGCAATTTGGAAAAACATGAAGCAATAGAACGAACAGGACAACAGACTACAAAAAATTAGGAGAAACAATAGCAATGAAAATACAGTTTGCCTACATAAAATCACAGTAATAAAGTACTTTGATTATCAAGTGGTTTTCAGTTCTTTTCTCCATGACAATGTAACCGAAACCTGTTCTTTCAAGGATTCTAACGCTGCTTCATCACCACTGTAACTAAGTCTGTGCACCTTACTGCTGGTGTCCACTTCTTCTATTGTCTTTCAGCTTAACCAGAATTTTTAAAAGAGCTGGTCTTTACATAATGTGCCTGAAGTGGGATGATTTGAGCTTAGTCATTTGTTCCTCAAGGGGGAACTATGGGTTGATTTGTTCCAGTGAGTCATTGGTTTGTTTTCTTGGCTGTTCAGAGTATTTTCAGGAATCTTCTCCAACAACAAATTCAAAAGTGTCAATATTCTTTCTAACCTGCTTCTCCAAAGTTCAAATAAAGAATCAAAATTGTATTAAAGTTTAAAAATGTTAACAAGTCTTGATAAAATGAAAAGACCTTCACCGTGTACCAAAAAATAAAAATAAAAATTCCTCACAAGTATATAGCTTTAGGTGTGCCTTTCTATAGAAGATAGCACTACTGAAAATTATTTTCCATTTATACTGTTCCATTTTCTTTCTCTTTACATTAATTGAACTATATTCTTCAGAAGGACTAATTTGCAGATCCTTATTTCCAAAGGCTTACTTCTTTGAAAAGTACTTTTGTCATAATCTGAGCAAGATTTAGCTCCTGTCAAAACTAGCATTATATAGTGATGAATTAAGTGGATATAAACAGAGCCTCTCCTCCTTAGGATTACAGTAGAACCTCCAGTGACTACCGTAATCCATTCCAGGACTTTGGTCTCAACCCGATTTCGTTGTGAAGACTGTGCAAGACTGACTGACCTATTTCTAGGTCAGATATGCTGTAATTATTTAGCTTAAGTTTCTTTTTTTAGTTTTTTCCAAGGGTTTCTGTGCATGTTTCTGTGTTCAAAAAAACCAACAGGATAACCATAACCAAATCTTAAATCTTGTTTATGTCTGTTGCACATGCTAGGCTGTGGCTTTGATTGCATTGTTGTAGTCAACATCTTGATTTTTTTATAAGGGAAGAAGGTCTTTTTTAACTCCACTGAATTACTGTAAAATACAAATAATACTACGATATACAAATAATAGTGAAGTACATTGGTATTATACAACAGAAACTGGAACTTTTTAGAACTGTGATGATTACAGTAAATTAAAACTTTCAAAGTAGAACAATAATGTTGTGTTAAATATGAATGTTAATTATAAATGAACAGAATTGCCTAAGTGTGCAGTTAATGCTTGACATTGAAATAAGGTGAAAAATGTAATATAAAAAGCTTATAACTTTGGACTTCATACTAAAGTCTCTAATGTATTATATTATTTTTATTTATGAATATTAAAATGGAGGGAGGAAAAAGAAAGCTCATTGGAAAATAGACAGGTACATAATTTCTAACTTTGCACTCCAACTAATTTATAAAGATTTAAACCTCCTGAAAAACCATAGAGTAAATGTTTGCATTTGTCTTCCTACATGATATTTGCCATTCTTGGAAGATGGAAGCCATTCTTGCTTAAATTTCTATTTGACTCTTTTGACTTATTTCATAGATTCCAAAATTAGGTATGCAACAGAAAGGAATAATGCTGCTTTTATATAGGCTGCTAACTTATATAAATGAAAAAAACTGAAAGTAAAAGGTCTCAACACAAACTTTCAAAGAACTCTATCCTTGTGCTATCAAAATACAACATATCACTGCAATTTACAAAAATCCTTTAAATTCCTGATTGACAGTAGAAAACTTTTCATGTAGATCTTAAGAACTTTAATCTTTCGAAAATATTCCAGGGTAACTAAGGAAAATTTTGATTTGTACTGTTAGATATAAATTCCGGCTTTTCATTAATCTGTAAATATAGTCTAAAACAATTTGCATTTAAATAGGTATTTTTGATGTTTTTGAAAAATAAGTGCCAACCTAGATTATATTTTCCCAGCTAATATGCAAGCAAATTCAGCTACCTGTCTAAATGAAAGTAAATGAGCATAAAAATGAATATGTTATTAAATACTAAAAAATAAATACATTGGGGAAAACTGCATAGTATCTTTTTTTAAAAGTAGAAATACATATATGAATTTTCTGAGTACAAAAAAATGAGTACAAATACATGCATATTTTGTTTTACATGAAAAATATGAATATGAGAGTGGAAAATTCAGTCTAATATATTCATTCTTTTGATATAACTTTATATTAATTTGTGTTTGTGCATCACATTTTTGAAATCTGTTTTATACTTCCCATCTTTGAGGTAAATACATTTTAGAATTAGTTGTCATATGTACTCACTAAGGCTTCTGTGTAAGACTTCCTTTTTGAAAATATATATTCAATTTTCGGAAAGATATATATTGTAATGTAAGATTAATTTTTCCAAGGCAGAGGAAGCATGCACATATACTTACCACATACATAGAGCTAAGCAAAGCCTTGCTTTTTATACAAGTATAAAAATGGCATGCTTTAAATTGCTGTTATTTGAACATGATGACAAATAAATAATAAATGGATGAGACCATAAAACTATGCCTTAGAAACATAACATGTTTCTGCTGCTGGAATATTGCTTTTATGTACTTTCTACATCTCACCTTTACCAGTTGGTAATTTAAAAGAAATTTGGGAATATATTTATTACTGCTTATAATTGCTTCAGAAAAACACTATTTGCCAGCACAGTGCAATTTACAAGTTCAAAAGATATTACACAGTAGCATTTATTTAAGTGATGTGCTCTAGTAGCAGTTTTAAGAAATCTTTAGAAAGATGTGTGGCAACAGAGGAACATGTAAAGCAGATGCATAATGGAATTGTTGGCAGTACAGTAGACTTTGAAATGTTAGCCAGTTCATATTCTTTTTCTGGCTGTAAGAAAGGTCTTCCCACTTGCATCCATAGAAAATTTTCTTCTGAAGCTAATTTTTGCACAGGTGAGGACTGGTTTTTCTTTTTCTTTTGTAGTAAAAGTACAGCTGGAAAGGCAGGAATCAAATCTTGTATGTCGTAGAATGCAAAGAAATTATCCTTCTTCAGTCATGCTGAAGCAGAAAAAGATAGGTATGTGAAGACAGAACTTTAAATTTGTAAAGTGAATTTGTTCACTTCAAAATATTTTTTCTATTTTTTCTTCAACTTATTCTTTTTTCTTGCACTTTTTGTTTTCTCTTTGATTTTTTCTTCCTTACCTTATCTATCTTCTTTTTTTTAAAGTTTCAATAAAAATCATTAAAAAATAAATTCCATTTCTGTTCCATGTATCTATTGACCTAACCACTGAGCTAAAATCTTTCTTCCTGATTTGTAACTTTAAAAGAGCACCTTTAAAAAAAACAAATACTAGGAATCATCCAAGTGTTTTAGATCACTTGGAATATGAATTCTCCAATTTCATTGCAGTGCATTTATAAAAAAACTAATTGCAGAAAAATGTTATGACAGTAAACATGACAAGAAGTCATTTTAACCTTCTTATGTGAAAGTTGAAATGCCATATGACTGATACTTGACTTTTGTAATGCTTTACAAGACACAGCCATTCTAGAATATTCATATATTGCTGTAATATTTTGTTTTAAATATATTCTTGAAAAGCCATCTGCAGAACAGATGTTCAAACTGCCCTTGACTTAAAGAGAGGCAGTTCATTTTATATATAGCTGCTTGTCACAAATATCATTTACATAGAAATTGCTAAGTGTACATGAATGACCAATGTTTATGCAAAGATTCACAAGGCAAACATTTTCCTCCTTCCACCTTTTAAAATTATTCTTTACAGTGTGCTGTAGTATTGAGATAACTTGCAATACACATATTATTTGCTAGTCTCATGCATTGTGCATTATCAATATATCATTAAACAATGTTATAATCATTTAAGATTTTGTGAGCTTTTGAAAAGCAGTAACATGTTTTTTACATGCATTGCAGACATACATTATCAAAGACCAAAATTTATAACAGAAGGAAAAGCAAATCTACAGAAAAAAGACATGGATATACATTTGAAGAGAACATAAATCAGCTGCATCTGCTTCCAAGAAAGACACCTGAAGCTCTTTACTTGCAATGATTTTTTTAAAAATGAGATAAGGAAATATGATTAATGGTAATGATTAATGATAATGACTTACTCAAAAAATCAATCATGCTGGGAATGATCAAGGCTAAAGAAGAAGGAGCTGCTTTAGCATCTGCTGGCTGGACCCTATAAAAGATGATACTGACATGACCATGGCAGATCTGAAAGAGGCAGTGAGAGACAATGGGACATGGAGAATGCTGATCTATACAGTGGTCAAGGGTCAGACACGACTGAATGAGTGACAACAACGATGATGACTAATGATAAGAGAAAGAGCAGTTAATTATACTTGTATGAACTAGTCAGTTATTTTCCAGGTGTAGTTCAAGCTATTGGTTTAGCTATAAAATTTTATGGGATTTGGGTACCATTTCTTACAGGACTTCTTCTTCATGCAAATTTTAATATGACTGTAAGCTGCCTAGAGCTTCCACGGCAACATGAGCAGCATAGAAGTTCAATAATATAAAATAAATGAAATGAAATGATAAAAATAAAATTATATATACACACACACACACACACACACACATACATATATATATACATATACATATACATACATATATGTGTGTGTGTGTGTGTGTGTTTGTTTTCTGAGGTTCTCACGGGTATTTGTATGTGGATCTTTGGTTATTCGGGTTTTCTCTAGCACAGAGCCGAAGACACAAGCCTGAAGATGATGAATGAAACTTCACCGAAACGTTGCCTAGATACTGCCAATTTTACGCGGGAGAAAACCCAAATAACCAAGAATCTATCTATCTATCTATCTATCTATCTATCTATCTATCTATCTATCTATCTATATATATATATATATATATAAAAGTGACATGCCACTCATGCATCTTCACAAAATCTCTAGCATTGTAAAGCCTACAAACTTGAAATTTGGCACGTATGTTTCTCTTGGCTTCTCACTAAGAAAGGATTTTTCAAAATGACCATCACAGCATTAGTATTTCATATATTATTATTAACACGCTCTGATGCAAAGGAGTTCTACTTCTCCTCCCCACCTGAAAAGAAATTTCTTCCAAATGCAAAACACAAGCATAGGAGAGGAATTTCAGTTTCAATTTTAGTTTCACAGCATCAAGTAGCTTTATTACAGAACAGTTGAGCTAAGCCATGCCCAGGCTTCTTGTTGCCTCCTTCTTGTTCACACAACAAATACTCTTTCAGTTTGCAAACAGCCCTCAACTCTCTCACACACTGACAGAATGCTAGCCAGATGAATACCGATGGATACTGGTAGGCAGAGGCAGACTTTTTTTCTTCTTATATTCCTCCCCAAAATCTAACCCCGACCGCATAATTTCGTGGCGAAGCATGGGTATCAAGCTAGTAAAATAATAAATAATAAGATAAAATAATAAAATAAATAAAATATAAAAATGAATATGGATAGAAGGGAAAAATGAATGAATGGGCCTCAGTTATGTTTGTTTCCCTGTTGCAATCACCATGCTTCCCTCTTAAATTTTTAAATTTTCACTTTCATTATTGGCAACCTAAGAATTTTCTGTCTGATAATTTTTGAAGAATGAATGGTCTCTCTTGTGGATATTGCTTTTATGGTTGTTTGTATTTGTATTAGCTTTTTGTGATATAAAACATTAGTGGTAATTTTTTTAAAAAATCAAGCAAACAAAGTGAAAGTTGTGGCTTATACAATAAATGAGTCCACAATGAGATTTAATTATATTAAAATTGCATTCTATTTAGCCTTTATCCTGACTGGCATGGAGGGAAAACTCCAGCTCCTTGAGAATAAGCTTTGGTTGCAGCAAGTGAGAATGTTGAGTCTTGGTGTCTGCTAAGCTTACAGGCTGCAGTGACGGTAAAGAGGGGAATTGGGGGTGATGGTGGATGCAAGCCAATGACAGACAGAAAGCTAAAGGCAAACAAAACTGTGGCTAAACTTCTCTATTTGGGTTCGTAAAGACTTTACCATTCTTCATTGCAACCTTGCCTTGAACCAGCTTACTGAAATGCCTGGAAGAATTTAAAAGAGCTAGATATTATAAAAGGAAAGAAACTGCTCAAATATTACCTGAAGCTGGACAGTCTGTTAGGGGCAGAGCAAGAGTAAATGCCATGTCAAATGCTAAAATAGCTCATCTCATTAGTCAATATAATTTGAATTACTAATATGAATGACTGAAGCTTCAAAGGTCTGCTTTTGTTTACAGCCAAGTTGATAATGGTTTAAGGGAGAGGAAAATATAATTGTGATAGTTTTCTTCTTCTTTGGTGTGTACTGTGCTCTTCTGGCTAACAGTTACTAATCGTCTCTGCCCAAGGGATCTCTATAAAGGGCTGTTGACGAGACCTGGTTGTAGGTCCACTCAGGCAATGCAGGATTACAATTGAGCCATGAAGAAGATACTGGAGAATTTTCTTTAGAATACTAACTATGACAGTATGTGATGGCATGCATAAGCGCACAATCATGCCTACCATCCCTGTCCTATTGTCTCCATTTATTCATAACTATTTCCTGTATTCATACTCATGTTTATTCTTATATCTATTATCTTGTATGTGATTGACAAATAAAATAAATAAATAAAGCTTACCTTCATCTTAAAATATACCAATTGTCCTAGCAGCAACAAACAACTATGTCTAAGAAAGCAGACTGGTCAAAGCAGATGGAGTTGCAACTAAATCAAACCAGAATGATGTACAATTGACCCTATTAAAGTTCCACTTGCAGGTCATTATGCACCAGTTAGAAATTTGGGATGATTTATTTTTCTTTTGTTTTGTGAAAAGCCAAATAAAATTGTTTTTAAAAAAAGAAAATTGGGATGATTCAAGAATTTGTATAAAATGATATATTTTTGTACATGATGCCATATAAATTATCTAGAATTATAAAGTAATATTGGAAATATGAAGATTATGAAAGGACGTTGTACTATGCTTGATGGACATGAAAATAGATATACAGAGAGTTGAAGATAAGGTTGGGACAATGCAATTGGCCATGGAAAGAACTGAATTAAAAATAAAAGAAATAGAGAAGAGGACGGAACAAGCGGAGAGAAACCTAGAAAGGACTGAGGAAGATTTTAAAAATGTAAATAGAGAAATGGAAGATTCCTTGGTCCAACTTGAGATGGACAGAGCAGCTGCATACTTAAGGTTCCAAAACGTGGAGGAATCCAAAAATGAAGAATCAGAACAATTAATGGCAGGTTTGTTGGCTGAACTAGTTGAAAAAGAGAAAGATGACTTACTCAAGGAATTTGATGAAATCTATAGGGTGAACACCAGTTATGCAAGGCGTCACAATTGCCCAAGGGAGATCCATATCCGCTTTTCAAGAAGATGCATGAGAGACCTAATACATAGAAAGGCCAGAGATGAGAGAATATTATATAAGGGCAAAGAGATCATAATTCTCAAGCAGATTCCAAGAAAAGTGAGGGCCATAAGGCAAGAATATAAATTTTTAGCCAATTACTTAAATAAAAATGAAATCTCATTTAAATGGCTAATCCCAGAAGGGATGCTAATATTGTGGAAGGGAAGAAAAATTAAAATAGATTCAATAGAACAAGCACAAAACTTCCTAGAACAGCTAACAACCATGGAGGATCAACTCACTAGGGAGAAAATCCAAAGGAATATGCAGGAAGATCGTAACCGCCACAGGAACAAAGAAGAAAGACCTGTCCAAATTCAAGGGAAAGACAACTTACAATGAGAAAGAGAAGAAACAACTCCATATCAATCACAAGAAGAGAGCCGTAGAGTTACGAGACAAAAAGCGAGGCAGACTTAAGTAAATGGACGAAGGAAGGAAAATTCTTTCCATTAATATAAACGGCCTAAATTCAAGAGCTAAAAGGAAAAGGATTCTAACCAAACTAATAAAACAAAATGTTGATATAATTTGCATACAAGAAACACACATTAGGAAAAGTGAGGAGAAATTCCTAGATTGTCCGAAATTGGGAAAATTATTTACAGCACCAGCTGATAAACACAAAAAGAAAGGTATTGCAATCTATGTGAGAGATGACTTAAAAGCGGAGTTAATCTGGGCGGACCCTGAAGGAAGAACTCTGGTGGTAAAAATCTCGATTAATGGCATTACACTCTTACTGGTAGTAATCTATGCCCCAAATGATGATCAAGGTAAATTTTTTAAACATCTCCATCAAAAAATAACAGAATTTGAAAATGGTAATATTATTCTGATTGGCGATTTTAACTCTATTGCTGACTAAAGTTCCACTTGCAGGTCATTATGCACCAGTTAGAAATTTGGGATGATTTATTTTTCTTTTGTTTTGTGAAAAGCCAAATAAAATTGTTTTTAAAAAAAGAAAATTGGGATGATTCAAGAATTTGTATAAAATGATATATTTTTATACATGATGCCATATAAATTATCTAGAATTATAAAGTACATATTGGAAATATGAAGATTATGAAAGGACGTTGTACTATGCTTGATGGACATGAAAAAATGCTTGAAACATTGGATTTAACTATACTATTGACAGGGAAATTTTTTGTTATGATTGATGGATAGAAAGATAGAAAGAGTTATGGAAGATTTTTTCAATACTTTATTATTTATTTATATAAAAAGTATTGGCCTCCCATCTTACCATAGGATAATTCTGGTGGCTTACAATCATAAAATACTATAATATTAGGGTGTATCATTCAATGGGGTGAAAAATAATTTTTGCATTTTTTTCAGTGAGAGGGTCTAAAAATATGTGTTTACACAAAAAATTCAAATCTGCTCTTATTTTTGCAATCACACAATGTTAAGCTTGGTATGGTAAATCCACCCCACAAATACTGTAAACTTTATCTTCTCAAAATTACAACTTTGCTACAAAAATTAAAGTTTTTTTCTGCATGAATCTTACCTAGCTAAGCAAAAAATAACCCATGCAATCATAAACTAATATCAGAAAACAATTATCTGATTTACAAAAATGTTTAAGTAAGTTTCAGTAAGTCTTGTTTTGATTCGTCCTCTGACATCAGCCACCAGCTTGCTTCTTGGCCTTTGATATAACTCCCATGTTTCTCATGTATATACACTCTGCTTGCTGCTTCTGTGACCTGTTTCACACATCTCTCTATTGATTGAGGCATGACAGGGCCACTGTGGTACTTGCATTGGTTTGTCAATGAACTTCTTTATTTCCACTGTAGTCAGTTTGCATGTCAAAGGTGGCTCCTATTCACCTTTAGACCAGTCAGTCAGCTCCAGCAGACTGGATTTTCGGGCTTGACCTCTACCCAGTGTATGGCACTACCTTCACAGTCAGTAGTCTCCTCCAATGGCCTTTAATCTTTTGTCAATGCCTGTCTTCATGAAATACACCAAATTATCTGCAATCACTTGAGCAGGTTTTCCAGTTTTTGAGTTTTTCTCTAGAGTGAAATCATAAAGATATTTTCCACCTGGCTCACTGCAAACAAAATAATGTTCTTCTTTGATGGTATATCTTTGATGGTAGTGGTCTGAATTGTTTGCTGGGGAGTTGCTGATCTGAAAAGTTATGATATTTGTGTAGCTATTTACCAAGCACATCTAAATCATATTAAAGTAACCAAAATATCTTTACAACCCCCAAGGCAGGTCACAACTGAGCACCCCTAATGTTTGGAAATTGAAAGTTGAAAATTTTTTACACAACCCTAATATAATAAATATAACATTTATCAATGTGTGTATATGTTGCATTAAAAATAAAAATGACTTGATTTATGGTTTGATGATTCAACAAGAGATTATAGAAAGAAGAGAATTATAATGTAAATTAAGGTTAAAATATAATTGTGTTTACAACAGCTGTGAACAACATGAGAAACATTTATTTGTCTTTTTCTTTTCTTCTTTTCAAATTGTACTCAATTATTATAGATTGTTTGGACAAGCTCCTGCAGTTTTCTTGGCAAGGCTTTCAGAAGTGGTTTGCTATTGCCTCTTTCCAGGGGTGAGAAAAAATGACTACCATAACAATTTTTAAATTTGTTATCATATGAGTTATCTGGGAACACTGGAAGAATAATTGTACCTGACACCTTGAATGGTAGTTCACAAAGGTCTTAAAAGCAGAGCATCTTTACTGTTCGTGAAAATATATAATTGGGGAAGGACCCAAATCTTAATACAAAACAATAAGAGAAGAACAGCAACATAAATTTTCCCTTGTCTGTAAGCATATCTTGTGATATGTGCATTCTCCTATGTATTTCTTTATGAACCTGAGAACTCCTGCTCATTGATTATTCATTAGAAGCAGAAATCATTCATCAGAAGAGCAGAAACTTTACAGAGTCTTCCACAAGAAGAAAAGAAAAATTCCTTTCAGAATAATTTCTTGTTAACAGATGACCTGTTGTAGTCTGTAATTATATGTGCTATTTAATAATTAAGATGCTATAGCAGACATAATTTGACACATTGTTCTTCAAGAACTATTTTAGAATACTTTTAAAATATCCAAAATCCCATGTTTTTGCCCATTTTTAACTATTATTTTCAGGATGAAAATTCACCTAAATCAAGGAGGAATGACAAATACACCTTGACATAGTGCCATCAAAATTATTATTATTGTTGTTGTTGTTGTACATATGTATATGTATAATTACAATAAAGGTTATTATTAATAATAACAATAACAACCTTTATTGTCATTGTACATATATATATATATATAAAACAAAATTGATTTTGCTCCTAGATACATGTTGTATACGTGGAAAAAACATGACTGGTTTCTCCCTAATTACTTGTATAAGGGGAAAATGGTTGAATTTTTGGTGACATTTTTCATGTTTTTTTCCTTGTCTGATTAAAAAAAATGAAATATGTCTGCTTCCATAAACTACTCACTCTATCTAGTAAGTCTTCTCTACAATAATGTATTAAACCACAGTCCCAAGTCATAACATTGAACACAACATTGAAATCTGGTGCCATATATGAGTGGTATGATGGAAATCCCACCTTTGACATCACTCTTCATAGAAATAAAATAGCAAGATAAAAAAATCACTGGAGTAGGTTTTTCTTATGAGACTATGACAGCTTCCTCTAATTTGCAAGGAGGTCCAAGATCAAGGTATTTGCTTTTATTCCTTGAAATTACCTGCAGGTAATTTGACCTTAGTTGCTTTGTTGCCTTTGTCTTATATCTTTTAAAATTTGTCAGTCTAAAACTATATTAGACATTTGATCACTTTTCATGAGAAAATGAATGGAAAAATTATGAATGCTGCTTGAAACAGTGTGAAATCAAATAAGTTGCAAAGTGCTGAAGAGTGTATACTGACAATAATAGGAAATATGAAAAAATATTTAACAGAATAACATAAAAGAAATTAGTGACTTTTCTATCCAGCTATAAGCTAGCTATGTTTCCAACCACAATCTAGCTATGTTCCTGAAACCATCTTAGGAAAGAGATTCATGTGATATTTTAGCCTTTATATTTCTTTTTCTCCCTTTCTTCATTCTTTATTTATCTAAATTTTCAAGAACCGAATTATTTTAAGCCAAAAACTGCAAATGAATACTGTGTTGTTGATTGTTCATGTTAAGTTTGAGCAATGAGAGGCTGAACCAGAGCATGAGTGCAACAATACTTTATTATGGCAATAAAGGGCTGACCGTGCTTGCCACGCCTGGAACTGGCTCGCAGCAATCAGCGACTGGTTGGACCCCGCAGCCTGCTTTTATAGCTGGCTGCTGGGGAGAACCAACCAATGAGGAAAAGGGGAAGAACGCCCACTCAAGTGAGTGGACCTGAGTGAGAACTCCTAGAGTTCTCAGGACATAACACCCCTTCCCCCCAGCTGTGAACATGCATAGTCTTTGAGGTAGGCAGGAGGTTTATGTTGGCGCCCGGAACGGCGTAGTTCTGGAACATTGTCTGTCCGTCCGGGGTCTGCCTGGGCAGGCAGAGTCGGCAAAGTGTCACCAGTGTGCCCCTCGGGTTGGGCCTGCCCTGAGCTCGTAGGGTTGCTCACTGGGGATGTGCTCTCGAAGGCTGGATCGGGCTGGTCAACTGTCTGGGCGCCGCTGTCTGTGTTCGGGCTTTCGGAACCGGTTGTAGGTGTGAACTGATCGCCGGGCGTGATGTGGATGTGAGGCTGAGGATGAAGCCTCCCCTCGTCTAGGGTCTCTGGGTCCCTGCTGGCGATGGTGCTGAGGCATCTGCGCAGTTGGTCTATGTGCCTTCTCCAGACGCGGCCATCCTCCAGTCTGACCCGATACGACCGCAGCCCGGTGATGGCTACGATCTCGCCCGGGATCCACAGGGGGTCTCCAGCGAAGTTCCTTGCGAAAACTGGCTCCTGTAAAATAAAATGTCTAACCCCCGATGAGGAAGCGAGGGGAGAGTCAGGGCAGTATTGTGGGTGTAGTCTGTCCAATACAGTCCTCAGGCGCCTGCCCATCAGGAGCTCAGCTGGGGACTTATTGGTGACTGAACAAGGAGTTGAGTGCTGGCTCATCAGGAACCGCGAGAGTTTGTGGTGCCAGTCATCTTTGTTGAACCTTGCCAGGGCTTCTTTAGTGGTCCTGACGGCCCTTTCAGCCAGCCCGTTACTGGCAGGGTGAAATGGGGCTGTGAAAATGTGGCGGATACCCAGGTTGGCAGCGAAGCGGCTGAACTCAGTTGATGCGAACTGTGGGCCATTATCGGAGACGATGGAGTCGGGTAGCCCGTGCGTAACGAACAGGCGTGTCAACACGTTGGTGATTGCTAGTGTGGTGGTCGTGGATAGCTGTGCTACGTCAATCCACTTGGAATAAGCGTCCACGACCACCAGGAACATCTTCCCATGCAGAGGGCCCGCTAGGTCGATGTGGATTCTAGACCAAGGAGCGCTGGCGTTTTCCCATCTAGTAGGGGTGGCAATGGGGGGAGCAGGACGGGATTCCTGGCAAATGTTGCAGGAACTTACCCAATTGACAATGTCCTCGTCTAGACCCGGCCACCACACGTAGCTGCATGCTAACGCTTTCATTCTCACGATGCCAGGATGTCCTTCGTGCAACGCTTCCAGAACTCGGGTACGCAGTGAGGCCGGGATGACCACTCGAGTGCCCCATAGTAGACAGCCCTGCAGACTTGACAATTCCTGCATGTGAGTCTTAAAAGGTGTGAATTTGTTATCAACATTGCCACCCGGCCACCCCCTCCTCACCCAGTCGAGCACCTGGGCGAGTGTTCGGTCTGTCTTGGTTTTAGCAGCAATGTCCATGGCCGTGATGGGTAGGTCCAACTGGGTGATTTCGAAAATAGCGTGGACAGGAGCAGGGTCTTCAGCCGGGGCCGGTAAGGGGCAGCGACTGAGGGCGTCAGCGTGGGACAGTGTTTTGCCCGGGCGGTGTACCAGTCTGTAGGAGTAGGCTGCTAGGAAGAGAGTCCACCTTGTCATCCTAGGGGAGAGGACTTGAGGGGTCTGCTTGTCCCCGGCTAGGAGGCCCAGGAGGGGTTTGTGGTCAGTGACCAGCTCGAAAAAATGGCCGAAAAGGAATTCGTGAAATTTTTTCACGGCTGCAACAGCTGCTAGGGCTTCCTTATCAATCTGGCTATAATTGCGCTCCGTGGTAGAGAGCGTCCTTGAGAAAAAGGCGATGGGAGCTTCGGCGCCATTGGGAAGCCTGTGACTTAGTACCGCCCCGATTCCAAAAGGGGAGGCGTCAGCTGCCAGTACTAAAGGGAGGTTAGGGTCGAATTGAATAAGTACCGCCTCTGACGTGAGTAGTGATTTGACGGCGTTAAAGGCATGGTCTTCCTTGTGCCCCCAGTGCCATGGTGACTTTTTATCCAGTAATCTGTGTAGGGGTTCAGCTACTGATGCTTTATGGGGCAAAAAGGATGCGTAAAAGTTCAATAGCCCCAAGAACGCCTGCAGTTCTGTTTTGGAGGTTGGAGTGGGTGCCTCGTGGATTGCCTTAACCTTGGACTCCAGGGGATGAATGCCAGAGGCGTCAATTTTATAACCCAGAAAGTCCACCTGTCTAGTGGCAATGGTACATTTTTCTTTTTTCAACTTGAGGCCATGCTGTCTGAACCTCTCTAACACAGCTCGAACTCTTTGGAAGAGTTGGGGTCTGTCCCTGGCCGAGACTAAGATGTCGTCGAAGTAGGGTACTACACCAGGGAGGCCCTGCAAAATCCGCTCCATGAGGGATTGAAAAATACCCGGGGCCACACTTACGCCAAATTGGAGACGCTTGCATCGGAAGGCACCCCTGTGAGTGACAATTGTCTGGAGTTCCGCTGTTTGGTTATCTACAGGGAACTGCTGATATGCTTGAGACATGTCCAATTTAGCAAAAATGGCGCCTGGTTCGAATGTGTGTAATAAGTGCTGGATGACAGGCACAGGATAAGCGCTAACTTGTAGAAATTTATTGATTGTCGTCTTGTAGTCCGAGCAAATTCTCAGGCTACCGTCTTTTTTGAGGGGTGTGACAATGGGCGTCTCCCACTTGGCGAAATCTGTTGGCTCAATGACCCCTTGTTTTAATAGTTTATCCAATTCTGCATCTAGTTTTGGCTGAATAGCGAATGGGACCCTACGCGGTTTTAGCCTGATTGGGACTGCTTGGGGGTCAACCGAGAATGAGATGGGGGTACCATTATAACACCCCAGCTCTTCGCTGAATACGTCTGAGTAATCAGTGAATAAGGAGTCAGTGTCTGAGGTTGAGACAGCATGGACTCCTGTTAGCCCTAGGCCGAGATGGGGAAACCAATCGAGCCCCAATAAGGTGGGTAGATTGCCGTTAACTACCACTAGAGGTAGGTGGCCTTTAAAAGCTTTAAAACTGACAAGGAACTTGCCTCTGCCGATTACAGGAATGGTCTTCCCCTGGTAGTCCTTCAGGCTAAACTGGCATCTCTGGAGCCGGCTAGTGGATAGGCTTGGTTGGAGCCTCTTAAGGGTGTTCCACGAGATAATTGAGAGCGCTGACCCTGTGTCAACCTCCATGCGGCACGGTTTACCTTCTAGGGAAACGGAGAGAGAAATTTTACTAACAGTGTGGCACGTGTGCTTGGCAAGGTGGTGCGTGCGACAGTTCAGTACTTGCCTCTGAGGTCCCGAGTGCGAGGGAGGGTGCCTTTGTGCTGCGCTTTGGGGGGCTTGGCAGACTCTTGCGATGTGTCCCCTTTTATGGCAGTTATTGCAGGTGGCTCCTTTAAACTTGCAGGTGGCCCTCTGATGAGATCCCCCACAGGCTAGGCACAGGGTGAGGTGCTTGGGAGGACCGCTGTTTTCTTGTCTGGCTCCTACCTGCAGCCGTCTGTCATTGGATAGGCGGTGGACTTCGTTTTCATCACTGATGGGTTCCTCTGCTACTACCTCCTCGGAGTGGACTGGAAGTGATGTCAGCTTGGCGCTAGGGCCCTGGATTTCGGTGGCTGATGTTGTAGCCAACTCGGCTGCCAAGGCTTCCTCGACTGCTTGTGCGAGGTTGAGGTCTTTCTTTGCGAGAAGTCGCCTTTGCAGGTGGAGATCCTTGACCCCGCAGACTAATTGGTCGAGGAGCATGTCCTCCAGGTAGGTTCCAAACCCACAATGCAGTGCTGCTGTTCTGAGAGCGGCCATAAATTGATTGATGGTCTCCTTGCTCGATTGCTTCCTCATACGGAAGGTGAATCTCCTGGCAATCTGTGAGGGCCTGGGGGAATAGTGGTTAGTGAGAATTTCAAGTAACTCTGACCACGGAACGTTTTTCAACTCACGAGGAGCCACGAGCGCTGCAGCCGTATCGTAGACGGTGGCCCCGCAGTAGATTAGGAAATACGATTTTTTCCGATGCTCCCCCGCATCCGCCAGACCAACTGCATCGATATAATGATTGAAGCGGTTCTTATACGACTCCCACTTCTCCTCGTCTGGTTTAAACGCCGGGAAGACTGGATTGGAACTCATGGTGCTGGAACCGGTTGAATAACCTGAGGAAAAAATCTCTCTGGGACAGCAGACAATGTTTTAGGGCCCGTGGTGGGCAAGTGATTTCAGCTCGGGAGAGGCTGTTTTAAATCCTCTCTTTCTCTCTGGGTTAACCACGTTAGACTGTTAGCTGTTGATGGCGTTTGGATTCGCGCCTGAGTGGGCGTCAGTGACTGGCTACAGTGCTGTGCTGTACCTTTTAGGTTTGAAATTCAAATGACAACCGTTTGAATTTCGCGCCTGATACAGAGCGGCTGCGGCTCGCAGCGCTTCACTTTCCCTGTAGCTGGGCTAACAAGCGGCTACAGACGCTTCTAACTTTCGATTCTGACCGCTCTCTCTGGCTGCGGATCAGCGTTTGCTCTTTTTGTTTGCTCTTTTTGTTGGCTGACCGCTCTCTCTGGCTGCGGATCAGCGTTCCCTTATCGCCGGCCGATCGCTCTCTCTGGGCTGCGGATCGGCGGCTAGTGACTCAGCGGTTGCATGGTGCTTCTGGTAGCCATCCCATCCTCGTCGCCAGTGTTAAGTTTGAGCAATGAGAGGCTGAACCAGAGCATGAGTGCAACAATACTTTATTATGGCAATAAAGGGCTGACCATGCTTGCCACGCCTGGAACTGGCTCGCAGCAATCAGCAACTGGTTGGACCCCGCAGCCTGCTTTTATAGCTGGCTGCTGGGGAGAACCAACCAATGAGGAAAAGGGGAAGAATGCCCACTCAAGTGAGTGGACCTGAGTGAGAACTCCTAGAGTTCTCAGGACATAACAGTTCACATGTCAGAAAGTCCTATAATCAAATAAAACATGCTCTTAAGGGACACAAACCTTAACTCATTACTTAACCAGCTTTCCATTCTGGTCGAAGCCTAATACTAAGTAGTTTCATGCTAACTTATTAACATTGTTATGAAAAAATGTACCTTCTTGTCTATTTTGGGTATAAAAAAAGAAGTGGTGACAGCTTGCCTTTTTATCTGTTAGCAAAAAATCTTGGCTAGATAGCTTTAACCACAAACAATGTTTATATTGGGCTGCTATATTGGGCTGCTAGATATGACTGGGATTGCTTTTTTTCTTCTATTGTATATAATCAGTTCTATTGCTATTAGTGTAGATGTAAATAATAACTGGTAACACAAAGGAAGATAAGAATTGAGAAAAGTGTATCTCAAAAGTGATTCAGTCCAACAATAAAAGAGAGTAACTATAGGAGGCATACACTGAAAGCAAAATTCAGAGACCATACTTATTAAAAGAGGAGACAATACAGAGTTGATTTTAGATAATGATTCACTATATCACCAGAGGAATTTTGCATCTTCTGTTAGACGGATATAAAAATATAGTAAAAATAGAAAAAAATTAATCATATATCATACCTTAATCAATAAGAAAATGTTTGTTTTTTATTTAGAATAATAAGGTGATGCAAAATAATTACATCATGTCCAAAACATAATCATCTGGATAAACTATATTAAAAGAATTATAATTCTTTTTGTGTTTCTCTGTTTTCATTAAGAATGATCTAAGCTTTTAAACCAAAACTGAGAAGAAAGCCAGAGTACAAAATAATGAAATGTTCTGAAAACATATGGAATGTAAACAGCATTCAAGTACTGGTGATATGACTATGTTTTACTTCTATTTTTTTTCCTATCAAATTCTATCTTTTGGTGATAGAATTTGGTGTGGTTAAAAAAAACAGTACCATGTGTTTATTTTGTTTATTATAAGAGGCATGGAAAGGGTAAAACTATTGTTGTTAGTCACAAAGTCATGTCCGACCCATTGCGACCCCATGGACAACTTTCCTCCAGGCCTTCCTGTCCTCTATCATTCCCTAGAGTCCATTTAAGCTTACTCCAGCTGCTTCAGTGACTCCATCCAGCCACCTCATTTTCTGCTGTCCCCTTCTTCTTTTGCCCTCAATCATTCCCTGCATTAGGTTCTTCTCCAGTGAGTCCTTCCTTCTCATTAAGTGGCCAAAGTATTTGAGTTTAAACTTCAGGATCTGGACTTCTAAAGAGCAGTCACAGTTGATCTCCTCTAGGACTGATTGGTTTGATTGCCTTGCAGTCCAAGGGACTCGCGGGAATCTTCTCCAGCATCATAGGACTCAATTCTTTAGTGCTCAGCCTTCCTTATGGTCCAGCTTTCACAGCCATACATTGCAACTGGGAAAACGATAGCCTTGACTATACACACTTTTGTTGGCAGGGTGATGTTTCTGGTTTTTAGTAATCTGTCTAGATTTGTCATAGCTTTCCTCCCCAGGAACAAGCATCTTTTAATTTATTGGCTATAGTCTCCATCTGCAGTGATCTTGGAGCCAGGAAAATAAAATCTGTCACTACCTCCATTTCCCCCCCATCTATTTGCCAGGAATTGAGAGGGCCACATGCCATGATCTTAATTTTCTTAATGTTGAGTTTCAAGCCAACTTTTGCACTCTCCTCCTTCACCCACATCAAGAGGCTCTTTAGTTCCTCTTCACTTTCTGCCATTAGAGTGGTATCATCTGCCTATCTGAGGTTGTTGATATTTCTGCTGGCAAATCCCAGTGTCAACAGAGTTCAACATGCTTTCCTTTATTTATTAAACGGGTTTATATGACCCCCAATTCAAACACAGTGACTAGAGGTTAACATTAAAAATCCACAGCTAAAAATCAACACCAACCCTACTTTCATCTCATAGCAGTAACAACACAATCAGATAAGCCTCTCAGCACACATTTTGAATATAATCTCCAAGCCTGCTGACAAAAAAACATGTTTTCAAAGCCTTGTGAACAAGCAACAAGGTGGGACCAATCTTATCTCTGAAGGAATGATGTTCCAAAGAGATGACAACATCATAGAGAAGGTCTTTTTTCTAGGTCCTACCATATATACTTCCTCAATTATTGGGCTTGCAAATATAAATGCTTATTGCATCCAAGGATTTAGGAGTCAAAACTCATCTTTGCCCCAGAACACTATGTAAAATTGCAATTGTACTTTTCTATTAAAAAGCATTTCTATTAAGGCAGAAAGGCATGTCTAAAAAAAAGTAGTCTCTGTAACCCTACTATTATAATCTCCCAAATGCAGATATATCAGAAGCATCACTAAATATTATTCACCACTTATCTTTTTTTCACTCTACAGCCTTCTGAAAATTCTTGCCTTAACTCTGGTTTTGATTTGTAACTAATATATATTTATTTACAGATTAGTTTTTATATTTATTTGTGTGGGATTATATAAATCTCACCCTATTATTTTTATTGACGGATCCTTAGTATTTATCTATCTTCCATTTCTGAGAGCATTCTGAATTGATTTTCCAATTTCTTGACATCTGACCTTGTGACCTTCTATAAAAAATGTGATTAAAAAATCATTTATTTTCTTCTGTTCATTGCAACTTTTAAATTAAACCAATTCATGCTTGTTGTGAGATAGGATTTATTTAGCTGTTTTTTCACTGCTATACACAGGAAAAAAAAAAATAGTTCCTCATATTAAATCACCTTGGGAAGATTTTGTATTTTGTAACTAAATAAAATGGAAATTTATTTATTTATTTTATTTTGTCAAGCAATTACTAGATAGCAGGTATATCATGAATATATAATGAAAGAAATATCATGAATGTATATCATGAATGAATATCATGAATGATGTGAGTGTATCATTCAAAATTGGTAAATAGAGTGACTTCGGGTGTATTTTTAATGTATTTTTCCATCTTTTTAAGTCAGTTCCTTGACATTTTAAGTGATACATTATCATTGTAAATTAACTTGCAAACTAACACTAACATATGATGTAAGTTATATGGATATATTGGATCAAGATGGATATAATCATTGTAATATGCATATACAGATATATATATTAGGAATGTGATTTAAAATATGCATTATTTTCACATAAATATTCAAGTGAGATGAACCACAACTGAAGATCTTTAAACATTATTTTAGTGTGTGCTTAAATTAATTTGTATACTGTATAGCAATAGCACTTAGACTTATATACTGCTTTATAGTCCTTTACAGACTTCTCTAAGCAATTTACAGAGTCAGCATATTGCCCCCAACAACCTGGGTCCTCATTTTATCCACCTCAGAAGGATGGAAGGCTGAGTCAACCTTGAGCCTGGTGGGATTTGATCTGCCAAATTGTAGGCAGCTGGCTGTCAGCAGAGGTAGTTTGCAGTACTGCACTCTAACCGCTGTACCACTGAGGCTCTTATGTACAATATATATTAAGCATATCATCATATGCTTAAATTACATCATTACTTTTATTCTAAGCTGTTATATATTTATAGTTTTTTTCCTGATGAGATGGTGGAAATGCCAGGTCAAGGATTTCTTTTTTTAAATGATAGTTATGAATTCTGACTGGGATTTAGGTAACAGTATTTTTTCTGGCAAAGCTCCAACTTATATAGAATTGCATGAGTATCCTTGGCCAAAGCAGTATTTAGTTGTCCTTATGGGATACAAGTCAAAAGGTATCAAAACTGACCAGCATTATCATAAATGTTGCTAGTGGCAGGTGGGATGAGTGCTGATAAACTAGCACCAGATGTGGTAATCAGCAGGTTCTGACCAGTTCTGAAAAACCAGTAGTGGAAATTTTGAGTAGTTTGGAGAACTGGCAACTTCTCACTGGAGATTTTACAGTATCCTTCCCCTGCCACACCCACCAAGCCACGCCCACAGAACTGATAGTAAAAAAAAAAAAGAATCCTACCATTGACTAGCACATAGCTTTACAATAAACAAGCAAACTAATGCATTGATTGACCGAAGCCATTATAAACAGTAGAATAAAATATATGGGCCATCTGGTGATGACTGTAGTATACGACAGATTGCAAAATAGAATGTAAGAAGAATAAACGATAGATAATATGACTTAATTGAATAAAATGAATTAAGAAAGTACCTTTGAATTTTATTTTATATATATATAAAACATATACATATAATAAAAAGAATAAATATTATATATATAATAAAAGAACAATGAAGTGATGACATTTAGGTTGATGTGAAAGTAGGTCCCCATAGGTTTATGATGCTTGCGTGTTTTGAACAGTGCAATAGTGATAATGGAAGATTTTTGAAGATTTTTTTTTTAACATGCTATAATATAAGGGAGAAATTATTTTGTGTCATTCTGAGAGGATAAGAACATTCCACTTTGTTTTTCTTTTTACTGTTTTTTATCATTTGACAGTTGCTAGGAATAGGAATTCACCATATAGGAATTCACCATAGAAAATTATAATTAAGCTATTGCTTTTCATTATTTGCATGGCTGCATCTTTGTTCCCCAGATATCTGCTTTTTTCACCATTCCTTCTTGGAATGCATATAAGATGCACTTGCCTGCAGATAAATGTCTTAACTTTTATTGCCTTTGTCCTAAACAGATCTTTTAACATTTGTCAGACTATCAAACTACATTAAAAATTTGATCATTTATAGAAGTTGCATGGAACTGTGTAAAACAAATAAGACATAAAATACTGAAGAGTATGTAGTAATTAGAAATATGAAAAAGGATGTTTAATAAAATAATGAAGTGAAAGAAACTATGGGTGAGAAAATGCAGGTAAAAGAATACTTATTGAAAATAAAATGAAAATGAAATACATTTAGTCTTCAATGATTGGTTATTTAATAACTTTTAAACTTTTAAAAAATATACTGTTTGCCAATGCAAAGTTGGCATCATTATACTTATGGTGCTTATCAGGTAGCTTACATTTATGACCAGTTGCTATGTCCTACAATCATGTGAGTGTAATTTGAAACATTTTTAGGTAGGGGTAGAGAAGTGCATAGTTATATGCTCTCTTCTATGAAATGGTTAACCAGTAAGACCAGGAAAAGTTCCTTTTCTCTTAAAATTTTGGGAGGTAACTAAACTCACTTTGGAGAATACCACCAGAGGTGGAGCAGAGTGAATAATGACGAGTGTGTTTGTCCTATGTCTGGAGATGGTTGTGGTGGTTAATAGGGGCTTAACCACAGAGGTGGTATTCAGCAGTTCTGACCAGTTCTGAAGAACCGGTAGTGGAAATTTTGAGTAGTTCGGAGAACCAGTAGTAGAAATTTTGAGTAGTTTGGAATACCACCTCTGACTGGCCCTGCCCCATCTATTCTTTGCCTCCCGAGTCCCAGCTGATTGGCCTTCTTTTGTTGTCCTGCACAGGAGGATGGAGCTGAAAAGCAGGTTAGTGGGGTGGGGAGGGAATGGGATTTTGCAGGAACTTTCTCCTGGAGTGGGGTGGGAATGGAGATTTTTCAGTATCGTTCCCCTGCCACACCCACCAAGCCACACCACGCCCACCAAGCCACACCCAGAGAACTGGTAGTAAAAAAATTGGAATCCCACCACTGCTTAACCACATTATTTTCTTGCCTTCTGTTTGTACCATTTATGGTCATTTTTGCTTGAATTAAGTCACTTGGATTTGTTTGACCAAAGTGGCATAGAAATATAAAGAATCAACAAATTATGAAAAGTAGTCTGAAGTGCTGCAATAATAATGGAAAATGGAAATCTGCAGACGTAACATGTATAATTGGAGAGATGTTAAAATATGGATGAGGTTGGTTATGTATTGATTTTATTGTGTGTATACCATTGTTCCTAGCACACAGAAAAAGAAAGTAAATGCAAAAATGTCAGAACCATTGTGTGCTTTAGAAATGCTCTAAATAATACTGAATATATATATATATATAGTAATATATATATATTACTCTGAGAAGCACAGAGCCGAAGACACAAGCCTGAAGATGATGAATGAGACTTCATTGAAACTTTGCCTAGAAACTTCCAATTTTACTCAGGAGAAAACCCGAATAACCAAAGATCCACATTATATATATATAAAAATTGGAAAAGAAAAAAGTGACAATGAGCAATAAAATACAATTACTCAATAAGTAAATGTTTGATGCTTAATTTATTTATGAATAAATATAAGAAATCTTTCTGGTATTTAGAGGTGCATTGTATAAGAATGAGTGTAGATGAAAATCTTTGTAAACTCATGATGCTACATTGCTGGCTGATAATCCAAATTATTTGCAGGAAATGTTAAGTAGACTGCATTTTTTTTTTCAATTTGTTCATTAAATTTGTTTGTTCATTTTCTATGTCTATCTCAGTCTATGGCTTACAGTTCATAAATGTATTATGATTAAAAAAAACACTTTAAAACAATAAAACCAGAAAAACCACTAAAAAAATTAAAACATCCAATTCAAGATAAATAAGACAAAGATATTTGGCCTGCTAGCAATATAGCTAGGAAACAGGACCTTTTGCACATTTGGTGCCCCAGGCTCAGTAACATAGCCAGGTTTTCCCAAAAGCTACAGGATTTTCCAAAAAGCTACAGGGTAGGGGCCATTCTGATCTCAAAAGGGAGAATGTTCCATAAACAGGGGCCACTGCAGAAAAAGTTCATCTTCTAATCTCCACTAGCCAATATTATTTTTAATGGGATCTGCAGCATGCCTATTTTGCCTGACTGAGCTTATACGATACAATGGAGTATGTATATGTGAAAGCATGTACTCATGTGCTTTAGGGTCAATCTTGACTCTTACTTGAAAAAATTTCTAGTTTTCTTGGTAACTTTTTCACAAACCGTTGAAAAAAGTACTGAGAAAAAGAAACTGGTCCAAAATGAGCTAGTTGGCTTCATGTCTAAGCCAAGATTAGAAGTCCTGGTCTCTCAGTTAATAACTTTAACCATGACACTATGGCTCTCATGCAGTGAGAAACACAGGATGGGAATTTAATATATCAAAAACCAAAGTAATTTGTGAATAGAGTGTATGATTGCAAGTTATACAAAAATGGTAAAAACTACAGCAAGTAGATGGCTTTCTATACCTCTGCATAATATTCACTAAAAATTGAAAATGTAAGAAATGAAAATTCAAGTTACATCCAGTCTGTAATGAGGAATGAATGTTTGTAGAAAGAAGCATAAGAATGAGCTTTTGCCTCTTTGTTATATGATAGCAAAAATTGGGTATGTCAGGAAAGATACAAATTGTGGGTGAAGAGGCTAAACTGTACATCTCCAACAGAATGAATGAAACCCAAGTGGTGAAATGATCTGTTATGAAACTGAAGAATAAAAATGCTGGTAGATATATATTTAGAAAGATAAATAGGAATAAGAGTATTATATTGAATGCAGTGGAAATAAGGTATTTAAGAAGTATGTTTGGTAAATAAAGAGATAAGGTCATGAATGGATGAATGCTGAATACATGTGGATGGAAAACAAAAGTGAGTTACCAACATGAAAGAAATACCTTAAGATGGTATGGTCATATTTTAAAAAATATGAAGGAAGCGTGAATGTTCAACAGGAAGGGGAAGACAGTCAGGTTTGATTATATTAACGAGATCTTAAAAACAGAGAGATAAAGTGAAGGGGGCATATGAAGCATTGCTTGAACCCACAGGACATGAGGATAGTCAGTATGCAAGGACAGAAAGGTACAAAAAATAATAATAAAATGAATAATATTGGTTATTCAAATTTCAGCAAGATATCCTTTTAGTTTTCATATGTCTTTAATTTATTCTGGCTTATTTTTTCTTAATTATCCTGCACAGCCTGTATAGCATTATCTCAAAAAACAAATAGTGGTAATGGTATTTATGTATATACTGTATGTACATATTTATATTTACAAAATAATTAAGTTGCCAGTGCAATTTTGTTGTTATAAACTAACACATGTATTTGTTCAGTTTGATATAAGGCACAATTTACATTTTAATTTAATTTCCATTAGGCTGTGACAAACTGATTTTTAAAAAGTCTGCTTTTTTTTTTTAACCATTCTAGCAGTTTATTCCAATCTACTCATCTGTCAAGGTCAAATTGCATATTTATTTTTTATGGCAGAAACTGAGCCATGTGTCTGTTTTGTTTTATTCTAAAGTGCATGGGCGCTAATCCAGACTGGGACCATTGCCTGTATAATCTTTTCCATATAACTCCAGCTTGGTCATGAAAGGGATAGAGGAAAGCTTAATTAACATCAACAGATTTCAGAATTTCTACAGTATGATGTTAACTAAAATAAACATTGTACATTTATGACATGTTCAATTTAGTATGAAGCATGAGGGAGTAGGAAGATATGACAAAATGGCGCTGTAAACTATGTATTATTTCTTACAATTTTGCATAGTATTAATTGTATCCATAATGAGTCAATTCAACAAAAGATTTAGAACAGCAATAGGCAATTGGGTGTCGTAGCTACCGTTCTGGTCCCCAGAACATTGCATTACTAACAGTCACTAGCAGAAAAGCTGCTCTTTACAAGCAGAATTTGAGCAATGTTTCATTAAAATGGAATGGCATTTACAAATCACATAACTCTCCAAAGCTTTTCTAGTAGTGCCATTATCCAATCATAATCCTGCATTCCATAACATATCCTTTGTAATCTTTGAATGCTAAATTAATCATTTAAAGGAACCATCTTGAGTAAAGAAATATCACCAATCACTAAGAAAAAATGGTGTGTTGCAAAATACCCAGCAATCATGAAGGGGATTAGCCCTGAATAATTGTGCAGCTACAAGAGGTTCAGGACTGACATCCCATCCGACCCCCCAGCTCACTAGAACCTTATCTATCTGTTCCCAAGACAAGGCAAGCAATCTGGAGAGATTCTTGTATAAAAGGTAAAGTATAATAAAGAATTCTACATCTGTGGATCTGGTTACTTGTATGTGACAAATCCATCTATATATTCTTGTCTTTTGACTGGGAAAGAATTTATTGTACACTCATCTATTATTTGCTGTATAATCAATTGGAACACAACAAATGGTCTATTCAACCATGTCAACAAATAATCAATCTTGTCTCTAAATATATTATTAATGTTTCTCTTTCTTTGACCCTTTTCTGTATTTTCTTTGTGTTTCTTTTAATGTATCACTGTGTTAATTATTATTGTTTGTTCGTGTGATGCTTAATTGATTTTTAAAGGAAATGTGGAATACATAGTCTTTGATACATAGAATAAATAATTTTAAGAAGTCCCTATGAATGAGCGAGAGAAAATCCTAAAAATGGAAGTGAGATAAATATTTCTTTCTATCTATTCATCTGCCATCGCATCTAATGATTCTAAGTAGCTTATATAATAAATCATGAACATATCACAAATAAAGACATATCAGAGAAAGCAGCCCAAATACTTAAATGAACAATAACTTTAGTCATGATAAACTCACCACTCTAACGGCTTTATGACAAGTACTGTCTCCGTAGCCATTTTAAACTTTGTAAAGGAAAGCTTCTCTCCAGGCTTGGGAAGCAGTTTAGATTGAGGTCGATATACTGAAAAATTTCTTCCCGATTTGCTGCTCCTTACTATATCATATCTCTAATTCTACTATAGATAGAAGATATCTATAATAGATATCTACTATATCTGTTTCGGACTAGCAGGCTCGTAGCCTGCAAATCTGATTGGCCCGCTGAAAGCCGATCGTGATTGGTCGCCATAGACTGATGCGATTGGCCAGTAAACGGGCTGCCGCGATTGGCCCTGCCAAGAGCGGCAAACTCAAATCGCCTTCATTGGCTGCCTAGCCGCAGCCAGCCCTATATAAGGGGCTGCTGCGGCTGGGGTTAGTTGCTCAGATCTGAAGTCACAAATAAAGAGCTTTAGTTACTATCTGAGTCTTGCCTCTGTTCTTGAACCGTCCTCCCAGATATAACAATATCTATCTCTAATTCTATAATATAAGAGGTGGGCAGAGTCTACCTGAAACAGACTGTCTCGAATGTACCAAGACAGTGCCAAGGCAAGCCTGGCCAGACAGGCAACCCTGACCAACCCTCAACCTCAAAAAAATGGATGGAATCAATTACTAACCCAGCAATAAAGTTAATAGCTCAGGCAGGATAGTGCTGACCAGCATGAAGTTTGCTATACCAGTTTATCCTTATGTCATTATATCCTTATTCTTCTTTGAAATGAAGAATTTGATCACTGTTCAAGAATCATTGTCATTGTTTCTCACCAGTCAGCTGATAGAGACAAAAGTTTCAGCTTATAAATGACTTGTAAGCAACTATATTTTATTGCATAAACTGCCTTGCTACTTTTGTTAAACAAATAATCAGCATTACTTTAAAAGTTCATTTAATTAGCAAAAGTTGAGAAAAATTCCAACTTTCATAATATTCTATAACCTTGTATTTAAAAGAACAGAATTACAGATATATCATTATAAACCTGGTAATGAAGTCAGCAAATATTGTCTTTCTTAGAATCAGAATTAAGTTAAAATTTAATATAACATTGCAGCATTCTCTATTTAGATGAAAATAAATGTCCTCTTTTCTGAAACAAAAGGTTTTGAAATGGTAAATACAATTTTAAATAATTTTAAACATAGTCGGGGGGGGGGGATTATTTCAATAGAATAAATTTCCATTTTCTTATAGGTTCCTTTCGTGGAGCCATAACGTTTCATACACATGATAAATAATAAATTATCTAGTTTGTTTCCTAATTAGGAGAAGAACACCTGGTATCATTTCCATAATTAATTTTTAACTTTCCATTTTGCTTTTTAAATGCTAAATTTCATTCTTCTAATTTTGGAATTGAATCATACTTACCAGCATTCTTGTTCATGTTGCTGGGAAAATATTTTTATGTTTCTCTTTTTTGACTAAGAAAGCACAGTCAAATGATTTTAGTTAGTTTTTGTATTGTAGTTAGGTATTACGATTGAACAAGATGTGATTATGGGATGTTAAAAAAAAAATCTCTGCCCAAATTTCTCGTCTGATTTAAAGCTTCTGATTCAGCTTTCCATCTGTGGCACAGATGCTTAAAATTTCAGACTGCATTGAAAGCACTGCCAGCTAATCAACAAAAGCTTATTGGGCAAAGTACTGGAGGGACGCTTAACACTAAATTTTTTACATACAGGAAAATTATGTTATTTAATTATTTAAATATACATACCCATATCTTAAATTTATGTCTCTGGAGAGTTCACAGAAATTAAACACAATATAAAAAACAATATAAAACAGTAAAAATACATATATAATAGATATAGATATAATAGATACAAATCAGTATAAACTGTATAATAAACCATATAAAATATTATGTCCCATCTTTAGCTGAAATATACCAAAGCCAGCAACAATAACTATCATTGCCACTACAAACGGCCCTGCCTGCAGTTTTATAGCACAGGAAGTTTTTCAACAGACAAAAATACTATTTATATTAAAATGTCTGAGATAAGCTTTTCACAGACTACCTTTTATCAGCAATTTGTGTTCAATAACACAGATTCACTAAGTGAGAACATTTCACATATGTTGTGCTGGTAATATTCTGAAACTGTTAGCACCTCACATTAAACCTCCTTAAAATATACATATACAAGTTTTCCATTTATTAATTTGTTTTCTGACTCTTTTGATACCCTGGATGTTACAATGAAATGACTGAAGAAAAATAGTCCTGATTATTTTCTCATATTATTTACAATGCTTCTACCCATACTATGAGTATTCAATGTAGTTTATAAAAACATTTGACATTAAAATAGCTGCAGGAAGTGAGTTTAATTTTACCATATTCAGTTCACTATTCCTTATCCAATGCACTGTTATTCCCCATAGCTTATCTTTATTGTTCAGGCAGTAAATAGCCAGTTCTTAATTCACAGCTTTTTAAATTATATTTATTTTGGGCTAGCAAAAGAACAAAAAACCTATTTAATCATTACATACTTCTATTAGCATTTCTACCTGCCTCAGTCTCAGACTGAAAATATCCTAAAAATATTTGTAAATCTTTATGGCCTTTATAATGAGATGGGAAGAAGAGATAATTCTTTTCGAAGGTCCTTCCAATCCTTTTCAGCACTTAGAACATTATGCAAGGACATGCCGAGGCCGAGGGAAAAAAAAGAACTACAGTATCTATATAGCTAGTCCTTGACTTACAATCACAATTGATCCCAAAATTTCAGGTTGCTAAGGGAGGTAGTTAAGTGAATTTTGCCCATTTTATTATCTTTCTTGCCAGTGAACCACTGCAGTTATTAAGTTAGTAATACAGTTGTTAAATGAATATGGCTTCCTCATTGACTTTGCTTGTCAGAAGGTTGTTGCAAAAGGGATCACGTAATCCCAGGACACTGCAACCATCATAAATATGAGTCAATTGCCAAGTGATCGCATGACTATGGGGAAGCTCTAATGGTCATAAGTGTGAAAAATGGTCATAAGCATATTTTTTCAGTGCTGCTGTTGCTTTGAACAGTTACTAAATGAACTGTTGAAAGTCGAGGACTACTTCTAGCAAAAAAACCATCATCGGATAGGAGAAGTCAGTATAAATATATTAAAGAAATTAATTTTTAGTCTGTTGGGTAAATACCCTGAGGGAGAAAAGCGGAAAAGCTTTAAATGGATCCCACCTCACTAATAAAAGAGGAATGGAAGACCAGTTCTCAAGGTTTTGTAATGCCACTAATTCTTTGCATTAAACTTTTTATTAGAAAGTCCAAGGGTTTCTTCCTTGATCATACTCTAGGCTTAAAGAGCTAGTTTGACAAATACAGAAAAGATCTTGGAATTATTAACTATTAAACAGGATACATCTGTGGTGTGATATAGCTGAAAAAGAACAAACATACCTTTACTCTGCATCAGTAGACCCATAATTACAGCATAGCAATTAATTGTTCTAGTCTGCTCTGTGTAACTTCTGAGTTTGAAAACTGATTTTCCCAAACAATCTTCAAAGAATAGACTTTTTAGTTCTGTTCAGATTCACTTTCTCAAATCTGCAATCAATAAGATGGAAATCATTAAGATTATTGGACAGAAATCCAATAAGAAAAAAAATTCAACCTCTGGTTGAAGTATGACCTTTTAGACCTCTTACTTAGTGAAAAACAGAATGTAGGTACAACAGGAACTTAAACATTAAGTTGGAATAGCCCAGGGCCATCAATCAACTTTTCCTGTAATAGACTGAATGCGCCACATTTACAAAGTTCTATACATATTAAAGCCAACACTCCTATCTTCCTTGCAGATGCACTAATTCTACTTGGCATGGCATAGGGTTCCACGTAGCAGTTCTTCTATTGCTGTCTTTCAGGCTTTTTTCTTTTAAGCTGGACCTCTAATCAAATCAAACGTTTATTGTCAATGCACATGTGTACAATGAAATTGAAATCAGCTGCTCTCAACTTTTTTCCTTTTCTAGCTCCCATTTTCTTTTCCATTCAGAGTTTTATCAGGCTTTTTGGTTTTTTGCTGTCTTTATCCTTCTCTCATCATCCAACCTTTCTCCCCCTTTGAAAACGGGGGACCTTATCTCCCATTCCTATGCAATACACTACTTTAGCCCAGCCCAATAGGACTTCTGAGTCAAAATACATAGAGTTCAATAAACTATATAATTCCAGAACCAGATAAGTTCATATATGGATCAGAGTTTATATTCCATATGCAAAAGAGAACTCTGATTTCACTTAATAACTCATCACAAAGCAATTTAAGGAAACAAATTAACATGCCATTCTATTTTTTAAAAAAAATGGAGAAAGAACTACATATTTATACTAATATTTGAGAATGAGCTGTATTATAAGTTCCACAAATTAACTTGAAAAATTATCAATTAGGCTTTTATACAAAAAGAATGAAATCTCTGCAACTGCACTACAACATTTCATTTACATTTTCCTAGACATTAGGTTATCAGTCTTCCATCCAAATACCCCCCAAAATACTAAAATAAAATGATAGCCTTTTATTGATACCAATTAACATTTTATTCTGATGCAAGAGATGCTGTTGAAGCTAGAGGTTGGAAAATGTTTATGAATCATTCTTTTTGATGAGCCCAATGTTTAAGCTGAATTCTTATCAAGCTATCATTGTCAACTTACAGAGGCTGACAATAGACAAATGTGATAGAATGTTAATAGCACTGTACCTATGGCAATAAATTCAAACTGTGATTTGGTTTACCATCATGAAAATTTTCTATTCAATTACATTATCTGTTCTGAGAGCAAGGAAAGAAAAATAAGGAAAGGGGGAGGAAGAAGAAAGAATGAAGAGAGAAGGGAAAAGAAGAAAATGAAGGAAAGAAGAAAGGAAGGAGATTATAATGAAAATGAGAGGGAGGTTTCAGAGAAGTCCTGTCTTAGCATTTGGCCAATACAGGTGTCCCCAACACAAGTGGTGCCATGCCCACCCCTGCCCCTCCAAGGTCAAACCCAACCCTGATGAGGCCCTCAATGAAATCGAGTTTGACACCCCTGCTCTAAGTTATGGAATCCACAATTATTAAACCAACCTTTAGCACAAAATATTGAAATTGGTCAGAGAGGCATATGGATCGAACTAGTAGCAGTATTGGTCTACTATATTACCCAGTGCAGGAGATATGATGTACATCAGCAATATGTACTGTGTGATGTAGAAGATAAGATCTTAGGAGTGCCACTTTTGGAAATGGCCAAAAGAAATAACCAGTTGACTAATGTTACATGATTCTTTAAATGTTTTATGTATCTGAAAATAAAAGCTAACTTATTTATTTTTTGTGATTTGTTTCTTCTGTAGGAGAAATTTATATGTAATTTACTAGTTAATGTATAATCTATTTTCTTTAGAGAATAGGAATAGCTTTTGGAAGGTACCTTGCATTTAAACTTGTATTATATACATATATAAAATCTCTGTTCCAGCAACCTTTGTTAGTTGGTGTATCCATAAGCACATGTAAATTCCTGTGTTCCATATATTTTTTAAAGTAAGAATAAAAATAAACAGGACTGTTCTTGCATGAAATAATGTCCTCAGGGGAGCTGTGATAAATGTAGTAAACATTTATGTATTACTCTGATGAAAATATAATCAACAGCCTGCATATTTTGTAGCAAACTTTGTATGTGGCATTATAAAATAAGAGGATGCAACATGATTTCCAAACAACCTTTATTAGATTGTCTTGAAGGCAAAATAAACAGACAAGCTAAGAGAACAGGACAATTTCTTGCATTTAGTTATCCCATCAGAAACTTGTATTTAATTCATAGCATGAAATATATTACTAGATATTTAGGTACAATATATTAAAACTAGAAGTTTGGGCACAATAAAAATGTTTTTTAGTCTGGAGAAAGTTATTTATATTATTGATCAATTTGACATCTATACCATGAAAAATCCCACAAAAAGTATGCTATGAGTTTGCAATGATTAGAGAGAAAAAATGTAATGATTAAAAATCAGTTCATTAAAATAAGTTGTAGTTGACATTCTTTTTTACAAAATAATTAGTACAACAGACCAAGTGAATTCTGCTGATATATTGTTACTACACTTTGGTAAGTCATTTGACAAAGCTAATTATAGCCTGTTTTTGATTAAATGGAACAATTTGGGATGGATGGTCCCATTCTATTTTAATTCATAGCTGATTTACGAATTATTCTCAATGTATGGCCATTAATAGGTTCAAGAAAACATGGAGCAAGGTAGATAGTGTGATACTCAGAATTCTGTCCTGGGCCCACGGCTCATTATCATAATGTAGTAGGAAAGTTGTTTAGTTAGGAAAGCAGATGCACAAATGCAAGATAGAGGTATCTACTCATCAACTTGGTTCTGTCCAGTTTTGGACATCACTATTTAAAAAGGATACTGAAGAACTGAAAAGAGTATAGATTGAATGGTGAAGCTCATGGAGTTTATGGTGAAATGGTGAAACTCGTGGAGACTAAGTCCTTTGAAAAACAATTTAAAATTTAGTTAAAGGGAGCCATGATAGCAGACTTTCAATACTTACAGAGCTGTCATAGGGATTTATTCTCTATAGGGTACATGTAGGACACAAACCAGTATGTTGAAATTTTACTGAGAAAGAATTTCCTGAATCCTAGGATGGATGTCCATGACTGGAATAGTCATTTGGCTGGCATGGTCCCATCAGCCTGATGTTTTGGATGACAGCCTTCTCTGCTGTTGTTCCCACCTTCTGGAACATCTTGCCCCCTGATGTCCTAACCCACCTGTCTTTTTGTAAGGGCCTAAAGACATGGCTCTGCCAGTCGGGTGGTGGCTCAGTGGGAGAACAGAGCAATGGAGGTAGTTGATTGAGTAATAACAGACATCACCTCCACCCATTCTGCCCCTATCCTCCTCGTATGTCCTTGGTTTTAATGTCTGATTTTAACTTTTCATATTTTAACTGTATATGTACCTGTAAGCTGCCCAGAGTTACCGTATGGTAAAATGGGCAGCCAATAAATTTTATAAATAGATTATAAATAAATAATGATCTGAGGATTTCTGCCTGGGAAGGGTCCTATGCCTGCATGGTTTCATAATCTGAATCCCTCCATTAGTTTATTTTAAAAATAAGCATTTAGGATGCAAGAAAGAATGATCTTTCAGCACATATTTGTGAAGTGTTTAATTGAACATGACTATTTATTTTCACCACTTTTAACCTTATTAGAAGCTAAATAGGTAGATGAACAAATTAGGTAGAAACCTTTACAAATTGTAGTTAAAAAGTAGCAGTTGCATTATCTGACAAATCTGAAGAACCTGTCTAGGTCTTCATCTGGGCTAGAGTTGTGTCTGTCCTTGATTACGAGCCATGATGGCGCAGTGGTTAGAATACAGTACTGTAGACTATTTCTGCTGACTGCTGGCTGTCTGCAGTTCGATTTTCACCAGCCCAAAGTTGACTCAGCCTTCCATCTTTCTGAGGCCCATAAAATGAGAACCCAGATTGTTGGGGTCAGTATGCTGACTCTGTAAACCACTTAGAGAGGGCTGTAAAGCACTGGGAAGCAGTATATAAGTTTAAGTGCTATTAATAACACTCAGCTATCAAAAGTTCATGTCTCTAAACATATACCATTTTTCTAGAAGCTTTATTTCTATAGTTCTGGCGAATAAGTCATGATAATCTTCTTTATTTTCTTGGTGTCAAGTCCTTATAATAATTATATATACTTTCTCCCATACTTTGTATACAAACATTTATAATAGGAGGAAAATGCTACCTGAAATTACAAGTATACCTGAATAAGATAGTTTGTTTTATAACCCTACTTTTCCCACTACTCCACAACACCCATAGAATGCATATGTATTACTTTAGTTATTACACCTGCTTTGATAGTTTGCCATCTCGATACAAGTTGTAATGGACATGAATACAGGACTTGATAAAAAATTTACATAAAGTGTCATTATTGAAACAGAAAATAACTGCAACAGTCCATGGATATTCATCCAACCAAAGTAGCATGCAAATAGGAAAAACAGAATTCATTCTGTGCTGTAAAACTACCTTGACTTGTTATTTAATAATCTGGGCTATGCATGTCTGTAATATGTATGTATGTTAGTGCCAATATGACACTGCACTATTCTAATCTTATGCTCTCAGGTGTCTCCAAAATTATGTCCCTATTAAATATATTGAAAATTGTTGTTCTGTACATTTTAGGTATATAATCCAAACTGCTGACACATTGAGGCATTCCTGCTTAAAAAGAATGCATTATCTTTCAGTTACAAATAAGTAATATCCCCAGAGTAATTATACTGTTAGGCCTAATAATTAGGTCAGATTCATCAGAGGTTTTGCACTTGTCTTACTCTGAATTACATAAGGTAATAATCTTTTTGTTGTTTCTTAAATAAATCACAGGGTCCAGGAAATGATGAGTGCTACTATGGCAGGGATGTCAAACTTGTGGCATCATGGCAGCATCACATGACATATTGGGACTTTTTTCTCCTTTGCTAAACTGGATGGGGGCAGGGCCAGCACGTGATATATCCAGCCTGCAGGCGGTAAATTTGACACTCCTGCACTATGGCAAACAAAGCCGCTCTTGCTTCATTCAAAGAATTCAGTTCTTGACCTCTTGTTTAATCTATCATTGCTGCCTATGACTGTCAGTCCTGTCTAGCTTGTTGTTAGATGTTTTAATGATGAGGCAGTCGAGTTGTTTGATCATGAACAACTGAATCATGATGATCTTTATTGGAGTATAGTCTTGCATTTATATACATTTTTAGTTACCCTCCATCATTGGTTAACTTTGGTTACTGCTTAACTTTTGTTATGGTTTAGTACAGTAATCCATACAATTAATTATCTCTAGTTAAAGTCTAACATATGTTTACTTCCCCTCTCTAATCCTCCTTTATCCATAGATTAGTGACTTTGTTTGTCTGAGTTGTATTTGCTTGGAAACATTCTTTATCTGAGGTTTGCCATCCGAGGTTGGAACATTCCTGAAATTACAACTCTACAGTTAGACAAGTTTGAAGTCAGTATCTAATCAAGAGATATCTATAACTTCATACCCTAAAAGCCCTTGAATGCTACAGTGATAAGGTTGCTATTGTTACCAGACTTGCTAAAACATTAGGACAAAGTTTTTCTTCTCTTTTCTGTATCTTTTTAATATCTTCTTCTTCATGCATTTGGAATGGGAACCATAGCTCTGCTCCACATTAGCTTAGGTTGCCTAAGAAATCTGTACCAGTTTATGTTGAAGTAAAAGAAAATGAAATAAAAGAAAAAAAAACTAGGGACATTGTATATATTTTTAAAAGCATGTATTTGCAGGTCTATTCAGAAAATATGTAATATAATCTCATGTGCTGTGACTGTTCAATACAGCCAGTCACACATACCAGTACTTCAACATCATGGTGCAAGATAGAATGCCAATAAATTCTGACTCTTTGCTCAGCTATTGAGAAGTAAAAAAGTGAGGTCTTGAAAACACACCTTACTCCCTTTTTCTGTGGCAGCTTTTTGACAATAACATTGATTAATTAATTAACATTGTTTCTTCTGCAAAAAGCTCAGCTTGCAAAAATCACTTCAAAATCCAACATGCTATTTGACTAGCTCAAATGACAAGATGCCTTCAGCTCCTTGGGGCAATATCTCCTAGTTATATTTCTGGAAGAGAGATTCAAAAATATTAAAAAAGAGTTAGTAGGCAGAGAAATCTCAATTCACTTGATGTATGTTGATGACGACTCAATCACTCAGGTCAAAAATGTCTCAAGTTTGAATCATGGCAATTGGTCCACTTGCCATGATTCAGCCACAATTCACTTGATGTCAACCAACAAAGTGGAAGCATGGACTGAATGGAAGAAACTGCTCAAACAACCTGTAGGAGAGCATTCATGAAACTGACCCAGGTAGCCCTGAGTGTCTGTTGCACCCTTTCTGGTTGTTCCCAGAAACCATGAGACTGTGAGTTCTGGTGCTGTATGAAAGCTGGTTGGATGACTTTGGGGCAATAACATTCAGCCCAACCCATCTCACCTAGTTGTTGTTTTGGGAAAATAGGAGAGTGAAGTACCATGTATATTCTCTACCTTAAATTATTTATAAAGTAATAACAGTGGGACTTTTAAAAAAATCTGAAAAAATGATAGTAATGTTGAATCTATTTCTGATAATATTGTGTTATATCTATAACAGGCTTACAGCCTTTAAAGAGAGTTTTTCAGAAAATATTACAAAGTCCTAAAAAGATCACGTGAAAAATTCAAAATAACACCACCTTAGTTTAATTTGTACAAAATGGCACAGAAATAAAAATCCATAGCGTCAAGCTTTGGTTATTGCAGCATACTACAATGAAGAATCCCTGAATTCCTGCTTCTTGGTCTTGCCTGAAGATGAAGGAAGCAGAAAAGAGAAATTATGTTGGTCCTCCATTTCCTTAGGAGAACATGCATAACTATGATAGAGAAAGCTATAAGAGTGATTACATCCTTTATAACTTTAAATAGGGAATAGCAACAGAGTATAGAAATAAAAGTTTCAAAGATACCTCTTGAAGCAACACTGGCACTTCTTTATAACTTTTTACTGATTGATTAGATATTCATAAATCATGTCAATTTATCCACTTTTCTTATAGCGTATCAAAATGGCGGCATGGGAAGGATGAGACATAAAAGGGTGGGAAAGCGATAAATAATTTTATTACCTTTGCTTGCTATGACTGAAAAGGAGGGAAAAGCCACAAGAACTATCTTGTTTTTCCTGTGTAGAATCCATAATGACATGTGCTCATGTTGTATGTTCATACAATTCATGTTGTATGTTTATCCTTGATGCATGAAAATGGATGCATAAAATGAGTTACAAATTAAAATAATAGTTGTTTTGGGATATATTGTTGCTTAAAAAACATTTTTTCATTTTAGAAAAAATCTAAGCATTTTTGGGTTTCATCAACAAATTGAAATTTTCCATCAGTTTGGTGCTTTTGCAAATGTGTTTTTTGATTGCTGAAATAGGCCTGTCACTGTGGCTTTGCCTTAGTGATTTTTTATTATAGGATTTGACAAAAGAATATTAATGCTTTTAAGTGGTTATGCATGGGCCTCTGAATAAATACATAGTGATGGGAATCAGGTGGGAAGATTCAAATAATGGCTGGCACGTTGTATTCATAAAACAAGAACAGGCATTTTAGGAAGAGAGGCACAGGGAGAAATGCAGGTGATAATTTCTAGTTAGAGATGAAAGTAGGCATACAGTCTAGAATTTACTTAAGATGCTTTTGGAGATCATTTCTGAAATTACATTCATTTAATTCCAGTAATGCTCATTTTGAATTGCAAAGATGCCATATGATTATTTTCTAGCTCTCCTAAAATCTCATTTTCAAAGTGTGGGGAAAGAACAATGATTATAGTTAAAAGAAATTTGCAAAAATATGTTCAGTTTTTTAAAACATGTCTATAAGAAACCATTCCGTGCACTGAGTATCAAAGATCTTCATTTGCATTAAATTCAGGACAGATCAATCATTTAATGTAAGAAGAAAAAGTGAATACCAATTAAAAATATTCAAATACTGTTTATTCTTCTGCTGATGGCAAGCAGCTAAGGGTGTCCACCAGAAGAGGGTTTTAAAAAAAAGTCAAGTTGGTGACCATAACCAGACAATGACATATAAAGAATGGTTAAGTCTTCAATTATGTAAAAAAGAATCTCTCCAATGTTTCTCCAATTGCATGGTTACAACCACTATCTTGGCTTTGTTTTACTCCCAAGAATTCCCTCATGACAAATCATATTGTTCCCAGTTGTCAAACAGAATTTTTTTCAATAAATTTTAGAATGTCACTGTCATTTTCTGAAAAATGGCAGTACTGCAACTTAGAAACAGAGCTTATCGCTTTGCACAAAGAAAAATTCTAAGATAACTTTATGGCTAAGTGATATCTGTTCCCAGATATTTTGGACAACAGACAGAACTTTATTTTTATATATTTGACTAATAAAATACAATCAATAAAATAAATAAAATAAAAATAAGAACTATCAATTAAAACAAGAACTATTAGCATTTGTGGACAAAGCTTATACAAAATATAGCAAAAAATTTGCTACTGTTAGATAAGTATATTTATCTTGATTGCTTAATAATTAATCAGGATAAAAGCTATTTGAGTGCCCCAAAATTTTCAATAAAAGAGCAGAAATCAACTAGTGGCAAATATCCTTGTAGAACTGGAAATTCAGAAGACCAGGGGCTGTGGTTTTTATGTCACCCATATTATAGGGCCATACCAGGTTTCATATGGAATTTTCCTATATTTCTTTTCCAATATGGAGAGAAGATTAAATCAAAATAAAGATAAAGCTCTCTTATATTTGGGGACTCTGATATGATATAAATCTGAGGCTGGTTCAAACACTAAAATTTAGTTATTTACAAGTATACTGTGGGAATGCAGGGATTTCTGTTTTACCTTCTGCATCTAATAAACTTTGCCTTGGAATTGATCTAGCTTGATCTAACTCAAAGGTTATGACGGCATCACTAAAAAAAAAGATTATGATGGCATCACTAGAAAAAACATAAAAATTCTTTTGGATCACTGTTTATAGCAGTCTAGTAATACTACATGAGTTAGTCTGCTATGGTTATGTTGTAATTCAATCAGTAGGTAAAGATATTATCCAAAGATTAGATTCAACCCAGGTATATCTGATATCATCACTTTATCCACTGCAGTGCACATTATTTTATTTTGGAGAGCTACCAATCTTTCCTGGCCCTTGTAATGTTTTTTCTGATAAGTATATAATTGGTCTAAATGTTCAACACACTTTCCCAGCAGGAAGCATTCAGCAGTATTTAAGGAAAAAGAACAATTTTTGTCATTTATATGATGAAATCTAAAAATGTGGCCTGAACTTTATGAAGAGTGCAAGAGGATCCTGCTTATTGACTTTATTTTTTAACTTGGAAGAAAACAGAATTGTAATATTGTCCACTGAATGGGAAATTGAGTGATCCAGCAACCCAATAAATTGTTCCTTTTCTTTTTTCATTTCCTCCTTACGTTACATTTCATCCCTTACATAAAAATAATACCATCATTCAACATATTGAATATGTCTGGCTCATTCTAAAACAAAGGAAGCATTCTAAAAGGATATTTTTGACTCAATCAACTGCCACTGATTTTTTTTATTATTCAGAGGTTTGAAAGGTATTGTAGGGAATTGCCATTAATCTTAACTTCTGAACAAATAAAAAAGTAGGTCAATTCATTATATGTGACATTTTTAATTACTCTGGACAATTAGTTTCAATCATTTAATTTTTTTAGGGTGATCTTCCTTCATACCCTTCTATGAATAGAATTCTGCTGACTTTTAAAAAATAATCAAAACCTATAATTGAGTGACCTAATGACAGCTTCATCTAGCACAATAAATAGAAAATCACATATTTTAGAGTAAAGATGTGAAATAGCTGTTTCAAAGATCTGTCAGTCAAAATAAAAGTCCAATAATAATATTAATATTCAACTTTTGATTCTCTAGCAGCAGCTGACTGAGATTGTACGAGCTAAGTTTCTAAGGGTTAGAGCTGGTCAGAACTTCAATGTGAGAGCAAAAGGGAATATAGAGAGAAAGAAAAGAAACAAGAGTGAGATCATGTTTAAAAGCTAATAGCAAAACCAGTCCTATACTTTGCTAATAAATTTGCATGAAGATAGTCATAAAATGATCTTGATTTGAATTTATAAAAAACAAACAGACTGAATGAATCTACTAAGTGCTACTAAAAGTGTCCTAAATCTCTTAATTGTTTCCAATAAACACCTTTTTCAGCAAAAGTATTTTTTTTAAAAAAATTTCATAGTACATTTGACCTACTCATCCTAAATATATAATCTATTATTTGGTATTATTCTATTATCTGGTAAGTAAATGTTAGTCTACCACCAGAATTATAACCATTATTCTACAGTTTCTTCAAATTCATGTCTCATTTGGCACATGAAACAGGACAATGCATATTAGTCTTGAACACTGGGACCTATCTAACAAAATGAAATTCAATGTAGTCAGGGTGGGATTCAAATTTTTTAACAACCAGTTCTGTGGACGTGGCTTAATTGGTGGGTGTGGCTTGGTGGTCTTGTGACTGGGTGGGCATAGCCAACTAAACATCACTCACATCAAGGCAAGCTTCTCCTCGCCTAGCCTCTCATGACAGTGGGGATGCTGCAATGGTCATAAGTGTGAAAAAAGATCATAAGTTTTTATAGCTAGCTAAGAAGCCTTGCTGAATGTCATTCACCTTGGTTCCTTGTCATTAAAAACTCCTTTCCAGAAGCTCTGCTTCATTATTCAATTATTTCATCAAAGTGCTGATCATTGCATGCTGCCTGAAAGTATTTCCAGGGAAGTTATTTCCTTCCAACAGCAGTGTAAAAAGCTTAAAACAACCTTTCCCCTTTAAGAAAGTACAGGAAAGAAAACAAACCTCCTTCAGGGACAGTAAGTCTAGGCATACTGCCAAGAATGTAATAAGGGTGGAAAAAAAACAAAAGGAGATTTCTTTTAACTACGGTTGTCCAAACTGCTTAGAAAGTTAACAAGAGGTTCTATAGAACTGGTCAGAACCAGTAGAATCCCACCCCTGAATGTAGAGAAAAGTAAAGTCCTACACTTAGGCAAGAACAATCAAAAGTACACATATAGACTGGGTGAAACCAGGCTTAATAGCAGTAAATATGAGAGATATCTTGGAGTCTTAGTGGACAACCAGCTAAATATGAGCAGCAGTATGCAGCGGCAGTCAAAAAAAGTCAATGAAATCCTAAATTGTATTAACAGAGGGATACAATCAAGATCAAGTGAGGTACTAATACCACTCTATTAAGCCTTAGTAAGACTGCATCTAGAGTACTGCATCCAGTTTTGGTCACCACACTATTAAAAAGATGTTGAGACTCTAGAAAAAGTACAGAGAAGAGCAACCAAGATGATTAGAGGCTAAAACATACAATTAACAGTTGCAAGTGCTTGACATGGTTAGTCTAGTGAAGAGAAGGACCAAGGGAGACATGATAGCAGTCTTCCATTATTTGAGGGCTGCCACAGAGGGGAAGAAGTCAAGCTATTTTCCAAAGCACCTGTAGGCCAGACAAGGAATAATGGATGGAACCAATGGAACAGCTTACCTTCAGAAGTTGTGAGAGTGTAATCACTTGAGACTATTAAGAGATTGAACTGTCATTTGTCAGAAATGGTGTAGGACAGGGGTGGTGGATTAGATGACTTACAGATTCCTTCCAACTGTGTTAATCTGTAATCGATTAACATATGAAAACAAATACCAACCAAAATGGCATTCCATATCAATTGTCCTTATGAGTAAAACAAAAAGTAGCAGAAGCAATAGGATATTTCTCTTTCCTTACCAAGTCAGAATGATTGTGTATGTGTGTGTGTGCATGCACACGCGCATGAGAGAGAGAGAGAGAGAGAGAGAGAGAGATTTCCATTGAAACCAGTACTGCTAACTAAAGCAGTTACTATTTTATTCATTATGCTACAAACACTAGAAATAGGTCACAGCTATTGATTTTGTAATTGGATATTATAAAATATAACAAAAGTTCAACCTATGAATATCTGATATACAAATATAAATGCAATGCATGCATTAGAGGGGAAAAAGACTTTACCATTCACATTTTTCCACCCATAAAAACCTCAAACATAAATTCTACAGTATATTGTTACACTGACAATCGAAACTATCCACTTAATTCTCTTTGAAGTTATTTCATTAGAAGAACCCTTGTCACATCTCTCCATAACCATTTCCTGGAAGAAAGAAAGCCCTTCTAAGAAACCAGTCAAATATGGAGTTTGTACAACTAGCAACCAATCTTTCTATCAGGAAACCTTGTAGAAGGAACCTAATTTTTGGTGTAAATGTACTTTCTTACTCTAAGAATATTCCATTTTCTCTCACAAATTGGAAGACAATATCATTCAAATAATAAATGGTTATTTACATTCTCACAGTTGTGCTCCTTTCTTTCTTCACCACACTATTAAGTCTAAACTCTGAATGAAATAAAATGTTTGGCTATCAATTAAGCAGCCATTAAGGCATTTTTTTTAAAAAAATGTCTACTTAATGAGACTGCATGATGCTAGAATAGTTTTCTGTATATTGTCTGTATTTCTAAATGTTTGCTCATTTTTTCTGATCTTCTTTATCCTTTCTAATGTGCCATACCTGGTGTTAAGGTTACAGGTTGAACTCATGTCCAATTTTTCATACATTCAGCTGATTTAAAACACCATAATATAAAAAGCAACAGTAAAAACAAATAAAAATGTGGGAAACATTGCGGGGGGAGGGGAATATGGTACTCTTTCATTTATATTTGCAGTGTATTTATACCCACCCTGATTTAGTGCCTGGAAGATGGCCTTCCTTAAGGCTGGCAGTGACAAGACCATAGGGATGCTTGTATTCTATTTAATGAATGGGACTGATGAGCATGCCAGGTTAGGCATTTCATACCAGTGATAAGTGATGTCCCAAGTCCAGGACACGAGGCATGTATCTCTTCATAGATGGACTCCAGAATGATGAATTGAACCCAAAAGCCAATTAGTAATCAGTGCCAGTCACTGAGCATATAGTAATGAACATATATATTAGAACTTATAACTGTTTCTGCTGCTGAGTAGGTTTTTTTCATAGTGATGGTAGTGCTGGAACTAGTGGTAGTGATAATAGAATAACAGACTTTGAAGGTACTTTGGAGGTCTTCTAGTCCCACCTCCTGTTCAAGCAGGAAACCTTATACCATTTCAGACACATGGTGGCCAATTTCTTCTTAAAAACACCCAGAGTTGGAGCACCCATATCTTCTGTAGGCAAGAAGATTGCTTTCAACTTTTTTTTGAAATAGATTACTTTCCATTTTTATTCCCCATTTCTATCCAAAACTCCAGAGGTGGCAGGACCTAGGTAATCCTGTTTGAACCTGGAAACTAAAGGTTGGATAGATATCAATAAATGAATACCAGGGTGAATAGACCTCACTAGAAATCCGGGAGGGGGGGAGAAGTTGTCTATATTGTTGCCAATGAAATTGAACAGTTTTGTCCATGAAGCCCCCAGGAGTTAAATTCTACTTGAGGTGTTGGCATCTATTGGCAAAAGCAAAGAAGCTAAATAAAAAAATGTTAATGATAATTTATATATCATAAATACATGTGAAATTCTCTATTTTGCTTTGTTTTTAATTGCTTATGTATTTGTGAAATTTATGGTTAGAGAATTCCTTCAGATATTTGTGTTCTCAGCTGTGTCACAGTTTTACAATATCAACAAGAACTAGCATTGTGTTTTGGACCCAAAAGAACAAAATCCAGTTCCCTTGAAATCATGTATTAAGAGTTCATCTGGTCACACCTTTATAGCTGAAGAAAAAAAAATCAATAAAGATCATGTTTTTTTCATAAACCACCTAGTCCCATAATAATTTTCAAGAACACTTGTAAGTACCTTCAAACCAAATATAAACATTTTTACAGCTTTATATTTTAGTCAAATTGGCTTCTATGCTTAGTGCCGATTCATAGATTACAATTAATAGAATCCCCAAAGCATTAGCATTAGGCTTAAGGTTCAAAAAGTATCAGAATATTTAAAATATATGTATATTAAACATGAAGTTCAAATATACTGTATTAGAAGTCAAAACAGAACACTGCCTATAAATATTTTAAAAAGCTCTTAAATATGCAATAAACTACAAAACCAGAACAAACTCGTTCAGGGAAATGAACCCGCTCAGGAAAAGTAATATCCTGTAGCAAATTATTATAGAGAATTAAAATAAATTAATTAATTTAAAAAGCAATTAAATTTAAATACAGTAGAGCCATGCTAATTTGCACTGACTGGGAGACCCATTGCAAATTACTGAGTTTTGAAGATGAAGTAGCAAATAAATACAATGAAACAATATCAAAAGAAAAAAGAAGAAAAATGTTTCATAAATTACACATAGTGTAGTTCCTCCCTTTCATTTATAGCTGGTATATTTATAATCTGCTGTGGCAGCCTTAAAATATGTGTGAATAATTGGATAATTAAGAGATCCTTTTAAAAGAAATTATGTAATAATAAACAAATGTATTATTAAAAAAATGCATAGCTTTGGAAAAGTAGGATGTATAAGGTAACTATTCATTTTCTGGCCAAGACCGTTGTAGTAGAACAATATTATATTATAGATAACAAAATTATCTATATACAAAACAAACTAAACTAAACCTATTACATTTTTGTCTTCTGTCAGAAAGACAAATATTGGCTTGGAGAAACTTGGCTCATTTTTACCTTTCTGTCAGTTTTTCCTTGCTTTCAAAAATCATTTTAAGCACAAAAGGACAGAATATAAATATAATAAACAAATTTGCAATAAAATAATTTACTGTGTAATAATAGTTTCAGTTGTTAAGTGTGACAAACATTACGGTCCTACTGTTGCCATCCCATGAGAAAATGTAAAAGCAATGGCAAATAAACTTTTAATGAATAACATTTCCAAAAAATTTAGGATACAAGGGTTTTTCCTATTTTTAAAACTGTGTTACTCCACTTTAAGGTGTATGCTAATACTTCTACCACTCTTGCTTGAATTGAAGATACATTAATAGTTTATAAGGATTAATAAATTAAGCTTAAGTTTGGGGGAGGCAGAATATTTTTATTAACATAACTATAACAAACTGAGTATTTAATAGTTTATAAAGAGGCTAATTGTCATTGCAGGAGTAGAATGACTGAATAATGCCACCCATCTTGATTTCTGTGCATGCTATCCATTATAACAACACGTAACAACTGAAACTAGGATTATACAGTAAATTATTTTATTGTCAAACCATGGCTGGTGTTCAGAATAGAGTTCCATGGTTTTTCATACCACCATGAAGTTAAAACCCAAATTTAACTGGTCTGTAGCTTTGGCATGGTGATTAAAATGATATAGGAGTCAACCCCTCTCTCCCTTAAACTTAAACCCTTTAGAAAATTCCAGGAAGAAACATGTAGAAATATCAGAGGAAGAAAGAAACCAACATTTGGAAGATGGTCAGATTAGTACCTGGAAAATATGCAGAAAGGATGGGAGCAAGAAGTTTTCAGCTTCTTCCTCTGTTTCTCAATGGAAACAATTTCTGCATATATGGTAATAGAATTGTTGATTGGTACAATCACATGAGCATTTACTTTAAACAATGTTCATATTATATTATATATGAATTTGTATTATGCCAAATTGAGACTCTAAGTGGCTTACAATGAATAGAATATTAAATTAATATTAGAGGACATGCAATAACATAACATTACCACAACTCTGATTGCAGGTTCCAATCAAGTTGCTTTTTAAAAAATACTTTAAAACTATATTGTATATTATGCTTTTCAGATTGGGAGAATCCATGACAGATGTTTTGTTATAAAATTATAAGAATCTAACTAAAGATTAGATTACTTAATCTGTCAGAATAGAAACTGTTTTAATGTTGCACATTTCATATATGCAGTTGGTTAGATTTTGTACTTCAACATGATTAATGTGATATTCAACATGAATATCACATTGAAAAATAAAAATTCTGTTCATGTATCCTGATAAGATAAAAACATCTAATTCTGTCCTATGTTTTTTTTCACTCAAGTGCTTATATTTCACATAATGAGAAAGAAGAAAATATAGTGATGACTTGAATTAGATCATTTGACAAAATCTGAAAAATCTATTTGCTCAATGTATAAAACAAGTGTGTGTTGTTTCCTCCATTTCATATGATGTTGAATAATATTGGCTAGCTTTCTTACTCACATAATTAACAAGCTTGCTCATATTAAGTATCAAATTGTACCTGTGGAAAAACTCACACAGGTACAATTTGATACTTAATAAATATATTTTTTAGTATTTTACTGGGGACATTTATTATGGATATATTCACTTGCATTGTATTTTATGACTACATAAACACTCAAAAACACACACAAATGCAGATGCCTCATAAAGAAGACATATCATAAGGATCTTTTTTCAGCCAAACAACTGGATTTTTTGCAGCAAAATGCATACTGGTCACCCTCTTGAAATAAATGAATAGTATTATATTTGAGCTTTATTCTCAAATCAGACTTGAGTTACTTATTTTGTATGATGCAGAGTTTCCGTTGTTGTAGAGTTGTATTTTTTTTTTTGCATCTACTTGTTTCAAAAAAGATATGAGGTGAATTGATGCCCCCTGCAGGGCTATGTTCCAGGTTCATGCACATTGATAGAAAACTTAAAAAAAATGTATTAAAAAATCAAGGCATGGACTTTTTTTAAAATTGTAAATAGAATTGACAATTCTGTACAAGATGCCATTTTGAACAGTTTATTTTATTGTGACCTGTTTTTGAATAGTTTGGAACCCATTCCTTGTCTTCACTGCTCCAAAAGCAGAAATGTTGTTTGCATTCAGTTGAAATAATATTATTGTTTAAATGAATAATGGAAAAGAGATAAAGACACAGAGACCTGCTGTTTTATGTTTGATGTCATCCTCATCAATAAATCAGAAGGGTCCCTTTGCAAGGGCAAATGTTTCATATTATTTAGCCAGATCGTTCATCAGAATATATCTGTGGAGCTTGCTGTTTACTTAAATGGAATTACATTTACTAGACAAAATATTTTAGCATTATAGCCCAATGTGAGGGGGGGTGGGGGAGCATAATGGAGTGCATCTCAGGCATCCATTCATTAACTGGACTCAAGAAATCAGACAAATTTTATTTGGCAACAGCATGATTAAGTAAATTTTGAGGATGTATATAATACAACATCCAAAGCAAAAAAAAAAAAAATCTAGCCTGTTTATTGGATTACTGTGGAGAGTTTGGACTCTAGATTAAAGACCTACATAAAGATCACATATTTGTAGGATTTTGATCAATTTTGCTGTGGTCCTGTTTATATTTATGTTTGTTTTAATGGTTATTTCAGATTTGTTTTTGTTTTTTAAATTGTATATCATTCAGAGTCAGTTGCTCTGGGCATTGAGTAACTATATAAATTGGATAAAATGAATAAATAGTGTTATTTGTTGCAGTGGGTTTCATCATTTTCTTAGAAAGAGGATGCTGAATCTGCTGCTTTCACCTGCTTTAACTCTTGACATACAGTGGTCAGGCTTGAGTATCAAAGATTTATTGCCAGGAATCATAATCTGTGACCCAAAGGCTACATGTGTTCAAAATTATTGTGTTTAGTTCCATTGCCTGATAAAAAATTTGCAGTCAAATTGCACTGTTAAATTATAGAAAAAGGAGAAAAAGGAGAACTATTAAATATATCAAGAGTAATCCTAATATGTTAGTTTATTAATGTAAATCTAATTAAATTTTAGTAAGTAAAAGCAGATTTCTAAACATGTCCCAGCTTGGACATTATATTTTGTGGCAAGATATCCATTAAATACCATGCTTTAGATTACACCAGGACTGTCAAACTTGTGGCCTGTGGCTGGATGAATCACGCTAACCACGCTCGCACCCGGTCTAGCAAAGGGGGAAAAAAATCATGATATATCACGTGATGATGCAGTGATAATGCAAATTTGACACCCCTGAGTTACACCATTATTAACTTAAAGTTTTCAGACCAATTGAATAAAAATATTAAATAAAGTAGTAATTACATATGATCAAATAGACAACACATTTGAAACACTGTACATTTTATGAAATAAACATATACAGATAGTAGAATTTTACCAACATCTATTTAGATTTTATTAAAACATTTTTCAATAAATTAATCTTTACAATTAATTACACAGATGAACCTGTAACAAATTGGAAATTATGCACGTCATACATAATCTTGTTTAATAGTTTGCATGTCAGATCAGAATTACAACAAGGGGAATCTTTCCACCCCATTGATAAGGTCAGAGCACTTCTTACAGTATCACACCTAATTCTGTTCTATTTAGATCAGGCAGAGTAACATAGATCAAAGCCCCAGGTGGCTTGGTAGAGAGAACACTAATGGTCAGACCATAAGAAGGTACTATGGACCATTCCTATCTCCAGGCATTCTCAGGGTTAAATGGAATAAATATTAAATGGATAGCTGTTTTCCATGCTGGCCTGGGATTTAATCTTGTAATGGACTGTCTTGCTGAATAGGAAGGACCTTATTATTCACCATCCTGACCATAGCCAAATGAAAGATTGTTGTCTTCTAATGATATTGCTAAGTATGGTTACCAGTGCACAAGAGTTTAATGCAATGTGCCAGAGATGATGCACAATGTCTGGCAGGTCATGGATATACAAATAAAAAAAGAGCATATTATCACATTATCATTATAACCCACATTAGGGCATTCTTAGATGAAGAGTAATTTTACTGATTTAAATAAATGATTCAACACATTAAGGTGGCTTTACTCAGAAGAGTTTACATCCTGTCACAATATCTGTAACACCATCAAACATCCAGGTGCGCCTATGCCAGTCCTTAGAAAGGACGCACTAGGTAGACAAAAATGGCAAACCTAATTTGAATGTCTGGCTGACTATGCAATGAACAACAACAAAAAATTTATTAGCATGTTTTTGTCAATATTTGGATCATATTAATACTTTGAAACTCAAAATCCACACAGTCTTTTTAATATAAATTTACTTTTACATGTATCATTTTGCCATTCAATCATAACTTGTTTAAGAATTTATCTGAATCTAATCTAATCTTTCTTTGTATAATATGTATTTTCCTCATTTATGTATTCATGGCATTTGTTGCTGGCTCTTGTTCTTGACTTCCAATGCTAATTCTTCCATTTTCTTCTTGACAGTTCAGATCTGCAGCCATTGTCACGATTTTTACTCTTCATTTTGTTTTTTACTTTTGCTTTAGTTATTGATTATACAGAGGTTTTACCTTCCAAAATTTTTATTTGCTGTTGTAACTGTTCAGTTTTGTAGGCCATCTTTGATTCTGTGATATTCCCCAAGGTCGCCAAGTTGGCTTTCCTAGCTAAGTCAGGACTTGAACTCATGATTTTTTTCCTTGGCTCTTTGTATGTTGGATTATTCTGTTATGAAATAAATGAAGTATTAAACTTCGATATTATTTGCTACTAAGATTCCTTCATATACTATTACAACCCAAATGGAGCTCTGGCAATATTCAGGAGCAATATGCAACAATATCCACATCATGACTCAACACTTCCAACAAGAAGCAATCTGAATGATATGGATAATCTATGTTCCCTGAAGCTTCATTTGAAGCAGTGCAGAGGGATAAAGATTTGCAAAACAGATTCATGTGCCTGGGTATTTAACATGACTTACATGATACCATGTTTGGCATTCTATTACATTCTACTTATAAAATGCAAAGGTTGATTTCCAGTTGATTCCAAGTGAACCCCAAAGAAACTCAACAAGCTACCTTCATCTGAGGAGTATGAATAAGGTCAAAACCATTCATATAGTATCTAACTCCTGGTGATCAGTATAACCTAAAACCCTAAATAGGATATAAGTTATAAATATAAACAGCCTTCTTTCACAAGAGTGAAGTAGGTGTAATGTAAAACCCCCCACACGAGGATATTACATATTATTATGTAACATTTGTATCTGTCTTCTCTGAGATGTTAAGGAAAGGTAAAGTTTATATATCATTCTAATAGAAATTTAGGGTGGCTTTAACATACCTACTAAGCAGGCATGCAGAAAGTGAGGGTACAAAATATATTGTGCTTCAATAATTAGACTTTCATTAATTGTAGGCAGAAGTCCTCAATGCTCTTTGGGATTGGTTGCTTTCTTGCAGACATTTCATAATGTCTGTGCTAGCAGGGAGTGAAGTTTGGTCTCACTTTGTATTCTGTCAGTGTTTGTAGGAGTGGTCTTGGTGGTCTTTAGTTGTGCTGTTTACTGTTAGCTTGTTTGGCAGTTCCTTGATTGGTGCATTATTTGCTTCTTGTCTGTTGGTCTAATTTAATTTTGGTGTTAATTTCTATTTATCTGGGTATTGATTGCTAGTGAGGACGTGTTTGGGTCTTTTTGTTCCCTTTTTGGCTTGTTGATTGTCTCCTTTGAATAGTTTGTAGATGTTGTTTATGTTTATGTGCCTATTAATGGCCATTTTATAAGAGTGACAGACTTCCAGGAATTCTCCAGTGTTTTTGCATTTGGCTTGGTCTAGAACAGTGGTTGCCAACCAGTGGGCCGGGGACCACTGATGGTCTGCAAGTAACTTTTGGTGGTCCGCAGAGAAATGTCACCCCGAAAGCACCTCCCAAAAGCAATTAATCCAGGCTATGCGGAAACACAAGGCTGAGCCTCCCACATGGCCCGTGGGAACACAAGGCTTGCATAGCTTGCATTGTGAACAACACAAGGGAGTGAGGGGAGGGGGAAAAGATTGAGAGGGGAACTTGCCCTACTCACCCCATGCGCCTGGCCTGGCCACCAAACTGCTTCTTTCCGCTTCTTTCTTTCTTTTATTTATTTATTTGATTTGTCAATCGCTTACAAGATAATAGGTATAAGTATAAACATAGTTATGAATACATGAAATGGATACATATAAGAAAAATAAGAAGAAACAATAGGACAGGGACGGTAGGCATGTTGGTGCGCTTATGCATGCCCCCTACAGACCTCTTAGGAAAGGGGTGAGGTCAATAGTAGACAGTCTAAGGTTAAAGTTTTTGGGGTCTGGGGAAGAAACCACAGAGTCAGGTCGAGTATTCCAGAAATTGACCACTCTGTTGCTGAAGTCATATTTCCTGCAATCAAGTTTGGTGCGATTAACCTTGAGTTTGTATCTATTGTTTGCTCTTGTGTTGTTATGGTTGAAGCTGAAGTATTCATTGACAGGTAGGACATTGCAATATATGATTTTATATACTATACTTAGATTGGACCAATTTCTTTTGCTTTTGGTTGTATGAAAGGAAAGCAGCAAAAGTCTTTCTTCCTCTCTCCCAAACTCTATCGGAAATTAGTCTTTGGGACCCTGCAAGGCATCTTCCTCTAAGAGGCTGCGCCAGCAATGAGTCATTCTGGCAAAGACTCATTTCTGCTTTTGCTGCTTTCCTTGAATGAAGCCAGAAGTCTCTCTCTCCCCCCCCTCTCTCTCCCTGAGAATGGATCTGGAAACAGTATCCTGTGATCCCAAATAAAGAGTGATTGATCGGTAAGAAAATAGGATGGGGAATTTTCCTGCAGACTTTTTGGGGGATTTTCCCAGGGTCTCTGGTCTGTGGGATTTAAAATTAGGAGTTTGGTGGTCCCTGTGGTCCAAAAGGTTGATGACCCCTGGTCTAGAGCAGGGCTGTCAAACTTGCAGCCCATGGGCCAGCTGCACAGTGTGCTGGCCATGCCCAAATCCGGTTTAATGAAAAAAGTGATGCTGCCGTGATAATGCGAGTTTGACATGCTTGTTGATCCCAGTTTCCCTGTTGAAACTATGATTAAGTCTGTCTATGTATTGTGAAATTAAAAAGCTTTCATCATTTCCTGCAATCGCCTGCAGTTCCAAAGGTAGTCTCACTTTTACTCTGTCTATGCTCCTAAAACAAATACAGTTTAATAAGAAAAGAGGAGGGCAGCTCTTTATAAATGTACATTTTTGACAACTATTCCCACAGTTTTAGCAACTTGCAAAGCAACCAAATAGAAAATTAGATCTAGTGGGAGCAATATTTCAAAACTAAAGGTTCACTGTTGCGATGAATATTTTGATTTATGTCAGATTTGCTGCTGAGCTCCATATGACAAGACTTCAGAAACATTATTTAAAATAAAGGTACATGGCCAGTTAATATCTCCATTTCCTCCTCAAAGTTCTCCCTATCTAAGCATTATATCACTTGGAACACTTTGTTTTCTTTATGCAGTCCACAATGTAACATGCATGCATTTATTTACCAGATGCTGAAACATCAGTGGGAAAACTTTGAAGTCTCTGTGCATATGTTTCCAGGCAGTGGTGTCTACATTAATATCTTTGCCAGAAGGACTCTCAACAAAATGCATCCAATAAAGGATTTGAATTGAACATGAGCCTTTAATACAATATTGAACACATATCTTTAAAAAAATAAACACTGCATTGAGCTTTAAGCAACACGAGCAATGCAAAGTGCCCACAAAGTGCTTCAGAGATAAAAGCAGTCAGGTGCTGAATTGGCTCTTTTGAACAGAAAGTACTTTTAGATATTCCTCTTCACGAATTATGTGTGATAGCTGAACAACACAGTTCTAGATAATGAATGTTTTCCATTTAAAGTAAACTGTTCCAAGAAACAAATGGGAAGAACAAAAGAAAGATCATGTACACATGGGTTAATTCTTGCATTTGAGAGAAAGACAGCACACTATATTGTCATTGCCATAATGTGAATCCTGCATCACAGATGATAGTAGAAAAGCAATTTACTCCTAATTCAAAATCTGCTTCAGAAAAGAAATTTTATTTGATTCTTAAATATTTAATCTCTGGAATTGTTATTAAGGATATGCATTTGGGGGTGGGGAATGGGAAGTATACAAATGGAATGGAGAACTATGCAAGTTCTTAGTGACAGACTTGAATCTTTAGAGACTTAATATACATGGATTAACAGGAATCAAATAAATATAAAGGACAAGAGAAGATTCTTTCCTATGATATAGTATCCTAAAGATTTCAGTTTATCTGCATTCTAATCAGAAAACAGTATTGCAAGTGAACATCTTCTATCTATCTCATCATCATCTTTCACCAGAGCCATTATTAAGTTAGATCTGAGTAACTAGGAAAAATTTGAACAGTAAAATTTTTAGGAATGTAATATAATTTTTACAGAGAATAGAAATTTAACCATATAATGGTGAGTAATTAAGAAATGCCTGCTATTAAAAGTGACTTCACAAGACTCTTATAGCTTAAGTTTAACTGTTGTTGTAAAAGGTATATTTAATACTTTGCAGATGTTGTTTATGTTTATGTGCCTATTAATGGCCATTTTATAAGAGTGACAGACTTCCAGGAATTCTCCAGTGTTTTTGCATTTGGCTTGGTCTAGAGCAGTGGTTGCCCACCAGTGGGCCCGGGACCACTGATGGTCTGCAAGAAACTTTTGGTGGTCCGGAGAAAAATGTCACCTCCAAAGCACCTTCCAAAAGCAATTAATTCAGGCTATGCGGGAACACAAGGCTGAACTGCCCACATGGCCCATGGGAACACAAGGCTTGCGTAGCTTGCATTGCAAACAACACAAGATAGTGAGGAGAATGGGGGAAAAGATCGAGAGGGGAACTTGCCCCACTCACCCCAATATATATATTGTAACGACCTGTGTAATGGGCTGTGTGATGACCTTCTGAGTTCTGTGTTGTGGCATCCTGGGTCTTGTGCCGTAATCTCCTGGGTTGTTGGCTGTGTTGCAACATCCTGAGGGTTTGTGGTGTAACCTCCTGAGTTCCGTGATGTGATATCCTGAGCGGATGGCTATGATATAACGTTCTGGGTTTTGGTTTGGCTCCGAGTTTGAGGAAGCTTTTACTGACAAAGATAATCTAATTAAAGCACTAGGTTACCTGTGGAATGTATGCTCAATGATGCTCCAATTAGTGATTGCATTCATTCATTTCCATTTGCTCCAGTTTCTAGTTTCCACAAATTCAGCCATAGCTGGTTGACTACTCACTAATCAACTGCTACTTATTTGATATTGAAGAATGTGTACCATGTCTCACATGTCTAAAATGTACAGTACATTTTGGAGAAATTCCCTGCTTTTCTAATATTTGATTTTCCACTAATAACTTGTCTGCTTGGTTTATTTAAGCCAATGTCAGCAGACAGTCATTCCTTTACAAAAGAAATCTACCACAGGCAATGATAGACTGGCACTCATAGTATTAAAATATAAAATTGGGTATTTTAACTTAAATAATCAAAAATATTTTTTTCTCATAAGATTAGCTAATTCTGAAAACTTATTATCTTTATTGATCTACATTATCTCTCCACCAAGGATAGCTCATCTGTGATGTCTCTTCTACTGAACAAGGCATTTATCATTGCAAAGGAACAGAAGGAAGTAACTATTGGCTCTTACATATGATACACATAGTTGGCAGACTAGAATACTGATTAAATATTAATCATATCAGATACATTATTTTTGAAATAAATATTTAATTGGAATGGGGGATTGATGGGGGAAAAAAAGAAATGAATGAGCAAGTGAGTGAGTGAGTGAGTGCATGAGTGAATGAATGAATGAGACTTCAAGCTTATTTTGAAGTAAATATTTTGATCAATTCATCACTGTCACCAAGTAAAAGTCCCCTGGGATGTTCAAGTTCCAAACAGTGAGAGGTGTCTTGTACTTCCCATAGTTTTCAATCTGACAAAGGCTAAATGAAAAAACTGCCAGTCTTACTTAAATATTAAAAAGCATGGCTTTCCCAAATGCTGGTGCCAACATCAATATGACTTTGTTTTGAGATATACTTGACTGACAGGTAACCCATTTTGTTTTCACTCATTCTTATTATATTAAACATAAAAAATGAAAAACATTCAAAGCAGAATAACTATAAATTGGTCAATTCTCCTACCCACATCTCAAACTTATTTATGATTTTTTAGGATATATATCCATTCTCTGATATATGCAAATAGGACAGGAGATTGGACAGGTTTACTTAAGACCACAGTTGGGCTTTGAATAGCAATCTACCAATGATAGCTGGTTACCTAGCCATTATTCTTTTGCAAGAAACAAAAACATGTTCCCTCCACAGAGGACAATAAAACATTTCATTTATTATTTGTTTATTTGCTAGACTTGTATGCTGCTCTAATCAGTTCTTGTTTATAGGTCTGTGGTAGGGGGACATTTTTTAAAAAAAAAGTCAAGATAGTGGATAATCTTTAAACAATTGAAGACCTTCTATAGCAAAAGAATATATATTCTTTTCTTTATGAAAAGAATATACAGAGCTCAATATGTAAATGGACAAAATGGAACAACAAATAATATAGAATAATAAAGAATGGCAATTCAGATCATCTTTCATAAAATCAAATCAAAATTCTTATTTCTGTCTAGCTTCAACTAGTTCTACCTTACTATCTTTTGCCTGGCTCTCTAACCATCTTTTTGATTGGGATTTTAGTAATCTGGCTTTGAACCAGCCTGAGAAAATAGTTCCAAATCAAAAGCAAAGATTCCCTTATTTCTTTTGAAAAAGTCACTTGAGAGAGGAATCATGCTTTAGAGTTTTATTTTTCCAATCTTTAATTATTCCTTCTACTCTCTAGATTAATAATTCAGATTAAAGTTTTTCTTTAACTCATTTGTATCTGATTTTTTTCAAATGAGATCTCTTAACCATACTTTTCAATATTTCAAATAACAAACATTGCTAATTTTGTTACTTAGAAGCTGCAATCAATCTACAGCTTATGGACTCCAGAATACATAGTTGTGTAATGAACAGTTAATTTTTTCCCACATGAAAATGAATTTCCTGGATGTGATTAATAACTTTCAGATTGACCAGCCAATATATAAAGCTTTGTCTTTTTACATGATTGAAAAATGATGCTTTAGATGGGGGGGTGGGTGGGGAAGAATCACAGCACGAAGACAAGCAAAATTTACAGAATTTAATAACAGAAATAAGATAAATGTTTAAAGTGTCAAAAATACTTCAGTCACAGCTTGCAATAGTGTGACTCAATACTAATCATATTATAATAAAAGTGCTGTGATCATCAGTCACAACACACATATTCAACAATGGGTGCTGGGGGGGGTGTTATATTTTTATACAATAATATGAAATGATTCCATTTATGTTCTAGGCAAAGATGTGTATTTTTGAAACAAAGAAACTCTAATTTGGCTTCTTATTCATCTAGTGATGTTTCTATTCATCTAGACCGATGTTTATTATTAGAGGTGAATAAGGATGACTGTTATGTATGATTAGTAAAGTAATTTCAAATTAATGAGGTCGTAAAAGGACAATTAAATAACACACTTCTTTTCATATTCAGATCATTTGGCTCATCTCTGGAAAAAAAAAAGAGACTATCCAATTTGTATGCAACCATTTAGTGCAATGTTTGCTGAATGGCCAAGCTTTCTACAAACAGCCTATATAATAATTTGTTTTAATTGACTTATTTTTTTAAAAAAATATGACTAATAAAACCTGATATCAATTATGTGAATATCTATTGCATAAAATATTGTATAAAATATTGTATAAAATACCCTCTTATTGTGAAAACCATTTTTCTATACTGGGCTCTAGAGACCTAATATCCACAATTAGGTTTTTAGAGCCCAGATTGATACACCATCCCCAAATGCTTATGCATCTGTTCTGTCCCCACTACACTTTAGTCTGTGTGCAGCTCGACATATCGCTAAACCCAACTATTTTCCAATAAAACAGACATGTACATAGATCTGAATGCTATTGAACAGGATGTGGTGAAATTGGGGAAAATAGGGATACATACAATGAGAACCAAATACAAGATAGACAGTATTATGTTACTGCTGAACATAAAAATTAATAAATACAAGCAATTTAAATCTCACCAGTGATGATCTGTGTGGGATGTGAGTTTGTCTTTGGATGACCATCTGCTTCTGCCTTTTCCAAATGCTAAAGGAAATGGAGTCTGACTTTCCAGCATGCACTTGTTTGAGAGTGTGGGCTGATGGGTAAATGGATGAGATCAGCTTCAAACAACATACTTGGGAAATATTTCTCTCTCTGGCCACTAGATGGGGTTAGAAGGCAACGACAGTATATAAATATCTTATGGTATGGCCTGACAGCATCCTTAATTACTTTCAGCTATTATTTATTTAATAAACAAATGCTAATGCATTAATGATAATATATAGCTATTATATGGGCAAACTAATTTGATAGATGCTTTGTGTCTAATGACAGTTTGGAACTCAATAGTGTTGCATTTCCAGAATCTAATATATAAAACTGATCCCCCACCCCCCTTGCTGACTGTTCATGATGCATAATTCATTCATGTCAATCATCTTTTGGTTAACATTCTGACATGTCAGAATTTTAAAAGACTCTAACACATACTTCTACATAATATATAAAATTAAGACAGAGAGACTAGATGGTTGCTACTCATCAGACCAACAGCTAGTTTCTGTCTTGATGATGCAAAGGTTTTGTGGATGGTGTAATACATGGCTGGCTGGGGAATTCTGGGAGCTGAAATTCACACACGTTAACATTGCCAAGGTTAAGAAATACTGCTCTAACACTACCCCAAATAATATTCTATTAATAATCTCAATGCTATTTTTATTTTTAAAAGACAAGTCATTTAGTAAAACATGTAGTTGTCCTTATTAGCACTAATCAGGGATTTGTTAAACTTTAAGCACATCCATTAAAGTAGGTCAATAAATAGTTTAGCAGTGAAAGAACAGTAAAAGAGTTCCATATTCAGGAAGATCTGGAAACAAATGATACATAACTGTGAAATATGTGCCTCCTGAGAGTTGGATAAGTCTGCATAAGACAGTGGAAAAAAGAATACTGTTAGTTTTTCAGTATTCCCTTTATAAAAATTAAGATTTTTGTTTTAAAAAAATGGATTTGAGGTGGAAATTGAAGAATTGAGTGGAAACTGCAGAATTTCCCATTAGATGTATTTAATAAGTTTCACCTCAGCTATAACATCAGCCTCAGGTTCACTCATTTCAGTACCTAGAAAGTATGTAGAAAAGTAGCCTTTTAAATGCAAAAGTATACTACAGTAGCTAGGTTGAGTTCAGTTTAATTTCACATTAAACTTTGGATCCATTATTGTCTTGTAGCACAACCTCAAAACGTTGTGAGCATCAAAATTGAGAGAGAAAATACTACATCCACTCTCTGGATCTTCTCCATAAAACTCAGGTCATAAATCTAATTATTTATTAAAGTTACAATTCTAACCACATATGTTAACTGTATGAGACTAATGTGCATGAATACATAGTAAATACCTTTTTGCTGTTGATTGTTATTTATTAAAGCAACTCTGTATTGCAAGGCTCAGAAATCTTTTGATTGAAAAGACTATAAACATTGGGCAAGTTTACTTCATCCTTACTTGGAGAAATACAAGAACTTTTTTTTTAATAAAAAGCAAAAGGGTGATTAAATCTTTAATATTAGAAAGTTACAAATGGATTAGGGTCCAGATACATTTTAAATAAGATTTTGAAAGTAATTAAAATAATCCTTCTTATGAGAAAATGCTCTTGTTTTGAATTTTTAAAAGACTTTAAAAATGTACACTAGATAGATAGCAGAATTCTTCATTGGCCAAGTGTGATTGGACACACAAGGAATTTGTCTTGGTTCAAATGCTCTCAGTGTACATAAAGGAAATGATACATTAGTCAAGAGTCAAGAATCATAAGGTACAGCACTTAATAATAGTCATAGGATACAATAAGCAATCAAATCATACTAGGAAACAGTCAATATAAATCATAAGAATGCAAGCGACAAAGTTACAGTCATACAGTAACAAATGGGAGTTATCTATACTAGAGATACCTAGAAAAAACTAAAATCATAATTGAAGGGGAATAACATTTAAATACTTTTAATAATTGAAATGGATAATAATAAACTAAACTAAATTTTGTGAGAAAGGGAAAAATGCTAGGACAATATTTGAGAAGAATTATAAATTGGGTTTATTTGATCAAAATTGTTTTATCTCTATTAACCTTTGATAAACTTTTGCTGACATCAGGACTGAAATGTAGAGAATTTTAGGATTTGTTTGCAGATAATAGATGGGCTATAGGAAGAAGAGGTCAGTTGTTATAATTTATTCTTTTTTATACTCGTGATGATGGGGGAATTCATTTCTATCTATATCTGTATTATCTGTATCTATGTCTATCTAGACCTATAGCTATTCCAGAGGTGGTATTCAGCAGTTTCTTACCAGTTCTGAAGAACTGGTAGCAAAAATTTTGAAAAGTTTGGAGAACTAGAAAATACCACCTCTAACTGGCCTCACCCCCATCTATTCTGTGCCTCTCGAGTCCCAGCTGATCGGCTAGGTCTTCTTTTGTTGCTGTGCACAGGAGAACGGAGCTGGAAAGCAAGTTAGTGGGGTGGGGAAGTGAATGGATTTTCCAGTATCCTTTTCCTGTTGTGGAGTGGGAATGGAGATTTTACAGTATCCTTCCCTTGCCACGCTCACCAAGCCACACCATGCTAACCAAGCCAAGGCCACAGAACTGGTAGTAAAAATTTTTTGAATCCCACCACTGATTTATACCTATACCTATATCTATCTATATCTATCTATATTTTTCTTTATTATATTTTTATTTTTTCTTTCTTTTCTCTTTTTTCCATTTTTTTCATTTTCTACCCATTATATTTTTCTTTTCATTTGGTCTTAGCTTGAATTAGCTTTTATTGTGGTATTTTTTACTAAAAAAAATTCTTAGTTATGGATTCAAGAATGAAGAAGCTTACAGTAAAGCCATGCAGGGAAATGAAGTGACTGTAACAACATTCTGAAGCATATTTAATATTTTGAGAACAGATGGTTTCAGTCAACATCATTTCCATAGAATATATTAAAAAAGAAAAAGAAAAATTGTAGCAAAGAGGAAACACCTGTCCAAAAAGACAGATGTGAAAACTTTAGTTTATTTTCTCATCTCTTCTTGGTAGTCACCAGGGAATCTGATGGATTTGTGGCAATGAAGTATATTGAGTAGGAAGTTTGCTTAAAATCCTACAACTTTCCTTGAAAGATAGCATAATTTTTTGTTAAGTTGGAATATCCCGTAGAGCCAATAAGCCTCAAAGGGGTATTTGTTCCCATTTAGAAATACTGCAGAATAAAAAGGAAACACTTCTATGGTAGATATAAAGAGACAATTTCAGCACTATTAAGGAACCACCTATTTATCCTTATAATAAGTACTGCCACAAACATTTCATAGCAAATAAAGCCAAAAGAAAGATAAGTTTGTATTTTGTCTTAAAAGATAACCAATAAGAAGGACACTCTATTTACTTCAGTGTTTGTCTTTTGTATAAATGAAAAACCATTACAGCAAGATAAATGAACTATTAAAAAAAAGCATTTAGTAAATTACTTTCTGGGTATATTAATGCAATGGACCTCTTGGTTACTTTTATAAGGTAGTAGAACTCATTCTATACTCTCTAAAGACTGGATAGAGATTTTTAAAATGGAGTATTTACCTTCTCATCCTACTCTATTTAAAAATTAAATTACAAGCACCCAATATGGCTTTAAATAACTTCTACTTATTACTTAGTGGTTAATATCAGCATACATTCGTTTGTGTTATAAATCATAACTGCACATTTTAATCTACTTTTTGTTTACTGAAGTCTAACATCCATTACCTATCAATTTCAACAAATAGATGCTGGCAAACTGAAATAAACAAGGTAAGAGATCTAACTCTATATGACATATGTGTACAGCTTGCTACTGTTAGTTAGACCAAAGATACCAAGTGTAGAGTTTAATGCAAAGATCTGATACTAAAATATGGGACAATAACTGCTTAATACATGCAAAGTAAACATTATTTACACTGTCACTTTATGTAGCTTCTCATTCCAGCTGAAATAAAATAATTAGGGAATGTTGGTTTTTAATTCCATCATATTAATTCTCTTTAAAAATATGAACTGAAATATATGAAGATTTATAACATCTATTCATCTGAATCTGTATTTTCACCTCTATAAGATATAAAGATAAATATTTACTCCCCAGCTTTCTGCTATCAACTAACCTTTGTTGGTTGATGAATTCAACAGAGCAAGGAAATGGAAGATCCAAAGGCAAGTTACTAGGCAATATCAAGGTCAAAAGAGGTCAATTCTGTTTCCTTGATTCAATGTCAGTTGAAATGTGATACGAGAGATATTTTTTCCTGAAACTATTTTTCTTCTTATTTTTCCCCTCGAGTTAACCAGTAGTTACCTTATGCTTGAATCAAAATGCTCTGGTTCAGCAGTTTATCTGTTACATTTCACAACTTAACTGCACAAAGTCCAAGAGAATGTCTTTTGCACTCTCAGACTGCACCACTGTCTACTCACATATATATCTATGGGGCTGATTGACATGGTAGCTTGTCTTCTAGGACAATCCTATAATAGAGTTTGATTAATTACAAGAATATGGATAGATATAAATCCAGTCTATTTTGTTATCCATGTTACTAAGTAATTATTTTAATTAAAAAAAGAATGAAAATCTTCATGCATTTGCCATTCAAAATGGGTAGGATTGGTTTGGTACCTTACTCAGCACTTCTGTCTGTACGGAAGCCTTGATCTACAAATACTTAATTTTTAAAGCTAGTATCAATATCTATGGACCTATCTGCGATGTGCATGTATCCTGGATGTTTTGAAACAGTAAAATGTGAACAGGAGATTTGTAGATATAGATAAGCATGAAATGAGGATGAAGATGAAAGGATACATTAAGAATAATTGACTGCAAAAGTACTACAGTGGGAGATGCAAAGCGAAGGAAAAGTATAACTTAAGTGACAAAGTCTAGTATAGGCAGTAACTATCAACTAAAGGTGATAAGACTGAAATAAACAGCCTAACATTCCTTTCAACTGGAAAGTGCTGTCTTCTTATCACACCAGTAGTCAGTGGCAGATGTTCCCCAAATATTACAGCAAATGCATGGCACCATTCCAAAGCTGGCCTATGCTAAAGCTCATTCTTGAAAGGATTTCCCAGCCTATATGGAATTCCATTGCAATATCTCATGCTTCTAATTAACCATACTTATTGTTTATACTTCTTATTTAACTCTTATTAAACATTTATGCAACATAAGTACCAGCTCATCAGTAAGTGATTGGCCTTGGAATTAAAAGAAAGTTATAACACCTTTAAGCTAAGCTGCAGGAGAAAGCAGTTACAGTAATTATGAGAAGTAATTGCAGGGGGAAAAGCAAAGGCTTGCTTCTAGCAATTTGGCCAAGCTACGCACAAGAATACCAGAAAAGAAGTGTTTTATACAGGAAAGTAGAAACAAAAACTATATCCACAGCCATTATATTGTTTTACTGCAGTAAAACTTAATGTAACAGGAATAAGTGGTAGTCTACAAATGAAGTAATTTCTTGTGCTATGATTGCAAAAAAAAACCCTCATTTTTATTATATAGGATTTTTTTTCCTAGTTATCAAAATCACAAATCATAAGTCCATTTTTTCTATTTAATGCAAAAAGTCTATCTACAAGGGCCATGGCCTGCATTTTCAAAAGTATATGACTTGAGATGCTTGTGGAAGAGTTGCAGTGGAGTTTATCTTTCAATGTTAAGTACTATGAAAAATAATTGAATGGTGATATTTTTATGCTTATATGTACTGTAGATGATCTAAGCTTCCATAGATAATCTTCCTCTAATGTAGATTTTACATATTTTGTCCATTCTTCTTAAGAAACACCACTGGAAATAGTAAGAAATAGTGTGTGCTTGAACAGGAAATGAATCTGAAAGTCCACTTGAAATATTAAAAGCAACCAAAACTTTTTAAAATACACAACAAATATGTAATTAGAAATGAATGAGAGATAATTTAAAATATCTGGTTGAGAAGGAAATGGCCAACTGAAGCTAACTGAAAGTCAAATTTGTTTTGGGCAGGGAAAAAAACCTAGAAATTAATGCAGGATAAAAGAAGTAGAGGTGGCTTTGTACTTCTGGACTGGGAATTATACTATCAGGCAGCGGCCCTGACATGGATAAGAGATTGGGTTAATTTGGATAATAAAAGAATATTATTACCTCTTGCAATGAGGGTGGCATGGATTCTTATGGGAAAGGAAAAGCAAAAACCACTCTTAAGACATCAGATCAGTGACACACTTATTCAGGAGTGGGGGGAAAAAACCCCATTACACTAAAATACCAGGCTGGCTATCAACAATGGAGGCAATGATATACCCCAATGCAATGGACTTAAATAAAATGAGAAAATGCAAGGAACTGATTGACTTACAAGGAACAACACAAGAACTAAAGCAACAAGGTATACCTATTGATTCGTGGCCCTACTTGCAAATCCAGACAAGATATAAAAAAGATAAAGAAGAATATAGGTTTTATAAGGATCAACAAAAACTAGATAAAATAATTCAGGGAATGGAAGAGAAGATGATATCTAAAATATATAACTTTCTTTTGAACTTTTAAATGGAGGAAGAAATTGTAAATGAAACAATGATAATTTGGGTTAAAAATTTGGGATACAGCATTGAATTAGAATATTGGGGAAAATGTGGGGAGGGAACTATAAATTAACATTATCAGCAATGTATAAAGAAATATATACAAAATGTTTTATAAATGGCACTTACCCCCTGCTAGATTGACAAAGATGTTCCCAACCAGAAACCTAAAATGTTGGAAATGCAATAGTAAACAGGGCACCTTTTTCTACATGTGGTGGACATGTTCAGAAGCCAAGAGTTACTGGAGTAGAATTTAAAAGTGGGTAGAGGAAATAATAAAACAAAAAATTGAATTCAGACTGCAATTGTTTTTATTGGAAATAATAAGGAGACATTATACTAAGACAGAAAAATACATCATTTTACATATAACAACTGCAGCCAGAATTGTGTACGCACAGTACTGGAAACAGGATACCATCTGAGGGGACAGTGATAAGAAAGATTTTGGATTGCACAGAGATGGACAGGCTGACCTTAGAGCTAAAAGATAGAGGTGAATCAGAATATTATTTAGTCTGGAACACCTGGTACACCTGGTTAGACAATAGATATAAAAGCAATATAATAACTAATATATGAATATGAATGCTGATGATGCTGTAACATTGTTGAAAGTGTTGATATGTTATAAATTGTTGGAAAATGTTAAAAAAGTATTTATAAACGAAAGTTTGATTAAATGTTTATCCTTGTAAATCATATACATAACTGAAGAGGTTATGCCCCATATTATTATTATCATTTCTCTTTGGCAGGAGAGCAAAATATAATTGTATTTATTTGAAAAATTAAATAGATGATCCATTACATCTATAAAAGTCAAAGAAAGAAAATGAGAAATAACTAATTTTTTTTTAGCTAACTAAAATTTTACTTGCTCCACATTGCAGCCACTGATAAAGATAAATTAATTTGTTCTGGTTTGATAGTGAAATACATTTTTAATATTTGGAAGATAAATTTAATATATTGTTGCTTGTATCTATGTGAAAATCAGTTGTTTGTAAGCAAATGTATGCCCCTAATCCTTTTGATAGTAATACATTTTATCTAACTATATTTATTTTGCAATATAATATCTACTAAAAAGGGGAAAAAAAATAATAAAACAGTACTTGCAATAAAAACTTCCTGTATTTTATTTTATACAGTATAAAATAATGTCGAATACTTGATTTATCTACTTACTTACATTACTTTATTAATTCCTTTGGAAACTGATAACTTTGCTCTGATTAAAATGTCAATAAAGGTAAAAAGTGTTTGGTATGTGATTTTCATTACCTATTATAATTTCTCTGTGAGATCTATTGATGTCAAGTTCAAACCTTTATTGTCAGAGTATGACATGTGTACAATGGTATTGGCTGAGCCTCCCTTCGTGACCCCCCCCCCAACACAATACAACTCACAGTGAAGACAAAAAAATATGAATATAAATGTATCCATTGAGCACTACACACACACACACACACACACATTACTAGAAGTGCAATATATATGGATTTAGAAAAAGTGTTTGGTATTGCATATCAGATGAATTTTGATAAAAATTCTAAATATTAGAAAATCAAATTTTTAAGAGGACTCTGCTGCTGCAGAGGTATATTGATTTCAAGATCTGTTTGGCTTATCTAGATCGGGGTGTCAAACTCACATCATCACGGCATTGTCATGTGATGTATTGTGACCTTCCCCCCCTTCCTCCCCCTTTGCTAAGCCAGGCATGGCCATGGCCAGGGGATGATGTATCTGGCATGGGAGCTGCGAGTTTGATAGCCCTGATCTAGATGGTTGCTGAAAAAAATAGGATTAAATATTATAAGACCACAGCAGAGTATTATACTAAAAGTTGACTTAGCCTTAGAGAATGGAAAAAATATTCATTTCTACTTCTAATAACATATATTAGCAATGATTATTATCTTTGTCCCCCACGCCCTTCTTCCTTCCTATTGCCTTCTCTATGCTGAAATTAACCTATCTAGCAAGGGACCATATCTTTTCTTTTCATGATATGGAAACTCTAAAGACCAGGTAATTGCCACAAGTAAGAAAGAAGTGGCAACCTAATTCAGAGTAATAATTTCTTTAAAATTTTGCAAAAATAGGAATTGAAGTGAATGAATTAAAATTTTAGTCATCATGACTGAGTGTGGGTTTATGAAACTTTAGTGCCACTTTTAGCATTGTTTTACTTGAGACTGTGGTATTTCATATTATAAAATAAATCTCCTTTGCACAAAATCTTTAAACAACTACACCTGTAGCATTTCTGAACTCTACTAATAAAAAAAAATGGAATGATTTTATTAGAATTCTGCTGTCAGGGTTATACAAAAGCACTTGTGGGAGAAGGCAAATAACAATACATGCTTGATGGCATAATAGAAAATACATGTTTTGCGTACTTTCATCAGCCCTTAAGTCAAGACTGGCAGCATGGAATGAGGATATGATTGAGGTTAAATCATTTTTATCTGTGTGTCATGACAGTTTGGTTTGTTTGCAGTTGATGGTTAGCTGTAAGTAAATAAAAGCAACTGAAGTTTCCATGTGAATTCACAGAAAGAATATACTTAAATCAATTGCTCTTGGTTTCTTGTATTTATTTATATATTTTTTTCTTTTAGCCTGAGCCATGCATCAGTACTTTGGTCAGGGTGCATAGTTCAGTTTTTATGTGTTTTTATTTTACAGTTATTATTCAGTTTTTATTTTACTATGCACCCTGACCAAAGTACTGAGAGCCAACGGCTTCCACAAAAGCAAAATCACAGACCTGATCCACAAAAACACACTGAGACATAATAGAGACCTAGAAGATGAACAGACCTATGGAACAGCGGTCCTGCCCTACATAAGAGGTACAACAGACAAAAATCAGTAAGATACTACACAGGCATCACATCACAAGACTGCCTTCAAAATAGACAGAAAAATAACAGCCATCCTAAGAAACCACAAAGATAAAATTGACCTGGAAAACCAGGGCATATATGAAGTCTCCTGCACATCATGCCCTGCCGCATACATCAGACAGACCAATAGAAGAATAACTACCTGCCTTGATGAACACAAAAATGCAGTAAAAAAGCTGGAACACACTTCCTCACTAGTCCAACACATTAAAAAAAACCACAGGTCATAGCATCAACTTCAATGGCACCAAAACCCTAGCCACTATAGAAAACCCCAGCCACAGAATTATCAGAGAAGCCATAGAGATTGAAAAATAGACCTGAAAGCATGAATAGAAGAGATGATTCCACCAGACTGTCAATTATTTGGAAGCCTGCACACACAAACAAAAAAATCTCCACACCACAAGCCAGGCAAACACCTGGGCACAAACAGATCCCCCCTGATACCTCCAGCTCAAACACACCCCAACCAGGCACCCAGATGAAACCTAGCTTCCTAATAAATGATAGCCGTCCATTTACTCGGAGCCAAGCTGCACTAAAAGCCTCCAATACAGGAACACAGTGTTGCCAGCCAATCAAGACAAAAAAAGCCACAAAACAGACAGAAGATATTAGAAACACCAATCAAGCAGAACACAGCAAACTCCAAGACCAATAAACACAGAGCAAGACTCCCAACCAATCAGGATGAAGAAAAAACCATTCTGGCACAGCAGTAGGCTAGCCCCAAATTTAAAACTGAAACAACTGTAAAAGTCTGACTCACAGACAAACTCAATACAGAAGCCTGTTGATGGCAGATGAGATTCTGCTGAAACATTGCTACAACTTTAAAAGCACAACTATAATGACGTGGGAAAATACCCGAACAAAGCTGAATACTATCTATCTATCTATCTATCTATCTATCTGTCTATCTATCTATCTATCCACATACATATATACATACATACATACATACATACACACATACATACGCATATACATATAAGTTGTGCCTCCGAGGTTTGAACCAGTTCAGTCAGCAGATGTAGGCTCGAGTGATGAGGAAGATCTGGCATTGAGATTCGAGCCTGCATTACTGAGCGACGTTGAGAGGAGTCTGGGAGAGGAGGAGGAGTTGAATCTGAGAGATGAGCCTGATTTATTAGAAGTTTCAGAGGCGTCTTCCTCTTCTGGAACTCCCTCCCTGATTGCACCTCAGGTGTTAACTGTTAATCAGGAAAATGTGCCAGAGGCTTCAAGTGATGATGAAACTGCCGGATGCTGGCTTGATGCTAGGACTAGGAGAAGATTGAGACGTCAATCTCAATTAGAAAAGAGACATCCAGCCAAGGTATAATTAAAGAGACTGACATGCCCCTTCAGGGGATATATAAGGAGCATGTTAACGCCTCCCCCCCCCCACTCGAAGCAAAGTGGATTTTTAGTGCTTTTTGGATTCAGAAGAATACGTTTGAAGTGGCCGTCATGATTTATGGACAATTCAGACTTGCCAGACAGATTTTAGGAAGACTGCCAAGGACTGTGAAAACAGAGCAGTTAACTCTTTTGGGTCTGGTTTTGTTTTGCTTGAATATTTGAACTCTGGAACTTTGGATTCTCACCTGT